>VZTN01023421.1:179682-280126 GCA_013400515.1 Erpornis zantholeuca
CCCCCTCCCCTCAGCCGTCTCTGCTCTTTAAGGAGATGGAGCGAGCGTTTATTTTGGTACGTTGGTTGGTGGTGGCAGGGGGAGTGCGAGCTGTGGGCATTTGTGTGCTGGGAGCAGGGAGAATGGAAGCAGGGCAGCGGGGAGGGGGCGGGTGGGAGAAGAGCCGGGAGTGTGTTACTGTGTCTCCTCTTTGTGCACCCCTGGGGGGGGTTACCCAAGTTCATTTCCAGCAGGTGGATTTAGACAGGGAGTTACTTAACGCTTGACCGCCAGTTTTGAAAAAAAGGAAAAAAAGGGGGAAAAAAAAAAAAAGGACCTGCTTCCTATGTCTATTAAAGGAAGCTCCAATTTTTTCCCTCTCTCTCCTCTCTCTCTCTTTCCTCTCTTCCTAACCAGACAGCGGGAGGGTTTCTGGCTCCTCGCCAGCCCAAAAGCCTCTAAGTGTTTTGCACTTGTTTCAGGGAGCCCGGGGATTTTTTTCAGCATTTTCACTAGAGAACAAAGAGTTCTTTACAAAGGAAGGGGGAGAGCGAGCTTAACGCCTGAGATATGTTTTTCTATTTTTATTAGGGATTTTTTTTTCCCCCTCCTAAAAAGAAAGAGAGAGAAGCAAAGCACAGAATGTGTGGCAGCAACAAAATAGATTGAAAGGAAATGCAGTTCCCTTACCTCCAAATTATAATTTGGAATTAATAAGAACAGGAATGGAAGGGGGACAAGAAGAAGTGAGTTTGGTATGTCGCTCTTTTCTCCCTTTTTTTTAACTCTCTCTTTAAATTCCAATTGCTGTTTTGCCAACTTACCTATCATCTTTTTTTTTTTTTCATAAAAGTTATACTACAAACAGTTTCTGTTTACTTAAAAAATCAAGCAACAAATTTTTACTGGAAAAATAAAGAGGGAAATGGGGTGGTTTTGGTAAAAAAGAAGCAAATTAGTGGGAACAGGAATCTTTCACTTTCTGTCACTTAGAAAAAAAGTTGGTAATGGCTTGTTGAAGCTAGGATCCTAAAATACAGATGGGGCACTAACGTCTGTGTCCACGGACCCAGCTTTTCCCTGACCATCTGTCTAAAAGTCACCTCTCACTGGCAGCTCAAATGATTAGTTGGAGCTCAGGGATTTTTTTTGTTTATTTGTTTGTTTGCTTGTTCCTCCTGTTCAGTGGGACCCTCTTTTAAATGGCTCCATTTCACCTCCTGAGTTTAGTTCTTCAATCGACCCCCAGATTGAGGGTTTCCGGATAGACTTCCTTGCACTGTAGATTTTTTGTTCTTCTGAATATGTTTCTTATAGATACACTCTTTGTCTATTTGTACGTGAAAAAGGCACATGTAATATAGAAGGGAATAGCGCATCATGTTTAAGGAGATGTTTGATTTGAATTTTATTGCATACAGTGTATAGCACACGGGATATCTTCTCTACAGCGTCTCCTGTGCAGTGGTTAGGATGTTTGAGAATATATACTGTTGCAAATTCAGTAGCATAAGGAAGTGCTTTCTTTAGCCAAATTCTGTCTTCCTTCCTATATTGATTTATATTTTCCTGGCTTTGACAAATTGCCAATCTTAGAACAGCATCATATAGCAGAGGTACAGAAAACAAGAGAGGAAACTCTATATTATATCCCCCCTAAAAATCATCAGCACACAATACACAAAACTAGATCAAATTATTACAGAGTTACGATGATTGTTTCTGGCTGCACTACTACTACTATACCTTGATTTTTATTTTCATGCTGCAGGCTTTCCTCAGTAGAGGTCTTACAGCTACGTCGGTATCACATATGTATTGTAACACTGTTTTTAGGCAACACCTCTGTATTGTGTAAGTGCACACAGAGAATTAGTCCATTTACATCTCCTCACATGATGAAGGGGAGAAAAAATCCATCCTTGGGCTCTGCTTGCACCGCTTTAGAAATCTCAGTACCCTACACTGGCCAAACATCCTGCAGGATACAGCCTGTCCCTTGCAGAAGTGAAGGAAAACTGCCCATGACAAGTGAAACCACCAGTTAAAACACAGTTTTGTTTTCATACCAGTATCTAGACTGGGGGCTTGCACCCCCCCAGGTCATTAGCCAGGACTCTTCCCTCTCCAAAGCTGCAGTGGGCACAGCTCTCCCAGCAGAAGTTGGGGAGTCATCACGGGCTGAACTCTGCCACTCCAAGTACAGGTTCCTTTGCTGCAGGTAACTCAGGTGTTCTGCCTTTCCGTGGGCAACAGCAATAGTAGTGCCAAGTCAGAAGTACTTAGCAGGCAGTTTAATGTGAAATGCTTGGCTGAGAGGGAAGGACCACCATAACAAATAGAAAAACTTTTGGCAAATTACAAATGCTTTTCTTTTACTTAAAATCCTTGCTTTCCTCATTCTTCCAGGGATTTTTCCCAACTCCTGATATTTTTCATGGTGTGAATATTTTCTGTGACTTTCCTCTCTTGCTCTCTCCAAGAAGGAAAAAAAAAAAAATCACAGGAAAAGTAAGCAAAAGAGAGCAGAAATGGGACTTGCCCTTTGAAGTTTTCCATAGAGTAAGCTGTCCCTTTTTTTTCTGCCTCAATGTTTTTTCTTCTCCCTCCACCTGACCTCTCTGTTCCCCCCCTTTTTTTTTTTTTTAAAAACTAACATGTTTTTGTGAGAATTTTGTATCTGCAACCCTGGAGGTGGTGATAGAAGAGAGAGGTCGGAACAGAACTGAAACCTAGATTTAGCCCCCTCAATCTCAACTAGAAGGCATCTTCCAGTGGCTGTCAGTGCATCCAGAAGTAGGGAGAAAGAGGATAGCTGTCTTTTGGGGACTCCGTGGACCTGACCTGAGAGTAACATATTCACAGTACAGGAGAAAAGAGAGAGAGGGGAAAAAAAAATTAAAAAAAGGGGAAAGAAAAGCTCTTTGAGCAGTAACACACTGGCTCTTTCTTCCTGCAGGCAATCCGCTCCAGCTCCTGGCGACGTGTCCTGCACTATCAGATATCATATGACTCTTTATTTGGACTCCCGTTAGCAGTATGGGCCTGTTTGGAGGCTGTTTGTTTTCTTTTCCTTTCATTTCCTTCTCCTTAGTTTCCCCCTACTTTATGTGTGCCCGTGTGAGCGTATCCCCTTTATAATCTCTCTTTTTGTGCTGAAGCTTTATAGAAAAGTAAAAAAAAAAAACTTAATCATTTCCCAGGGCTGTTTTTAATCCTCTGCCAAAATTGAAGTTCATTGTCGAGTTGTAAAAATAAATAGCACCTTTTGGCTTCATTTCTCTCTTCTTCCTGTGCCCTTTCTGGCACTTCTCGGTGTGTCCATATATTCTTGTGTGAGTCTCCCTGTCTCTCCTGCCTGAGTGGGGCAAGTTGGGATACACCTGTGTCAGTCTAAGGAGTACAGAGCTGCCTGCTGCCGCTCCTGCCGCTCCGTGCCGTTCCTTTCACTTTCATAAACTTCCCTCTGTTTATTTATTTATTTCATTTGTGCACCTTCTCCACACCGAGTTTTAAAAGCTGTCAGGCAGCGATCCTTGTGCTGGGCTTTTCTGCATTTAGGTGAGCAAATGGGGGAAGTTAAGGCTGTAAGAAAATGACACGTTGTGCTGAAGGAAGAGAGGATCAAGTGCGAGATAGAAATTAGACACGCTTTGTGTACGCCGCCCATAAAAGTTTCCTGCACCAGAATGCTGGTGCCTAATAATAGGATGGGGGGAGCCAGACAGCAGCTAACAATTGAAGGTGTGTAGCAAAGTAGCCTTATGGCAGCAGCATTTCTGATACTCAGTCACATTTTTGTTAAGGGAGATGATATTTTTCCCTGTTTGTTCTGCCTTTAGTATTACATTATTTAGATAAACACTGCTGCAAAACTTTTTTGCCTGAAAATGCTAAGTCACGTCAACAGGAACACTGAATTGAAATCAAATGTACTAAATCATTGCAAGGAAAAAGGTCTGTCTTTCCAAAAGAGAGGTAATGTTTTGTTTTGATACTTTCCTACGCAATGCTTTAATATCTCTTTGTGAACTAAGGATTTCTGTTGAGAATTGTTAAGAATTGATTTTTAGAGGGGGGCTGGGGGGAGGAAAATCTTTAAAACATTCCAAAATGAGAGGTTTTGAAGGGAGGAGATTTAGGTTTTTTTGGAAGAATTTAAAGTGTTAGGGTTTTTGTTCATTTGCTTCAGTTTTTCGCAACCTGAATTGTAATATACTTTGTCAAGCAAACCAGTAAATGAGCTTTTTACACAACTTTGCTCCCTCTGTAATTACTGCTGTATTTTTATGGAACTTGCTGTTTTATTTGTCCGAATTTGGTAAGATCAGCAAAGCCGAAATCCTGTTTTCACTGTAGAGACACAAAGGAGTTACTGATACTTTCTGTCAGAGGTAGGTGCTTTGGCCAGCCAGTCCTTCTACCAAGTTGTGCTGTTCAGCAGCGACTGTGTGCGGGCCGATCGCCACGCTCCAGGGGAAAGCATGGTCAGATTTTGGGGTGTGATTTATATACATTTTGGGCTGATATTCCTATTAGCACAGCTGAAGAACTATACGTTTTAGCCTTTCCTCTCCAGTGTATGCTTAGGCCAGTGTACAAAAGCAATCTTGTAAGTGAGGAAAATACAGACCAGAGGTTTTTTTGTTAAGAGTCCAGAAACAACTGCGTTTCAGCCGTACTGTAGGTGTGTTGAACTGAATTGAGGTCACCCTGCTAGTTGGTGGTGTTTCTTACTTCTCATCTAAGACACTTTCCCACTGAAGACAGTGTAGGTTTTCCTGAGAAAAGGTAATGAAAAACAGAGCTAGAACATCAGGATTTAGGGTGGTCCCCTTGAAGCAGTGTTGGAAACCAGAGAGCACAGAGTGTGTGCTTGCACAGCATAGCATCCCTCTGGAGCCTGCAGAGTGCACTCGCTTTAGTGGACATGCTAGGGCTGAGTTGAGATGACTCCTGAAAAAAGTCTGAAACTTTATTTGTGTATGTGTCTAGTTCCTCCAGATAAGTACCAGTGTCTGCCTCGCTCTCAACAGCACACCATTTCTTTTTATTTTGTGTTTGCCAGTTGTCCCAATGAGGAGTAACAGACTCTTTGACCCGAGACGTTTTCAGGCTTCTTTCCTTTTCTCTCTTCCTCGACCAACTTAAAACCAGCTTTACTTTAACATTTTGTGCTTAGACACATTCATGCTCCTGAGGAAGCAATTACAGACTTTGTTGGAAGAAATCTGGTTTTGAAAGTAAGTGTTACAAATGTTTAAGAATTGTGTGCTCTGCGTGCACGGTACATGATGTTCCCTGGTACTCTACACGTGCTCCAGTGCTCTGAGCAGTCCTAGCTGTGGGTATTGTATTTATTTGTCAGCTCGTTCTGGTAGCCACCCATGAATTTAGTTAACTTGACAATCAGTAAACAGCTCCATGATAAGGCTGAAGTTTGAGAGCAATGTAAGTGGGAATTAAAAGGCTTCTTTCAGGTTTTCGTCCATTTCAATGGATTGTTGCTCAGCATCCTTATTTATAGGGAAAAAAAGCATGCTCTTCAGACTTCTTCAAAGTCATCTCTGCAGAGTAGTTTCTTTTGTTTCAAAGATGTAACAAGCTCTAATAATTATAAAAGACATATTTAGCTACCTCACAAAATAAATATAGCAAAGAGGTGCAGAAAGCTGAAAGCCAAGTGCTGCAGCTAATGCCTGAAAGCGTGGTTCTGGGCTGGGCAGAGAGGGACAGGCTCACTGCTGCTGAAGTTTTGTTAGCATAACTTGGACTTGGTGGTATTGCACCAAAGTTATGTTTTGACTTGGCGTAACTTCACTGCTTTCATCTGACTTTTTTTCTAAGCCAGCCCAATCCAGATCTGTTCAGCACTCGGGAGGGTGATAGCCAAGGGACAAAACAGCTTGTCTAACACATGTCTCTTTAGTGCACCAGAGTGTGGCTTGTGAGGCCTCAGACTGGATAACCACTGTCAAGAGAAATGTGTTTTCCTACAGCGTAATAAGTTGTCCTGCTGCTTTCAGATGTCAGAGATCCCCAGTTCAGCACTTGGTGAAAAGGTCTGCTCTCAGAAGAGGTTTCCTTTCCATTTAACATTTCATTAGTGCACGCAACTCATGTAAATGTGATGTGGCCAGTAGGAGCAACAAATTCTGGTTTATTTTTGCCAGGATGTATGTATTTATTCTACGTCTCTGCTAATGTTATGGTGAGATGGTATTTCAACCTAAACACCAATTTCAGTGGCTTACCGCTAAAAATTGAGCTGAGTTGAAATGTCAAGTAGTTGTTCCAAGCTCAGAGGTGAAGCTTATATTGTTTTGGAAAGTATGAGGAAAGTCATGGTTACTTTTTTCTCTTTTTTCTTTTTTAATGTGTTGGGCAGCCACACTAAGACAGGAGCATTTTCTGATTAACTAATTACTGAAACCCATTAATTTTTCCATTCTCATTCTATTTTTAATTTTTCTTATTTCTTCAATACAAAATGAAAATTATAAAGAGCTAATTTCCTTAAACTAATTAGACTTACAATTTTAATCTTGCAAAACCCAGGAAATTCCAAGCGATTTTTTTTGTAACTCTGCCATGTTGCACATGCCTCTCTCCTCTTTGAAACCCTTGTATTGGCCTTCAGAAAATCCTGGGAAAACACTCAACACTTGCCTGAGCCAGCCTTCTCGGTCCAAACTCTCCTGAACTTCTGGCACTGCTAGGCATCCAGATCCCGATTTTGTGATTTGAGCTCATCACTTTTGAAAATAACAACATGGAATTTCCAGACATTTCTTTGTTAGAAATTAAGAGGTTTTTTAAAAAACACCAAATTAATATTTAGAGTGAGTCTGTCTCCAGTGAAGCCAGTGCAAGCAGAATCCACATCCTCTGGCTAAAATTTCTCATGGCACTTTCCAAAACTTGATTTTTACTCAGATGGCCTTTTCAGTTTTGACCATCTGGAGCGCAGTTAAGTTAGTTACATAGAATATTCTTTAGGCAGTCTTCTAAATAGGACTCCTAAAACTCTTTGACCTGTTAATCTCAACTACATATCCCATCAAGCCAGCATGAGAAATAATTTTTGTTTTGTCCTCCCAGAGAAAAGGGTTTAGTGATGATTTCTTTGGCTGGAGAATCAGGAAATACCAGTGAAAGCTCTTTGAAATGAAGAGGCCAAAGTCTTCTTCAGTGAGATCAACTGTTCTAGATAGATACATAGATACACAGATACATAGATAGATACATAGATAGATAATATGTTTTTTTTCCTGTTGAAATATATCGCCACAGTTTTCAGAAGCCACAGAAAATTATCAGTGCCACAATAACCTTGTACAGCTGGAGACTGCTAGGCAGAGTGGATCTGAGGCAGACTTCCCCGCTAATGAGAAAAGCCACCAAGTTGGTTTCAAGCTTTAGTTTGTGCCATTGCCTGCACATTGCTGAAGCACCACGGTGCACCCTACAAGGAATCTTACTCTCTGTAATCATTTTTAACATCCTGATCCAATTCTTTAACTTCTATTTTCTTTAAATTCTCAATAAAGTCTGGCAAGCATGGCAAAAATGGACTCTTTCTAAGTAGTCTCTACTACTCATACAGTTAAAACTTCCATCCCTCATAAACAACAAAAATAACAACAACATTAAAAGAACATATGTAGTAGAAAGTAAAGGGGAACATTGATTTTCAGCCTATTCATTTTATATTGTGCTGTAAGACTTTTCTGGTGCTTGGCTTTGGAGAACCTTTGTGAAACTCTGTAGAACTGCACCAAGCAAAGTCAGCACATGAGAAGCAATCTTGGTTTTGATCAAAATGAAGTAATGTGCCAACTAATGATGATAGAAACCTGGAGAGCTCTAGGTGCTCTTTTTTATCAGACATAGAAAAATAGAGATTCAGACTTCTATTAAAGATTGCATAATTTCCTGGCTAAATTTCAATGAAGGTAATTGTATTTGGCCTCCTTAAATTCCCTCTGAAGTGTCAGTTGTGCAGGGCAGTATTCAGTTCCTGGCCTGAACCACACCATAAGGGTATGGAGCATAGTTAAACAGCTGCCACCTCCCACTCTTGGGATGGCTGTATTAGCTCAGCTCAAAGTAACCACTTTGCAATTTGATCAATGACTGACTCAGCAATGACAACAGACAACAGCTCTCTTCTGTACTTTCATTTGTCTAAAATGCTTATTATAAAATCCGACAGCTTGGGCCTCTTCCCCTCAGCGGTCTGGTGATATTTGTAAGAACTATCTCTAGCTTGCAGATGAGGAAACTGAGGCACAGAAATGTTTGAGTGACTTTTCTAAATGCACACAGCAAATCAGTGGCACAGCCAGGAGGATAACTTGGGAATCCTGGTTCTCAGTCTCATGCTCTGAGCACTACGAAACACTACCCCTCTGAATGTAAGTTATTGTTATTAAGATGTGGTTTATCTTTCATGTGAGTCGCCATCTGTTATATTGCCTACTTGCTATTAGTTACGAAAGCTATTCAAATTTTAAACTGTTTTGCATTCTCACAGCTACTTAAGCCCACAGTAGACTTTTTGACAACAGTAACAGTGCTTCTCATGTGAAAGAACTGGACAAATATTAACTCATGTTTTTTCAGTAAATTTTTGCAATGCCATAAACCCACAGTTTAGACTGAATTTAAACAGACCTTGAAAAATCCATGTATTCAATGCTGATTGGTTCCATATCTGTCATTTGTACTTCAGTTAAGACATGACTGTATATTCTCATAGATATGATTAAGAACATAAATATCCAAATGGTAATTTAATGTAAATTGAGTCATTGATAACTTCATGTGTCTTGGGCCTAACAGCTCTGTGTCTGCTACGGTCCTGTGAACATGTAGTTGGAAAAATGTATTAATCTTGAGCTCTTAGTGATGGTTCTGGGGACCTCAGTGAGCCAAGGAGAACTAGGTCAGGCTTACTGGAGGCAGTCTGGAAAAGCCCTAAGCAGGAGCTGGGGCAGGGACTGAAGCTGTAAAATGAAAAAAGGCTTTTGAAAAGTAGAAGTTGCTCTGTTTTTTTCTCAGTGTACAGGTGGGTGCTAGGGGAATAAATCGATTTAGATCCTCAAAAGACACCATTTTTAAAGGAGCTGTGAAGACCAGGCTTGAGAAAGGGTAACCCCTGCAAATAGGGAGAAATAGACTTGCAGCTGAAGAGGGGAGGAATTGTCCCAAATTATCCAATATCTGCTAGCAGGTGGAACAAAAGGGACACTGCCAGGCAGAGTTCAAGACACACTGGACACTGATGCCTTTTCATCTCTGAAGATGGTCAAACAGGAAGGGCACTTCCAGTAGTCCTAACTAGTTTCTTTTACAAGATAAAGACTACTGACTTTCTCAAAGCACTTTTGTTCTGCTGAGCTAGAACATATGATTCAGGAAGACAGATAATCCTAAAATCTTTACGTAATCAGAATATGTGGTCATCAGGAATTACCACATATTTAAGACAATTCTGAAGATTTTAAAGTCTGTTCTACTTATTTTGAGTCTGAATTTGCCTTAACTTCAGCTATGCCTTTGTCTGGTGTGTTAAGGAGCCCTCTACTGTCAGAAATCTTCTCCCCATGGTTGGTATTATTAAACTTTGCTAGTATGGCTGACTGATGGTAAATTTTTGACACCCAGAATAGAGTTAGAGGGGATGGGGATGTGAGTAATAGAATTTGAAGGGAGAGGTGAGGAGTTACTGGTGGCAGAAGTGGATGAATAGAGAAGAGAAACAGTATGCAGAGAGGAGGTTTCTTTTTCTACTTGAATACATAAGACAGGAATGAAAGAAATATGTGGCTAAAGTCAAAGATCCAGTAATAAAGAGGGAAAGAGATGGGAACAAAAGAGAAAAGGTCTTGAGAATAGACACAGAAAGTAATGTGAAAGAGAAGCATCAAAAAGCTATTAAAGAAAGGAAAAAGGAATTTAATCTGCGCTTGTCAATAAGGTCAAAGCAAATGGTGAAATATCAGAGTATGTTAAGAATGTAACAAAAAGTAGCAATAATTCACCTTGGACTTGGGCTTCTCAAGCTGCGGGTACTTTCCCATCTCACAGGAGGCCAGCAGGCTTAGCTCATTATGGCATTGAAAATGCACTGCTTAATCTGAAGGTTAGAGAGGGGTTGGTACAGTTTTGAAAGGTCTGAACACATTCAAACTTTGTGAAAAAGACTGGCCAAATTTTCTGCCCAAGGCCTCTCTGTGCTCAGGATTAAAACTCCAATGTTCAGGGCATAACGAAAGGAGGGCCTAATTAGGCGAGAGAAAGCTCTTCTGACACACATAGCTTTTACTTCGTTTTTTTCTTTTGCCTACCAACAAAGGAACAAAGAATAGGGTAAAACTTCATAACGGTAAGTGTACTGTTAGTTTTCTCCAGTTGTTTCTCTTCCAGCCCTCTCTGGAGCAGCAGCTCTTTTTGCTCTGGTGGCTGGGACATCATGAAATGGAGCCGTTCCTCACCCACTGCCCACTCATGGTGCAGCCTGAAACAGGTCACTTAACCCCTGGCTTTGAATTACTCCAACCAACTCTAAAACCACCTGGTGGTTTCCTGTCTCAGGGGCAGCTGAGAAGATGGCATCAACATGGCCTGTGAAATGCTTAAAAAATAATTAGGTGCAACTGGCAAGGTTGCCTTTGTCTTTGGATTTCACACGGTTCAATATGAAGAATTCTGGCATCTTCAAATATCGTATCATTTCTCTCCTGTCCTCCTTCACCTGTGAAACATCTCTGGTAATGCTCATCTTTGAGTGTGAGTGTAATGAGGTTTCTGTGCTTTGAAGGTGTTAGTGTTTTCCTCTTAAAACTTGATAAAAGCCTCTGGCCAAGGTAAAAGTCTGCATGGTTTTTATTAAGATAGAAAAAATATTTTTCTGAAGGACATTGGTTTGCTTGTGAAAATTTATGACTGGTCCTAACCAATCTGGCAAAATAGGGTAAGAGAAATGATAATTTCAAAATTGCCATTGTAGGCCAAGCACTGAAATGGGGCCAGTCTGGATCATTCAGACTCACTGTTAAGACGATAACATGCTTTTAAAGCGATTTTAAAACAAAAAAAAGCCATCCCTTGAAACTGGTTTTGTGTGGCTGCCTTGTCTCCAGTGTGAATGAAGTGCATGGAAGTAAATGCCATGACACTCACTGCTTGCAAGAAACACATATCTGGATATTCTTGTTGATACATCAATTACTGAGTGTCATATTCCAAAAATCTTTCTTAAACAGTCTATTCTATTGCATTTGTGCAAGCAAAGAAAAAAATATTCCAAAGGACAAAAAAATCAAAAACTGTTAGAAACATGAAAGCCCTTTCTAAAGCCATTTCTCACTGTCACTGGAATGAGAAGAATTTTCATTCTCTTTAAGACTATTTAAAATATACTTTGGGGCTAAAATAACAGAGAAGACAATCCAATGCATTCTCAGTCCTGAAACCACAATCGGTTACAGATCCTTGTTGCCACATTGCATCCAGTGAGATAGCTTACTGGAAGAACTGGTCAAAAAAACCTCAATATTGATTAAAAAAGAAAAAAAAAGTAAAAGAAATTAAAATGCTCTTTTTCTCCTTTCTGTCATTCTTTTTTTCAAAATGGAAAAAAAAGCAAAACACTGTTTTTTATTATTTAGTTAGATTAAATCCCTGGTTTTCAGTGATTTTGCTTTCTGTGAATTTTAATTCTTGTTTTTTACATGAGATGAAATACCAGGAAACTGGGCATGCAGTTAAAATTTTCATTAATTTTTTTTGTTGCTGTTTTTAATTTGATATGAAAGATTACTCTCTCAGTTTCTGCTGCCCTCCTGTCTCTCTCTTCCATATTCATGCACACTCCTGGCTGACTCTGAATGGCACTTAACTGTTTCACTCATTAGAGAGAACAAGTGGTGGTTCTGTAACTTTGTTGATTTAAAGTGAGATCATGGTGGGGACAACTCCGGGTTCTGGAAATGATACAAATTCTTGAAGATACTCTTTGCAAAGCAAGTAAGGAATGTGGTAGCATCTCTTCTAATCAGGATGAATATCACTGCAGTCAGCAGTAGGTGTCACAAGCTGTATGGGTACATCAGTGATCTAACACGAGAACAGTTGTGTTCATAATGTTTCTGTCACTTACCCAAGGCACAGTTTCTGACTTATCTATTTTGGCTTCTTTTCCATATCTGAACAACTTGGCACAGGTGATAAACCTAAATTTCTTGCATTTGTCTGACAGATTACTTGAGGAGTTATCTGTATGTATGGCACCAGTATTTGAGGTTGTTCCTGTTGGAAGGCCAACACCACTGATTTGTTCAGCACTAACATTTATCTCCACGTTGAAGGCAGGATTTGTTTTCAAAACATTGAATAATGCTGAAATTAGGATTCTCTGTAATGATGGAATTAAACCCCATAGTTTTAGAATAGATGTTGATACGGCATTGCAGTCCACCTGTAGCATCTTTCCTAATATGCTGAGTGAAATGGCAGTAGTATTAAGGAGGAGAACTTAAGCGGGTGTTATTGACCAGATGGATGCAGCTGTTCTGTTACATTCCCACCATTTTGCATTTGAGCTGTTTATTTTCACTCTCTGGCTGTCAGTCATCACATGAATTACTGTTGAAAGACTCTTTCCCTACTGCTATAGGATCTGTAGTCATAGACCCACCAGTCTGCAGGGGTGACCATGCTCTTCAGTTCTGTCTTCTCTAGTGTTCTGCCTCTCCAGGTAGGGTTCTGCATATTGGCATCACAGTTTACTCTACTTCCAAGAAGTGCCAGACAACAGTGAGGCAGAAATTTGTCCCAGTAGGATTAGAGGAAGCCTTGAGTGATTTGACCCAGTCAACAACTGTCAGGAAGCATTGCCGCTTGAGGAAAAGTAAATGCCTCATTATTGCTGCTAGACAGATGCACCTCCATAAAACACCTGGAAGTGGTCCACAGACCACAGACAGAACGTCACTGAGGTTGATTTTTTTTTTTTTAATGGGGAGAGATAGCAGACCTTGTATTTTTAGACATAAATTGTTCATCAGCTGGAGTGAGGAAGTAATCTATTGCAGTTGAATCTTGTGCAGAAACCAAGCATGTTATAAGGTGGTGTCCCTTTCATCAGATGTTGACCGCGGTAGGGGGAAGGACATCAGGCTGCCTGCGCCATCACTTTGAGGAGAGAGCTCGCAGGACATAACGTTACTTGTGGTGAGGCTGAAAGTGAATGAGGTAACCACAGAGTAAGCTGCTAATGATGTGGATTGTGGGAAGCACTACTGATAGGAAGCAGACAGTTGGATTGATTAGGGCAGCCCCAGGGACTAGTTGTTTTTCTTTCACCATCCTGGGGTGAAGTTAAACCTGCTACTGCTAGTAATGAAGAATAGCTAATACAGATCAGACTCTGCCAAAGTAACAACAGTGGCATCAGGAGCAGAAAGTTTTGCAGATTTGTCTGTGTGTGCACTTGCTACTGGTGTTCCTGGTGGGTGGCTGAATCATCCTGATGGCATTCAACAGGAACCAGCTGCTGAGAATATTAAAATGCAAGCATTTATTCCTCTAGAGAGACAGTAGCATCTGCAAAGTTTTCCTGTCTTGATAGTACAGATAATCCCGTGGAGTATTCTCTAGTAGTTTTTAACTCTCAATTCATTTATAGATGTATTTTAAAGCTGTAAGTGCTTTGTGTCTGCACAGAAAGGAGAGCCTAGTCTTAGCTCGTGGCCACAACTGTCCTGGGCAGCTAGTTTGTAGCCCTATGCTCAGGCTGAGGTACCTTGCGTGGGCAAAAAGAAGCTGGGCTTTGCCTCCTTCTCCTCCTCCCACCTTTTTTCTTCACCCTTCTCTTGTCAGGAAGAACCGCCTTGGAGGCTGGTATGTCACAGAGAAGGAATCCTTGGCTCTGATCCTGTAACTTCCATATTAGGGTAAGCTCTGAAACTTATAGTAGCAACAATTATAAGAAATGGTGAAAACTGTGAGAAAGCAATTAAATGGTCTGATAGAGTAGGCTGTTTGACACACCCATTGTTGTTTGTATTTGTTGTTCCCAGAGAGGAACTTGTCACTTCACAAGCCTGTAAGCAACACTCCCCAGCCCTAAACTGCTTAGAAAGCAGTGGAAAGGAAACTGGGCCCTAGCAGCTTTGAGTAACCCATCAAAACCAGGGAGCACTCAGCACCATCAGAAGCTGGCTCTTAGTCCAACATGATCCAACAACAAAGGTCATAACCACAACAAGTGAGGGAAGAGAAGAAGCAGATAGTAGCAGTAGTGGGGAAAAAGATGGTAATTACTTCTTTTAAGTCTTTGCTTAGCTCTGCATATCTCTTCTGCTTCCCTTAGAATATGTTCTCATGCAAATAATGTGTGATTTCACATACTAATAGTGTTTACAGGACTGGAAAGGCAGAGATTCTGCCCATGGCATATGATGTGAGTAAAGGTGCAGGATTGTTTTATGGAGAAAGAGAAACTGAGTTCTTTTGCAGTGTGGCTGCAATATTGGCACAGAGGGAAGAAATAAGCTGTCAGCAGCCAGAGCTGTGTAGCAAAAGAAAGGGTAAGGTTTATGATTTTATTTAAAGAAAGCATAACTTGGTGTACTCATCACAGCAGCATTTTATTAAGGTATTTTATCCATATCTAAGTAGCCTTGTGTAAAATTCCTGCCTAATACCTCATGGCTGTGAATAGTTTGGCTGTGTTTTTATAAGCCGGAATATTAGTACATGGTGTTAAAAGAACAGACTTGCCCAAGGCAGCAAACTTCTATTCCTGCTTCCACCTTTTGTCATTTCCAGTCATCCTCAGAGCCTGTCAGGGTGTGTCAGCAAGTCAGGGTTTTGACAGGAACTTACAGACACAAGAGGGACCACAAACACCACTCTACAAAGTTTATTGATAGCCTCTCTCATGATGTGACAGGCCAAGGAAAGCTGTTGCAGGAGAGGTGACAGCAACAGCAGCGCTTTATAGCCCTTCCTGATTTCAGCTTCCCCTTAGAAAGAGCTGTTGAAACCTCTTAGTGGTGTTAGACATATAGTTTAATCTCAGTAAGACATCACGGTGATGATGCATACATCAAAGACCCTGTTGTGTTTTCCCCTTTTTATGTGAGATATGTTTGCTCATTTGTTTAAAAAAAAAAATAGCATAATGATTTCAATTTTAAGAGGCTTAAGCCCAAAGCTTTGGAAAGTCTTAACAAAGAATGATTTAATGAACTGGCTATTGTGTTTCTTGTTGGGCTCAGCTACTTAAGTATGTCATAGGCTCTGCAATACAAACAATTAATGGTCAAGCTTCTGAGCTCAAGTGCTACGGTCTTCTGCTTTCAGAAAAGGAGTAGCAGCATTTGAGGTCTGTTCCCACTTAAGCAGTAGTGCAGTAAAAATCCAGTGGATTTAGACTAAATGCCTTGGGGTTGGATTTGTTGTTTGTTTGTTGGTACAACACAATAAAGTAGAACTTAATCCTGAATAAGAGCAGCACTGGAAAATTTCAGGAACGTACTGGATAATACTTAAACATTTAAGTTTAAGGACACCTCTAAGGAGGTGTCACCTCTAAGGACACCTCTCTCTTAAAAAAGTCATAGGGAAGAAAAGACTCTTGAGCTTTGTCTTCATAATGCTGAGGGTGTCAGTGAGCTTTGCACTGGAAGATCATGCCCACCAAGTTTAGGAATGCTTGATCTGCATTGTATACCCTGCTGTTAGACCATGGGGCATCATATGGCTCTTAACACAGCTCAGCTGATAGCTTGATCAGTTGGTACCCATCCTGAAAGCCACACAGGATGTATCCCAACAAATCCTCGGGATTTTGGTTCTCCAGTGAAATATAGGCTATGAATAATCTTTAAAAATGATCGAATCACTTTTTTTGCTGAAAATACTTTTGCTCTTCAGTTTTATGATTTCTGTCATGTCAGTTGACTACTGTTCCAAGTAAAGGCAGAGGGAGTATTGCTTTAATGCTTCTGTATTTTGTCATGGGTATTTCACATCTTCTATTTTCTCTGCTTATCTGCACTTTGTATTTATCACTGCAAAATTATAATGAGAAGTTGGGGGTTAAAGAAAGTAATGTATTTTTAGAGCTGTTTATTGTCCTCAAACAGCATGATCCTCTAGGGCAATACCCCCCTACCTAGTGTAAGCAGCCAGTAAAGAGGCAGTTGGACACAAATTCAGCAACTGAGAATGAAGTCAAAGCTCACAGCTATCAAAAAAAATTCCATCCTGAGAAGAAAGGAAAGGCTGAGGCCGCCAGTGGAGCAACTGAGTATCTACAGAGCTATGACTTGGTTTTCCCTTTGCCATCCCATGGCTGAAATCAAACTATGTCTCTGAGTTATTTACCTCTCTGGCAACAGGAAAATGGCTAACCTGAAAATCCCATCAGTGCTGTCCGTGTAGCAAGAGCTACCCCTTTTTCACCTCTGAATACTGTCACATCTGAGTAGCAAACTACACTAACTCTGTAATAAACATAATAACAATGGTTACTGCTGCATTCTGTTTTACTAGGAATGCTTTTCATAGTAAATTTGGATCAGGCTTTCTACCATTCTCCAGCCTAGTCCCATTGATGAATGCTTCCCCTGACAACTGCCTGTTCAGTCAGCCCTGTACTGTGGTAAATAAACGTGGTATTGGCATAAGGTGTCCATACCAACTCCCCCTTCATCTCCAATCTATTTACATTCAATGTAATTCTTTAACTCAAACCATCTCACTCACAATACTCTGTCCTTAGCCATTTATTCTTCAGCTCTCACTCTGTGGGTTAAAGGGATAAACAGCAGCTTCTGGAATCCAGTGGCTGAAATAGTTGAGAGTTCGTATTTCTTTAGAGACAAAATCTGTGAGGATTTTTGCTCCAATCTTTTTTTTTTTTTTTTTTTTTCCTCTTGAAGACTTGGAAAGAGTGCCACAAATGTGCTCTGGTGTGGTAACTCTTCTTTGCAACCTGAAGCAGTAGTTGTTCATACTGACATTTCTAAGAGAAAACATGAATTCAGCAAATTTATCAGGGCCACCAAAGAAGGACTGCTGTAGCCTGCAGACTTTCTTGCAGCCTGTTGACATTATCAGGATTTTCTTAAACTTCCTATGTGCTGTTACCTTTTCACAGGAAAATTTCCTCTGTTCTGAGACCTCTCAAGTTCCCTGTTCAGGTGATACTCTCTCTAGCTGGGAAAGGGAAATGTAAACCCATGGGGGAACACGGTTGTATGAAAGTGGGAAGCAGGTGACAGATGCATTCCCTGTGTGAGGATGCAGAGGCCACTGAGTGAGTTAGGACATCCTCTGCTCTTTCAGGAGAGAGTGGCATGGTGATCTCTGGCACCTCCAGGCCTCATTGAATCAATGCAATAACAAAACCAGTGAACTGTTAGTTTGCTGCTTTGGCAAGGAAGAGAGTGATAGTTTAAGCCCTGAGACAACTACTCATATAGCATGGGTTTAATAACATCTTTTCAGATAACATCAAAGAAGTAACTTACACTTCCACTGTATTTTCTGTGAGAAAAAGACAAAGATGTGGCTGGAAGAATACTATTCTTTAGTTTATGGAGTTACATTTCTCTTTATGTCTTAGAAAAATAGAATATTTTCTTGCATTTTAAGAGGGGTGAAAAAGTTGTGAAGATAAACATTTTATACCCTTGAGATTATATTTCAAAAGTGACTTCTAAATTTCTGGGTAGTATGTTTAGAAATGTGGAATTCTAGAGCAAGTGAAATTTTATTCTAGGCCCATAAGGAGTTTTATTTCAAATCCATCTCTTTATCCAAAACCTGGCTGTGAGCAGGTATCTGAAATTTAACATATCAGATTGTGAAAGTCGGGCAAGATTCTACGCAAGGCAAATGGGGATGGGTACCAGACACAATACAGTGTTCTTCATTAGACATTTTGGGGAAATCTGAGTGAGCCTTCCCCAAGATTTAGCAGAGTGCTAAAGAATCCAGGAGACACAGAATAGTTTTTGGCTTCTTGCAGTCTGTGATGCTGAAACACACATAACACTGTGAAGAATGAAGAACAAGTCAAAAAGAACATTTCTGCTCCCATAATTTCTCTGAAAAAGCCACCTTTGTATGGTAATTTCTCCATTAGCTTTCAGTTCCAGCTACAAGCTCCAGGGATAGATATTCATTCAAAGATGATGAAGCCTTCATTATTTTTAGAAAGTTCATCACAGCACATTTACTTGTACGCTGTAAAGTATTTTCACAATTTAAACCTAAGGAGTTGTCAAAATAAATGAACAAAGTATGCTCTGTGACACTTTATCCTTTATTTATTTATATTTTGTATTGTCTGTTCAACTGTTTGTTAATTTGAAAAATTCAGCTATTTGTGATAGGTCAGCATCCTCGCTGTTCTCCTTGAATTAGCAAGATCATATTCTTTCCCTGCCTAGACATGCTCCTAATAGCAAACGCATTAGCTGAGACAGTTATGTTTGGGCTGGAAGAACTGTGGTCGCCTCAAATAATCCAAAGGATTATTCCATGACAGATTATCCTAAATGAAGGTTTTCCCAAACCACCTGCTTTCTGAAAGGTCACATCACTTCTGTGCAACTCGGAGTCAAGCCACATTTCAGCTCTTGCAGGAGGAGGAATTCCAGAGGGAAGGGACGGAGGTGGCAGAACTGGGTGCCATGTGGTAGGCATGTCAGCGGAGGGAACGGCATGCCACACACCTGCTTGGGGCTCTGCCGTGCCACAAGTTAACATTTTGATGAGCAATTTCCATTCTGTTGTTTTCTCTCAACACATGGGGTTCAAAAAACAGTTAAAAGAAAACTGTACCCATTTGCTCATCTCAGAAGCCTGTGATTTCAGAAGTCTGCCAGATTAATTTTCACATATAGAGTATTTCAGAGTTGAAACGCACAGAGGAATGCAGTTTATCTTTCGAAATTGTAGTGTGATGGCCAAAGAAGAATAAGTATGCATTGCTCAGACTTCATGGAATGACACTGACTGGTGGTTTATAATTGTCCAGAAAAAAAATCTATTCCTGTAATCACAACCTTCAGAGATTTCTCAAGTCTATGTAATAATCATGAATACTAACCTCTCCAGGACGCGGTTTTTCGGTGGTGATATAAAAAAAATTAAAGACATGGAACAATCATTTTGCTGTCTGCACATCGGTGAAGAACCTGCTTTCTGTAATAACTGTACCTGAACTAGTTTTCCTTTAAACCTGCACTGGGATGATAGAATAAAATCTATTGATCTTCTGCGTTAAAACATTTCATTTTTGTCCATCCTATCTCCATAAAACCCTGCTGGGTAGGGGCAGACAGGAGGGCCTGGAGGGGAAATGTTTGCAGAATCCCATTGACGTTGCTGCAGAAAGGATGCAGATCTCACAGAGCACTCTTACCCAGACTTTATATTTTAGTCAGAAATAGGCTAGTCCTTTGCTAATTTACCCTGAGCAGTAGCTGTCATGTGGTTGAGGAAAGAATTAGACATGTATTTCCTGGTTAAACCTCTAATCTTATATTCATATAACCAATTTGGTTGTAAATTTTGGCTACTGAAAATTTTCTGGCTTGCGGTAGGCCTGTATCCGTGTAATTGGAAGACAGAAGAGATTCTCTCACTTTAATCTGACGCTTATCTCCATCCTCCTTAAGGCAGGAGAAAAGCCAAGGGATTTAGCATCTTCCTTGTTTTCTCGCAACCTACTGAGATTAACTATGGTTAGAAGCTCTTCTTGATGCATTTTGTAGCAGGATGTCCATTCTGCTGGATACCTTTTGTTGCAGAAGTCTGAAGCATTAAATTATTCAATAACCTCTTGTTGTCTTCCAGGAGAGTATCAGCTTGTAAAAAGTGACATGATCAACACAAAAGTCATCCTCTGACATGCCCTTGCACCCACAGATCATGTTCATGCATTCACTAGTACAGCAGTTTTATAGGTTTCTCAGTAACCTTTTGCAGAGTTAATTTCACTGGTCCCTTTCAAGTGGTTCTCTTGATTATATACCAGTAAAAAGAGATGGTATTTGAGAATGGTTGATATGCTCACAGTTTTTGTAAGCAGAGACCTTGACGAGTTCTTCCACAGTCAGTCTCCTTGGGCTAAAATTTCAACCTATTACATGGGGATTTAGCCACTCATTTCCCATAAACATCAATGGGAGTCATGTGGCTAAATCCCTGTGCAACACATTGAGAATGTATTCCCTTATGTTTAAACTCATTTTGATGCAGATGCTTTCTTCTGCAGGAAACAAGAGAAACGTAGAAGCCATTTATTTCTTTCATTTGTCTGCCCCAGATCTCCAAACTCCCAAATTATCTTCTCTTCTGCCTAGGTACCACAATATCCCAAAGGATTCACCGAATCTGTGTGTGACACCAAGGTAGAGGCTGAGCTTCAAGACATTAAGACAATGGATGCTAATTGGCATTTATTACCTACTCATGTGTGGGGAAAATTGGACAGCTGACAGGCTGTTCCTTCACCCATGAGAAGGAGATTTTTCATTTCTCTCAGTTCTCCATCACCTGCTGTATCACATATTAAAGGAGGGCTCACATGCTGGTTTTAAATAGTGGTCTTTGACGATGAGTTGCAGTGTAGGATCATTGCTTGGCTCTTGGTTGATGTGTGCTTTGTAATACTCTCCCACAAGGTTAAGGGATCTGCTATGAACACGATATGGAGACTCTACTAACTTCCTTAGTCAGGAAGAGGGTCTTTTAGACTAATTATTGGAGGGAGGGGAAATGAAAGGCTATCAGGGTGTAGGCACAAATGTGAATATAGTATTTCAAAATCACTGGGCATGATTTTCAGTAATGGCATATGTGTGTTAAGATGCAATTTTGTGCCTGGAAAGAATTGTGTTCATTATAAATGGCAGGTGCTTTTAAAGCATTTAAATATTGCATTTTCTATTTCCACCTGCACACCAGGTAACTGGGTATTAATATGCTACTAGTTGAGGCCATGATTCATTGCAGGTGCAGTGCTTGGGAAATCAAGGATTGCATTGAGGTCCTGATGAAAATCATGCCCTCAGGCACATCTGAGCTCCATTTTGATCAACAAGCCAAAAATAAGACTTTTATTTCAATTACAGTTCGTCTGATTTTGAACTTAATGATGCAACTTGAAGTCTATTGGCTTAGGTCCTGAGACCCAGGAAGGAGGATGTCTGGGACCTTGCCTATTCAGTGGAATAGAGGTTCCCATTAAATTCACTCTGATCTCATTACATGTCTTTTATTTGGTCAGAAGCTCTATTTTTGCTCTTCCTGGCCTTATTGAATCTGTTGTTGATTCATTGTGCAGACTTGGTACTAATGAAAAAGACTGCCTCACTCAGGTCTCTCTGGAGGGTGAGATTTTCCATAGCCCTGTGTCTGTAGCACGCGTTGGAAGCACAGACTCTGATGGGTTGCCTTGTGAAACTAGATTCGAGCAGAGCTTTATTAATAGGCTGATAAGATGTATCAGCCTGGCAAGGCTGCCTGCCTCCATAATGAGCGAGAGCTGTATTTTACTTTACTTAACGAAGAGAAAAATCCTCAGCAATGCCTTTTCTGTACCCCTGCTATCCCGGCTCCACATTCCACTTTCAAAGACCTCTTTAAAGGTCTCTATTATTCCAGCTGCCTTTAGGTGTCACTCGAAGCTTTGGGTTCCTCCTGTTCATCCATCCCTTTGTGTGCTGAGCCCAGCCCTGCTATTCAGCTGCCCCAGCAGCTTGAGGGACCCCTGGTCACCCCCCAGTGACTGCTTCCCTCGCTTTGTGGTTGCATTGCTTGTCCACACGAGTTGCACAACATGAGGTTGAATGAAAATGAACATAATTCATTTTGGTAGCTTTTCTCATTTCCAGCAAAGCTGGATGTCAGAGGCTGCACCTGCATTACTGAATTGGAAACTCTGCCACAGGAGAGGATGGTTGTCCTACAATATGTTGTGGGCTGAAGACCTGCAATTTTAGCTTGCATAAGAGTGGAAGGGCTGACTTCTGTCCTGCTTTTGTCGGCCATTGTCAAGGTGTCCTACCTCCTTTTACTACTAAATTTCAGGAACTGTTAATCTGATCTTTTCTGTTTCAAGATAGATATGAACATTTTTGAGTGGGCCAAATACTTTCTTGGCCTTCTGACGAAGCTTAGGTCGCTCATATGGTAAATCATTAATTTGGAGACTACATTCCGCCTTTGCTGGGAGTTAAGAGTGGTGTTCTAATAGCTTCCTTCCATCTGGAACAGTCATAAACCAGATGGATAAGGGATTGGCACCACTTATTTTGAGTCTTTACCCAATTCACCCTGTGTAAAGGGACCTTGCAAATATTTCCCAGACAATTGTTGCATGTATCCAGAATCACAAGTGAAAAATACCAGGATCGGATGTGTGGGCTGCCTCTTGGGGAAAGGTTTGAAGGGGTGAGCAATTGAAATTATACCTTTCTTTAGCAGTGTTATTTTGGAGTCCATGATTAGGAACCATATGTAAGATTTTTTGTATCTAAGTATTATTTGAAAAGGTAGTCATCTAGTTTGAATTCCAAAGTTTCTAGCGCCTTGGGTTAAGTCTCTTTAATGCAGAATTTGTATCTGATCTAGACTGGAAAGGCATAGGTTTCCAGGGATGTTGTATATAAAGATGCTGGCATCTTCTCTTACCAGATTCATAGTCTTCATTCGTGTTTTCATGAAAATGAATTCATCACACTGCATTTCAGTACATTCCTTTAATATGATTTAGTAAGAATGAGAATATTGCCAGAAACTAGAAGTTGTACCTATATTTATTTATTTATTTTGTTAAATTAGAAATATTATTGTTTTCATTAGTGAATGGCTGGAAGGAAGAAGTCAAGCGGTTGTGCAAATAGCATTTATTATGGAGAGTGTGTTCATTTATAATATGCCTTTAAAGAACTACTCTTTGCCCAGGCCGTACTGCAGTGTTTAAGAATTGCTTCAAGAACACTTCTGATGTTGCTGAAAATCAGAACAGATTCATAATGGTAGCCTATTTTATTTTGGTTTAAAGAAAAGAAAGCAAGAAAATAAATATAATTCAAGGAAGACCACAAAATTCAGGTGACAAAATTGAAAGGTTTAAAAAGACTTCTTACACATACCAGGACATGGTATTGCAAAGTGCAGGAAGGAAAGAAGGAAGGTGAGTGTGCCTAAATGGGCAAAAGTGGAAGAGGTTGTTCAAGTCAAAAAGCACTTTTCACTAAGCACAAGTCCAGGACAAGCAGATCCAGAAGAAAGGTTTATAAATCTCAGATAAAAGGTACAGAGAAAAGGGTGCAACAGTGATTGAAAAAGCAAAGAGCAAACCCATAGAAAGAAAAGGTTTTGTACTTTAACTTGAGTTTGAGGGGGAGTAAATGGGGACATTATCAAAGAAAAGAAGAAGGATCTAAGGATAGGAATACTGAGGCATTGTAAAGAATTTATTTTCATTTGTCATCACTGTTTATATTGAAGAGCTTTATGATTTTCAGCCAATTAAGATCTTTTATAGACACCTTCCACGGAGGGTGTAGTGGCATATTGTCTAGGATGAATCCTAGAGCATGCAGAGAACTGGGATGGGTGGTGTTGGTGTGCCTAACAAAAAAAAAAAAAATAATCCAAACAAACCATCCAAAAAATGCAATCTGTTCTGAAAGTTAGCTGGAGAAACAAGGAGATTCAAAAATTGCTCAATTACTTTGAAAGACCAAGTGGTTGTCTTATGAATTAATTTGGCAAACCTTGTTTTTGGTAGTTTATAAATTGTTTACCATTATAGTTAAAACCGTAAACAATTTTTTGTAGGCTGCTTAGTCTTTAGTGACTCTTTCACTTGGCTGGAAGAACCTGCCCATGCCTGAGTGCCTCACTGCCTAATGCCTCCTGTGCTGAACAGCCCATCCCTCTGGTCCCAGGTGTCATCTCTGTGGATGGGCACCTTTTGAAGCAGTAAATGCCAGGAGGTTCTGTCGCTTCCCACTACCAGCTCGGTGCTGGTCTGTGAAGCAGTAATTGGCAGCCAATATTGTGTTTTGCATCCAGGATCCATTTCCCAGGATATCCATGAGGATAGAAGAGATGGGGCAAATGTTATCACTACAGAAGTTAAAAATTCATTCCAGTCTGTCTTTGTGGTTTTAGGATAAGGAGTGTATTAGAAGAGCCAGTTCCTTTTAGCAGTTTCTCCCTGAAATGTGCTGGAATGAGAAGTGTTCAGATGAAATCCTTTGTGCTAGCACCTCTCTCTCTTCATCTTCTGCCATTCCCAAATTGCAAATTTGTCTCAAGAAAGATGCTAAATTGAGGTATTGGGTCAAGAAATGTGTCTCTTAGAGCAACTCATTACAAAGCACTTAAAATACAGCTGTGCCTCTTGTTATAAAATCAAATTAAACTGAATTATAAAAAAAAAACAAGGGAACAAAAGCACCAGAGTAATAAGCAGAAACATATTGGCATTCAACATTAGTTCACCTGACCCTCATAATATGGAAATACCCAAATTAACCAGTTATTTGAAAACCGAAGACAAGAGCACATCCTGTTAACAGTAGTAGTCCAGTTTCCCTACTGCCATGGATGTAGCATCAGTACAAACCAGGAAATAAAACGTAGAGTTGCACCGAGGTTTTGCTGCTAACTCCTTAAATTTGTGCTGGATGAATGCCAAAAACTCTGCTCAAACATGGGACTAACAGGAAATTAAAAGCTTTTCTCTCTTAAAATGCCAAGAGATATATAGAAGTTGCACACCCAGTACTGTGGTTCTCAACTTCCTGAAGGCACATAGGCTGTTTTTCATTATTTATTCCAATCAATATCAAACTTACATTAGTTGGTGACAGTCTCGCCTTTTGCCATTTTGTTTCAATTTATCTCCAATTCATCTCTTGCAAGAAATTAGAAAAATTGTTAACAAAAGGCAAGTTTCACTATGTCAGTGAGAGTACCAAAATAAGAAAGTCTTGTGAGGATTAGGCTCCCAGTGTTCATACCAGCTGGAAATATGTTGGGATCCCACTCAAATGTCAGATGGTAGTGGCAGCTAGTGCTGCTTGATCTGAAACCTGACATCTTCTGCCCTGCCTGTGTTAGAGGCAATTCTGTGGCCCCACAGCAAAGCTTTCAGGGCTAGTGTCTTGTTCCAGCACCAGTTCCAGATGACCATCCAGAAAAAAAGGCAGTTCTCTGTGTCTTCAGTGCAAAGGAAGAGCACAGAAACACAGCCTTGCAGAATGACATCTTTAGTTAAGAGAAACAAAAGGCTGGGCTGGGAAGGTCATTGTTCTGTCTTTTCTTGCTTATGTTTGCCTGATTTCTAACTTTAGAATTAATATAAAACACATCTCCTTTGCTTGTCTGTTTTGTGTGACTATTTGTATTATCTGTAAAGAATTGTTAACACTTGACAAAATGTTTTCATAGCTCACCATGATGATCAGTATGTTGGAAACAGGGATCTTAAAATATGGATTACTGATGTGATCATTTGCCCCAGCTTCAACCTTTCTAGATAATCTCTAATACAACAGGCATTAAAAAATACAGCATGTGATAACAGGAGCTGCTTATTTGCTCCCTAGCAGAGCTATGAAGAACTCTGTGTTTTCACTTTGCAAACCTTGGCAAAGATATAATACTGTATATGCCAATTTTTTAAAAATGATGGAATTTTGCTTTCATGCCCAGGATTAAAACTGCCTAAGGTACCAACCAATAGAAAACTTGACAGTGGGGAGAATACCCCAAGAGCCTGGTATTCTATTTTTTTGATAGACTTTAGACATTAGCAGATATTCCTACAGCAGGACAAAGAGTTCTCTAGACTTCTTGCTCTGAGAACTACAAAAATAAGCATCTGATATTAAATAAACAATAAAAATACCTTCCCAAACTGTATCCTGGTTTGGCAAATCTCAACTAAAAGTAAATGAGATAGCTCAAATGCCAATACCATAACAAAAATGGAGGAAAAATGTTAGAATGAAAAAATGTATAATCTAGGTTAGTAATTGCTCTTTCTGTTTTTAAAGAGTTGAAAAGACAAGTTAGTAAACCCTGCATCATTCAACTGCTAGCTTGCTTAATAGATCAACACAGAAGTTTTCCAAATTTCTCTTGATTTTACAAAACACCAGTTCATTGCTGCGACCTGGAGTGAAGCTGTTTACAGCTCTGTGCTAAGTAGAAAGTTCAAATCAATTCTTGTCCATTAGAGTTAGGTATAACTGATGAAATATCCCCAGAGGAGCATTGTAAATGTATCAAGATGTCCTCCCCCATTACAGAAATGGGGAGGCATGGTGAATTACTTACCTTCTCTCTTACACTTAATGTCTCTGAAATGCTGCCAGGCAGAAAAGGCTTATCTTGTCTCACTGGGTTTAAGAGAGGTCTATGCTGTAGTCTGGGATACAGGGGAGGAAAAAAAGGTAGTAGTACTGAGGGCAGACCCATATTAGGCTTTATTCCCAGACAGGACCAAGAACAAAAAAAAAAAAAAAGAAAAAGAAAAAAGAAAGGAGAAAAGCTATTCAATAACCAACAGTGGATTCAAAATACATGCAGGAAATATCTGATCCAAAAATCAGTACTAGGGAGTTTTTAATAATGTAACTGAAATTTTTGTTCAGTGAGCTATATAATAAATTCACTCATTAAAATATACACTGAAATAGCATTGGGGCAGAACACACAAACAATAGAAACCAAGAAATCCGTGCTTAAGGATGTCTCCAAATGCCAAAGCACAGTGAGCATGGTATTGAAAGTAGCTAGCATTCACAATTTCTCTCCATCAGGAAAAGAGCCTTCAGCCTACTTTTCACTGCTATGAATTTGGCTCTAGGACTGTACTTGAAGTTGTCAAGAAATATGGGAAGTCTGGGTTCTTGCATCAGGAGACCTTTGGTATAAGGCCTTTGCAAGGGATGTAATGAAGTTTGTGGCTGCCAGACACACTTTACATGTTATAACACCTGACTGAGATGTTCCCAGTCTACTCTTGCTGCTGACATACAAGATTGCTCAGTTATGGGGTCAGAGTGATCTCAGCTGCATGTGACAGTCAGCCACCAAGGACAAGACAGTAGAGCAGAGGGGAAAACACAACATAGTGAGACCTCTTGAAGACTGAATGGCAGAGAAGAGAGAAAAGGAGACACAGGACTGGGAATAGCCATGCTCCAAACTGGTCTGTGAAGGTGAATCTTGATGTAGACAAAGACTTTGGGTTTTTGAAGGACTCAGTAAATATCCAGTAAATGCCCTCAGAGCATTCAGAAGGAAATTGGAAATACACAATGCAATAGGAAGAAGTGTGCATTTCCCCTTAAAAGCCCCAGAAAATGTTGCCATAACAGACTATAGTCTATGCTGCCTACAGAGAAACTAGACTTGCTTTGCATGGTGCATGAAATTTTAAGCAACTCAGTGAAGCACAGAGAAAAGACAGGGTCAGAAGTTTAAAAATCCTGTGTGTGGTTTTTCTGGCTCTTGGGACTTCTAACACAGCAGCTCCTACTGATCTCAGTTGCAACAAGTGGATGCAGAAGGAAAAGCAATGGTGGAACAGGAATAATGGAAGTGACTGGGAGGAAAAAAATAAGCATTTAAAGCAAAATGTTGTTAAGTAAAAGCACAGGACAAAATCTAATGAGATATGGGAAAGCTTCAAGTACCAATTTAATTATGTGGGAGGACAGGAGGAAAAGGGCCTTCAGGGTCTTAAATTACAAAGTGGACAGTGAAACTATTCCAAGAGTTAAATCTCTGGCTTGGAATTGTAAAGTCCGATTTTCAGATTTTTGCTTATTACTTTCTGCTGTGACCCTGGCAAGTAACATCATCTCCAAGCCTTAATTTCTAACCTGGAAGTTAGGAATGTCTGCACTTCAGTAACCTACAAGGACTTTATGAAACAAAATATTTTGAAGATCATGCGATGAGATGATGCTTCAGCTGTATGGTTTGCGTAAGTATCTAAAGAAGGAGGAAATATTGGGAATGCACATCATGAGTCAGACCTAATCTGAGAGCAGTGGAATGTAGACTTGGTTGTACAAAATGCTCTTCCTTCATAAAAGAAGGTTGATAAGGTGTATGGTGATGTCCAGCTCTCCTCCCAATCTCAAGCATAGTTTTCAAAGGATTTGACTCATATCAGAATGCCTTAAACACACAACTGAGTGTTGGAACCTAATGGATATTGAGGCACAAGCAAAATTCTATTGATGTCAGTAGTATATGATCTCAGCACTGCTTGTAATCAGAATAAAACACCGTTGACAGGTTGGACTTTATGTTTTTTATTTTTCTCCTTAATTTTTCTTCCAAGCCATGGTGTCTAAGACAGCCTCTGTTGAGAATCCCCATCAATGCTTTAGTGGCACAAGGAAGTAGTCTGATCACTCTACATGACTATAAAGAAAAAGGTTTCATTTATGATGGATGTAGTGGTGTTCCTTCCCCCCAGCAGAAACCCTCCTGACTCCTCTGTCCAAAGCACCAGAGCCAGCTGCCTCTGCTCACCCCTCCCATACCCACTCTGGGTAGTGTTTTCCCCATGAGCTGCTCTTTCTCATCCTGCTTTGGGGGAAAACAGCTCTTTGAAATGCTCACAGAGCATAGCACAAATGGGCCCAAAGGCTGCTTCTTACAAGGCCAAGGAATAATCATTCAAACTCCCTGCACTCCAAGATGTATTCCCCTACTGTCACATACTGCTGTAGATATCTTTTCTCTAGGAAGAGAGAGCTGCATATTGCTTTCAAACAATCTCCACTTCTCTTCCCCTCCTTCTGGATGGGGAAGGCTCAGGGACGTGAAGTGGGATTGCCAGAAAACAACAAAATGCCACAGGTAAAACTGAGTGATTAGTAGAAAGGCTTCTGTTCTCACTGCTGTGGTGTAACTAGAGAATGTTTGACATCTGGTATAACGTGTTTAAATTTGGGGAAATTTTCCTGAAAAGTAAGGCCTCTGATCAGTTAGTAATTTAAGTCTTCCCATATTTGTGTCAGAAAGCCTTAATCCCATCCTATTTCACTCTCTCACTTGTGACATGCAATTCTTTGTGAAGTAAAACTATTTACAAAAATATTAAGAGTTCCTTATTTCACCTATTTATATTTTGAGTCTTTAATCTTAGGCCTGGCAAAACACCACAAAATGGCATCTGTGCATACTTGTCCAGATTCTATTTTATTCTGCCATATTTCTCTTCTAATGAACATTTTCAAAATGTTCAGGTGAAGATTTTTGTGGTTATGAGTACTTATGCATCATTTTGAATCTGTCCTCCTGCTTGAAAAGTTTGTCATTCAGTTAAAAACAGGAAGCATATGACTTAGATGACCAGACTCATGGTATAAATAACAAATGGTAAAAAATGAATCCTTCATATACTGCCAAAGGGATATATACCATCTATCCAGACTGTTCAGCTCATGCAACTGAACAAAAACATCACTTGAAAAATTAAGACTTGTACCAAAAATAAAAAGGGGGTAAATTTTTCCATTCTGAATCAGTTGTACAGTCAGCTCTACTAATCCTTCCTGACCAGCCTTGGAGATAGAGAACATCTGTAAACATATGTCAGAATAATTGAATAATTGCATAGATGGCTTTTCTGTACATAGTGTTGCTATAAATAGCACTGCTGATCTCTCAGGACCTTACAAGCCACCTTTAACCCCGTTCTGCATATCCTCATTGAAAATCAAAGGAATTGTATTGCTTCAATACAGAATTCTTTTATTTCTTTTCATCATGAATTGCAAAATTCAAACCTTGTATTTGTCATTGCTCCAGGATTCAAAATCGCCATTAAGGAACTCTGGACCTTTTTAGTTTATGGCCTGTGCAATCGGTAAGACACAAATACGGAAACCAAAAAGAAAAATTAATTAGGGAGCAGGAGAAGAGGTTGTTTTCTCAGTAAGCATTAAAAAACTTAAGATACTTGAAATTGTACTGTGGAGGAAAAGCTTGTGAGCAAAGGCAGAAGAATCACTATCTGCTGTAGCTGTGCTTAGGGAGAGTGCTGTGGTAGGAATGGCAGACATACTCATGGTAAGATGCAGGTAGTTTTGCTGACATGAGCTTGGGATTCACATTCACTCTCCATTTCCAAGTGGTGCTGCTCAGCCCAAATAAAAGAGGATGCAGGGAGAAGTTTTGGAGTCCTTTAATGGAGTATACATACATACATACATACATATCTATATATAGATATACATATATGTATATATGTGTGTGTATATAAACAGAAAAGTGCTTTAGGTAAGCGCTTGGCATAGTGGGTCTCTTTTGTGTAAGTACAGGAGTAATTGACCTTATCTCTTCATCTTCAAACAAATACTTCAGATATCACAAAAGAGACATCACGAAGCTCAGGTAGTGCTCAATGACTGTCAAATGCTTACAAGTTACATATGTGAATGTATGTATCAGTACATATGCAAACATGGCTGTAAATATATATATGTAAAAATTAAATAGTTGCTTGCATGCATGCATGAATATGTATAACTTGAAGTCTGGTGGGTGTGCAGATATATATACTTATATTTGTATGCTAAATATGTGAGGTATATTCATATAGTCAGTAATTTCAGTCTAGTAACAGGGTCAAAAATAAGCATGGCATGTCTGATTAAGAAACCTACTCTCTTTTCCAAAGCAGTGACATTGACCTTCTTCTAATGCAAAATAGAAATTGCACATGAGACAGAATTTTGGATGAAGACTGGACCTTAGGTTTCTGCGATTTTTATGAATAATATTATATCTGTAACAAAGAGGAAAAACCTGTTTCCTTGTCTGGGAAGATGCAGTTGTTTGAAGATGCATGGGTTGGAGAATTGTTTATCTAATTCTTAGGGGGAAATCTTAGCCAGCAGGAGATGCTAATGTAGGCCATTAAAATTACTCCTGTGAAAAAATTAATTTAGAATACATGTATATGATTTATTACAGGCCTATTGTTTTTACATACATGACATATGGTGCTTTCTGAAACTTGGTCTTCTTAAGAGCAGAAATTATCTGACTGAGAAAGGTTGTGGCTTTATAGATTTCATTCTAGGAGTTTTGAGTACTGGAAGCCATTGAATAAAAATCCTGAAAGCCACAGATCACCTTCGAGTGGCTACAAACAACTTACTTCTGAGGAAAATAGTAATGGTAGATACCATAGTGCACAGGTATTCAAGGACACTTGTCCTCCATCTTTTGGGCCTTGTATCGTCTAAAAGCAGATGGATTCTTACTGTGACCATGATGCAACAAAGGTTCTTGCTGATGTGTTTCATCAAAACCTGCTCTAATCCACTCTACTGCCTGCAGCCCTTAGAGATCATCTTCACTGGAAGGAGGAGTTGAGCAAGCTATAGTATTTGGGGCTTTGTGATAAGTGTGAAAAGTCCCTTTCTGGGTGTTTGGAGGGTAGACTTGGTGTATCCATGGGTCATCTCCGTGCTGTTATAAATAGGCTGCTGTAAACAAGAGGACAAATTACTCTGACTTGTTCCAGACAGACATCCAGTACGTGCAGCTCAGCAGGCAGCTTTCTGAGTCACTGTATGCAAATGAAGCCTCCCGTGAGACTTTGTGATAAAACAGAAGAAAGCTTCTTGTTATTTCAGTAATCATGAGCCACTGAGCCAAATAAACTAAGGCTGCCCATAGAGCCACCCTTAACCTGGGGGAAGGACTGTCTGTGGCTCCTGCTTTCTCTTCCATTGTTCAAGGCACTGAAATTCCCAAGAGTCACTGGGCCATCTTGATTTTAGTCAACTTTGGTGTTTGGTTTGACTTGAAAATGACCTCTTAAAAATGAGCCTATCCTGGGCAGTCAAAGGAAAACTTGACCACTTTTGAGTCAGAGTCACAGTCCAGACTGGCTGCTGCTGTGCTTTTCCCTCTGGATTACCTAGTTACCAGAGCCCACTTGACACTTAAATAGCCATTGAAAACAGTGCATGATGTCTTGTGTTTGAGCAAGGAACAGTCAGAAGAGTCTGAATAGACTGATCAGCACCAATTAAGAGCTCCAATCTGACTGAGTAGATACAGGAACAAACTTTTTCTGTAAATCCAGGATACAGCCATCCAGGATAGATGTGCTCACGGAGGGGGCTCAATATGTGAAATTGCAGGAATCATTTGAGAAAATGTTTGCACAGATAAATGTAATGAATTTCCTTTTCTGTCCTTTTGCTTTGTCATATTCCCCATCCATACAAAGCCACAGTTTATCTTTCTGTTCTCAGGAACGAGGAAGCTGCCAGGCACAAATTGAAGAGCCCACACTAGTGCAGAATGGAGCAAAACATTCTCCATCATATTATAGATCTGACCAGCCAGTGTATTTACCTTTTCTCTCTATGCAGGCACAAATGCAATTAGGAAACCTGTGGTTTCTCCTGAGCCTTGCCAGTCTGACAGCTTGGGAGAAGGATGTGAGGAGAATGCAGGGAGTCACTGGGCTAACAGTGATCGGCAGCTGCACTCAAAATGTCTGTTCAATCAAGGAGGGAGTACCGGCCACCAAGGTCTCGCTTCACAAACTGTGGCATCTCGGCACTTGGAGCCACCATGCTCATTGTCAATCAGTCTGTGACAGCCAGCACTGCCTCCACAAGCACTTCATTCCCCCTCCCACCTTCTCTGGGGTGGTAGGAACTGAAGATGATAGGAAACCAGAGTTAATGAGAGGTGAGGGTGTCAGACGAGAGAGAGTTATCCTACTAAATGCAAGACAAAGGTAAACACACAAACTAAATCCCAGGTACTGTGATGGCATGGAACATTGATGGTGCCAGGAGAGGTAAGTAGGAGAAACAGAAAGAAGATGTATACTACAGAGTATTGCAAACTGTGTATGTGAAAGTGGAGAACAAGTGGCAGGCTAAGGGACTGACTAGAAATGAGTAGATACCCAAAAAGGCAGATAAAGGGTCAGGCAGAAAGGAAAGTGTGGAAAAGGAAGAAACACAGTGCAATGGATGGGTATCATTTATGCTGCATCCTCTCATGAAATTCTGTGAAAAAAAAAAAAAAAATTCTCGAAAAAATAGAGGCAATAGGGTCTTCAAAACCTTCAAAAGCGATTAAACACACAATTTACATTAAAATAAAATGAGGGTTGTGAGTGTAACAGAACACTCACATGGTGGTCTTAACAATTCTTCTCTGTATTCATAGCAGCATACAGTAACATCAGCATGAACTGCATGACTTAGAGCCCTACAAATCAAAGTTAGCATGGGCCCCAAACACTTCATTAAACTTTTATGCATATACTATGCAATGTCAGTGTGTAGCAAGAGGTTGGGTATTTTTTTCTCAAAAGCATGTATGTGTTTGTTTTCTACATGCTAAAGATAACTTTACATAGATGAAATTGCCACAAATTACTCATTCTCAGATTTTGGGTGAGTTGCCAATTACTTTAGAGTCTTCATATCTTGGAAACACTGTTTTGAACATAGACACACTGCATTCATGTCTTGCATTTCACCACAGATTTTCTTTCAAAGTTGCATCTCTGCCATTCCTTAAGACTTAAACCAGAAAGAAGTTCTGGTGCATTTCTTGAAGAAATCGTGATACAAAAGTCTTTTTTGGAGGAAATGAAGGACTGCATGTAAGAAAATACGCCCATAACTTCTATAAGTTAAATTTTTACAAGAGAAGTGGTAAATGGAGTCAGCTCAGCTCCCACTTAGCGAAGAGTTTCATAAGAGCTGAAAAGTAGCATCTGATAAGACACTTCTCTAGAGCCCCCTAACCTGTTAACAGGAATAGGAGAACTTTTAAAGCGACTTTAAAGAGTTTTACTCAGTATATTGCTCATAGCAAGTACCACAGCCATGTAACAATACTGAACTTGTATGGCTTTGCCTCTTGAAGATGAATCCCAAGCCAAGTGATCATTGGAGGCTTTACATAGTGTGATACTTTCTTTTCATTTTACAGGTATCTATAACTGCATATTATTGTAAGTGGTGGAGAATCTGGGGGTTTTAATGTCCTAAAGACTGCAGTGGCCCCTCAGGCTGAAGCCTCCTGCTCTAAGTTTCAAAGGACAAGGAAATACAATGACAATTATACTCCTCTGAAATAGATGGTTTATTGTGTACAGCCAGGGCAGATGCTCACTTAGCTGTAACTGAGCTGCTAAAACAAAAGCTTTGTTTACCTGCTGCTGCTCAGTAGATTGGAAGTCTGACAGATCTGTTTGCTGCAATGCAAGAGGAGCCATGAGCATGCTTCAGGTTTAATGGCACACCTCTTGATGAGCCCTGAAATACTGCTCTGGGAGGTGAAGAGAAGGTGAAAATGTTCTTCCCTCAGTCAGAAACAATCCCTGGACCATGAAATACACTTTGGTTGGGAAAAGTTGCATCACAAGGGTGTCAAAAAAAGCACAAGAGGCAATGCAGAACCATAGACAAAAGCTGTCAGATTTAACAGAACATTAATTCAAGCTGCTAGGCTTTAAAACCCAGCTTTTCTTTAATCTATTTTGTGGGAACATTAGTGAAGAATGTAAATTGAAGCCCAGCTGATGAATTTGGACAACTGTCATGTGATTAGTTTTTGTAAATGTAAATAATAAAAGGATGTTCAATGAAAGATGACCTGTTACATTCTGCTTTATGATAGCCCTATTTCAAACCACTTGCTTTTCTAATATATAGCACATCGATTTCCCTTACCATCGTTGAGATGACTTCATGCATACCCTGGGGCAATTTTTGGCCCCAAATGTTCTGTAATTAAGTGCTAGTGGCTCACACGGTAAGCTCGAGATTTGGGTAACTTACTTAAAGCTGTTAGTGTTTAAATGGGTGCGACTGGGGCCTTGATGTTAATGCCCCATTAATCCCTCTGCTCTTGGAGTCAGGTGTTCCTGCTTTAACACCTGTTGTAGCAGCAGTAGGTGCACCTACACTGACAGTATGCAGGCAGTCAGGTGCACAGGGGAGGGTCTGCACATCTCTACTAAAGGGACTGTTCTAGCAGAACCACAGTCTGTATTGGGGGGAGCCACGCTCATTGCTTCTGCCTGAAAAATCATCTTTATGTGTCATGTCCAGCCAGGCCCAATAATGGCTGATGCTTTATAAAAATGTCTTAGACTCCCATTTGGGTCCACCAGCATAACTTATTTTAGCAGGAGCTGAGTCAGACATAAGATAGAGGTTAGGTTTCTAATACCTAATACATTATGAGTCAGAAAAAAAATCTTTGCACCCTTTAGATATCAAGATACCTGTATTTTGAAATTAAGATCTACTTGCATTTGACTGTCTTTTATTGCTCTGGTCTCAGAAATCTTAGACTTGTCAGAGATGTAGATGCTTTCTGAATATAGAAGCATGGTGTTGTTTGCATTAGTATTTGGGAGGTATTGTAACAAGATCTTTCTTATTGTGGATCCTACTATGATTATCTCTGTGGGGGATGGTTTGAAAACTTCAGCTCATACTCAGAGCGAGTTCTTGCTTGCATAGAATTTAATATTTTAGCACTGTCTGGATGACACTGATTTCTAGGTCATTCTCAGGCATAATCTCAGAGATACTTTTTGACCTTTGAGGGGCTTTATGGGGTTTGGGTGCTCTCTTAACAGCTGAATTAGCCTGATTAGTTCTGCCGTTGATTCTCTTCCATGCCTTGTCTCACTGGTTACACTGGTGTACCCTTCCACGGGGAAAGTCCAGTATTGTTTTATTGGAGGAAAGAGCCCTATCGGTTTTCCCAGGCTTGAGTGGAAGGCTATGTAAACTGAGGAAAGGAGGGCCGAGCTTGTTTCTGTGAGCTGAGACGCCTTTTTTTAATGTCGGTATGAGGCAAAGTCAGGCTGCTCTTTGTATATGATTCTAGGCAACATTTGCATACACACATGAAAGTTCTAGGTAGGCTTATTTTATAAATCTTAACAATTTTGAAAATCCCTTTACACTTAAAGAAGGTTGTCATAAGTATTGTCAAAGTGATAAAAATCACACCACTTTAGGCAGTTTGAGTCGCTAGTGACTGCAGTGTTTTGCTTGGTGTTTAGAAAAGCTCTCAGCTGTCAGTCATATCAGCAGTACACTTAGGGGTAGGAGTGCTGGTTTGGCCAGGCTGAAGGTAATTAAAACATCCCCTCTATAAGGGCTCACAGGATGAACTTTAAAATTAGCTTGCACTTGGGGGAGTAAGCAGCATTGTATTTCTTCATCATATTCAAGTGTTATCCTAGCCAGAATGGGTGTTAGAAGTGTTTTGCCTGTCAGCTGCTTGGAAGGTCCTCTGTGACATACGTGGGGCTTTAGGATGCAAGCCCTGTGGAAGCTGGGGTAAGCCATGAAATATTACATGAATCTTTTAAGTGTAGAAGTCAGGTTATCAGTGCCCATCAGCTAGAAAATAAACACTCAGCCTCCAGCCACCTTTGCCACAAGACTCCTCAGCACCAGGGAGACACATGGTGGGCTTGTCTTCTGTCAGGCTCAGCAGGAATTCCTTTCTGTTCTTTAAAAGAAACTATATTTGGCTCTGCAGATGGACAGGTACATAACCATTAACTAATGGAGAGAGAGACCTGCAGAAAGCTAAGGAGCACAGGCTGGGGTCAGTCAATACATGGGCTTCAGGGTCCAAACCAGTTGAATAAATTTCCCTGTTTGGCTGCTTAGATCTACCAACACATTGCACAACTCTCCCACTCATGTCAGCACAGATGTTTGTTGAGTCAAGCTATGAACAGAGACCACCAGTCTTTCTTTAAATCACAAATTTTTGCTGGGATTGGGGAGTAATTTTTTGCAATGGCCTGGGGAGTAATGAGAATACCTTATCTGATACTGCTTCTGAAATCACTGTTTCACTGGATCTCCAGCCTCAGGGCATGATTTGCAATGTAATCAGTACTGCATTTTTGTCTACCATTTTGTGCAAGAAGCACCATTGTTGATACAACCAGCTCAACTTCTTCAAAGATGTATCTTAATGCTGAATTTGGAGTTGCGCCCCTGAAGATAGAGCAAGGGGAAAGTTTTCTGGATGTCATACTTGACCAATGACAGAAGTTAGTACTAGTTTGAAATCAAACCAGTGGGAGATTGGGAGTCAGAATTATAATTTAATAGGGAGAGAATTAAAAGAAATAAATAAATGCAGTGGTACAAGAACACTGACAAAATCAGAATACAACCTGACACTCTATGGTGGTGGCAGTCCAAGCGGAGCAGTTCAGTTGAAGCAGTGATCCTGTAGAAAGAAGGGTCTGAAGGTCCAGAGGTAGCTCCTGTCCTCTGGGAGTCCAGTAGGCAAGTGCTGGTGTGGTGTTCAGAATCTCAGCTTACATCCAGGATGGAATAGTTGGTTTCTCCCTCTGGGTGGAGCATCTCACAATGGGATGGTGAGTCGTGTGATAAGGCACTGATGGGCCATTAACAGGAGGTAGTCCAGGGGGGAGTTATCTCTGAGTCATGTGGCAAGGTGCTGATGGGCCCATTAACAGCAGGTAGATCGGGGAGGGGGACGAAGTTATCTCTGAGTCATAGGGTGAGGCATTGATGACCCATTAACAGAAGATAGTACAGAGGAAGATGGCAAGGAAAAACACTGCTTCACTTGGTTTTAACAGCTCACAAAGATGGTAACAGAATACACTTCAACCCAGAACAGTTAGCAGAAGTCTAACTCAGAAGCCAATATGATCTTTTATAATGTCACCTGAAACTTTGAGATGTTCTGCCTTCACATCATGGAAGGAGCTGTTATAAATAATTTAGGCTAAGTCAGCCAAAATAGCTGTCAATCAAAGTTTTATTGTAGGTTCATGGTAGAAGACAAGCAAGCAAGCGGCACTGGGTGATCAGGCCAGGGCTGGGTGCGTGGGGAGTCACCGCTCCAGCCAACACACACACGCCAAATACAGCTCCAGACAGGTTTTTATGCACTTATTGATCTTATTTGTGCTGACTTGACATGTTCCAGTGAGCCTGTGCAGGTTCAATTCACACTGACACGCCAGATCTTGGTCATCTCAGAACTTCATCTGGTGGTCCTTAGGAGCCTGACCTCTCCTTGTCCTCATCGCTTCCTCACTTCTTGCACACACACATTAACCATATATCTTAAGCAAGCATTTTCCAGTAAATCAGGTTCCTTATTCTATATGTTAAGCTTCTGTTTTCACCAATAGCTCTAACCACAAAGTCCCTAAATCCTGCTAACTTCAGCTAAGCTTCTAGCTGGGCTTCTTGTTCCATGCCTTACTTGGTTTCTCTCAGTTTTACCAGGTCTTACACAATATTACAGCAGTATTTGCAATCAACACAGTTTCTTTTATTCTTTTATTCCATTTGAAAATAATCACTTTTATATATATTACAGAGCAAACAGTCAGCAGTGCTGTGCTCGTAAGACCTCAGGCTGAGTGAAGTGTCAGGAAGATGCTGCAGTGTCAGGAAGGTGCTGCCTTTTCAGGGCTACATGGCAGCATAAAATCTGAAGTAGTCCCTCCTATGTAAGACACAGGAGTTAAATCACTTTAGTGTCTCTGCTTCAAAGAAGGTTGTCTTTTTTCCTCTTGCTTCCAAAAAATATGAAGCCAGACACCACTCAAACGAAGATACCACTAAGGTAATTTTTCTATTAGATAACATCGCTGCTGTAAAGACAGACTTTGTTCTTCTTGCTGAAAACAGTCAATAAGAAGTTCATTTCTCTGTCTCTAACTTTGCCTTGCTTCTCACCCATAAGGTCCTTAGTGTCCAGTTAAAAAAACTAAGGATTATTTCCAGTACAGGATGAAATCAGTCAGGATCTAGTTTGTTTTATGTAGTAACTTCTGTGTCTCAGGTTTAGTGGTTTTCCTGTCTGCACTTCTTGCTGCCTGGGGAGGTTTTGGATAGGAAGTGACAGCAGTGTTTCATCTCACTGTGTCCAGACACTTGCACTCCCTTCACTACCACCCCCTGCATGTCTCTGTCATACTTTTTGTCTGTGTATGCAGCTTTTTGCAGTGTTTAAATACTCAGGTAAGTGGAGTATTATTTTTTTCTTTTATAGGCTTATATCCATGGTTCAATAGTATGGAAGAGTGCAAGGCTCACTCTGTCTGTCTGTCATTTACTTTCTTAGGATACTTTCTAGAGAGAGACAAACCCCCTTTTTGCACACTCAGCTTTCTGGATTTGTGGCACAAGCATTTAACCTTTCCATAGACTAGCCAACTTGTAATTCAGGAAGTCACATATGCTTTAAAGTCATTTCCCCTACTCCCTTCTCACATCTTGTTACCTCATCCATATATACTGCTCTCTCTTTGTACAATGGAGTAACCACTCTGCTGTGTGGCTGTTCCTCCTCGGGAACACGATGCTGAAAGCCATTTCCTCAACCTGGGTGGTTTTATTCCTTGGTGGTTTACTTCTTCCTTCATATACAACTCTGCCTAATTCACAGGCTTATCAAATGAACATTAATTTAGTCTCCTTCTGGTTAATCATCTTCTAACCTACCAAAGTGTGTTTCATAGGTTTCCATATTTTTATGGATGGTTTTTAGACCAGAAGAACACAGTGTACCTTGGAGTCATCGTCATCAAACTGGAAAAACAATCAAGACCTGCTCAGCCCATCTCCCCAGGGCCAATGAAGGATGTGTGCATTGCATGTCTAGTGTTTTGTCTAGGTCAGTTTTAAATACACAGTCTTCAGTTACTTCCCTAAGGAGACTACTTTTCAGGTTTATAATATTTGCTCCTTGGAGTTTCAGCTTTTACTGGTCTGGATTTCATCCATGCACCTTTCAATTATATGCAGCTTGTTTTCATGCTTTTGCCCTCATCTGATAATCACTGCCATGTAACCAGGGTACTGCAGATGTAGCTCTTAATTTCTTTCCCTCATAACTCAGTCTTTCCACCACGCTGGTTGCTTATGAGGCTCTTCTCTGAACTGTCTCCAATCACTCTGATGAGGAGGTGCCCAGAAACAAATGTCACATTCCAGGTGATTTCACCTCTGAGCAGAGACAGAGAGACTATTGCTGTATCTTGCTGTTATGTGATGTGATTACTTAGCTTTTAATGGCGATGATTTGTCTTGACTTTTCTCTGTGTGTTCAGTCTAGACTGTGGCTGTTGTCTGTGGTTCTTTAAAAGATTCTCTTTTAGAAGCCTCCAGGCCTGTTCCATTGATCTGAATTGTTCATTTTCCTTTCAGGCTCCTTCAGCCCCTTTCTTCCCTCTTTTTCCTCAAGTGTAGCTGTCACAAAGTATAATCCTCTCTATAAGTCCTCAGTATAATCCTCTCGGGGTTGGTGTGTTTAGAATACTTCAGTTAACAGTTCAGCTCCACCTGCTCTACCTGCTCCACCTGGAGCCAATCCTGTGGGCCAGGATTTTTGAGGCTACTTGTTCCAATGTCTAGGAAATACTGGCACTCATCTTTAGCTTGCTAAGTGTAGCCAAGGCTTATTTGAAAATGTTCAGATCAGTAATAACTCTTCATGAGACTATGTTTCAAAGTAACATGCAACAGTCTGGGCACTTTCCAGTCTTTGAGTGATTTGAGCCCAAATATTTCACCTTTTGATGTTTATCTATACAACTCTATAGAAAGAACCAAACAGAAATGCAATGTTGAGATACTCTGGAATTTTTGAAGGTGTTTGTATTCCAGTACAAATTCTGCTTTGGCGCTTACTGTCAAAAGAACAGACATCAGGTTAAAGTAAACAAATAATCTGACCAGCTTCTTAAAATGCATGAAACGTAAAAGGCAAGGCTTCATTTCTCTCCAGTGCTCTGCACCAGGTAAACCTACTTTGTCCATCTGTCAGTTGCATATTTTGATCCCTGTTATGCTTACAAACATGGGGGTGTTTTTTTGTTATCATGTTGCTCATTCCTTAAATATTTACTCTTGACATGCATATATGCAGATATTAAAAAAAACCTATTGCATTTCCATATGCCCAGAGTGCTTTGGGTTTGTGTTTAGCTCTGGAACCCCCTGGGTGGTAGCAGCACCACTTGTGACCTTTGTGCTCACTGCAATGTCATGACCTCTATGCTAATTGTAGCTTGATATTGAAAAGACAGAATTTATGTCCTTGCTAGTGAAGCCTGTTCAGGATAAGATAAGAAAAAGATGCATACCTCTCCACTGTCTGCTAACTTTGATAGTGCAAGATAAGAAAAATATGCAGAATAGAGTGGAAGGCACCATAAGCTGTAAACAATCTGCTATAAATATATTTGTGTTGAAATGCCTATTGAGTTCTCTCTGTCCTGTAGCTGAACATGGTTGTGCTAGTTCTTTTGGGCTGGTAACACATCACTGTTAGGGGTTTTGGTAGATATATTCCTGACCAGTAAACTGATTTGGGCAGTTCTGTCTCTTGAGTTCTTTCTTAACTCTTACTAGAGACAAAAGTTGCAACAGGCATTGATGAACATATTTGATTCTTCAGGTCTGACCCATGGCAACTTGGTTTTTTCTGTTTGTCATTTACATCTAAGTAAAAGCATTTGGAAAAGTTGTATCAAAATTCCATCAAATGAGAATAATTGTTTTGGTTTTATAATTTTCTTCATTTTAGTGTTCTTATTTTGTATCTCTCTTTCTTTATTTCTAATATCTAGTTTACTCTATCAAGGCCTATTCCACCATACCTGCTATTACAAAACTCAAAGCTTTTAGAAAGCCAGGCCTATTTTAAATACAAGCAAAACAGGTATAGGTCCCTAAGGTTGTAGATTGAAGAACAGGGAGTCCGAGTGGTTGGTCCCCAAAGTCTTAGAGTGATGTGGTTTCTTCCCTGAACTGCTGTGTCAAGACCCTGTGAAAATCAACAGCTCTCCACGTAATCGTAACTTCTCCTCCTCTTGCTTTCCCTCGGGCCAGCAGTGTGGTGTTATCTCACAGGGAATGGGCACATGTAACACAGCATTGCAAGTTTGCAGCCAGCAAGGGCTCCCTCTTACCATTTACATGATGATGTTTACATGGGCAACTTCTGTGCCCATTTGGCTGGGAAGCTTTATGCTTCCTTTGGAAATAAAACACAAAAAAGGATGTTATTTGTTCTCTTCCTGTGATTTGAGGAGGTGGTTGAGTTGTGGAATTTCTTTTTCAAATGTTTCCCAAATCTTCACATTCCTCTTTGTCTTTCCTGCCTTTTAATAGTTTCTACATAAAAAACTTAAAGTGTTTGCTCAACACCCTTGAATTAAGATGCCTGTGAAGTTGATCTATTATTATCTTGATTGGTCTTACAGAGAAGCTGAAGCACAGAGCACTGAAATATCTTTCTCAAGGCCAAGCATAGATACCCCAGAAGAGGTGTAAGTAGGACCCAGATTTTCTGATTTCTAATGCTGTTCTTTAAAATAAATAGAATTCCCCTTTGAGTTGTGGATGTTCTTTGATGGTGGTGACAGCCATGTTCATATTTGTAAAATTTTTATTTTCCTTTTTGGTTTAACAGTCATTAAATTATTGTTGTTGTTGTTATTATTATTATTATTACTGCCAGCTCTGAACAATTTCTATTTTCATTTTGGCAGTCACAAGTTTTCCATCAAATTGGTGGAACCATCACTTACTAAACTTCTTCATAGTATTAAAATTGAGATTGAGTTGAGGCTGCTTTGACTCTTCTTTTTTAACTTTATTTTTTTCTCTTTTAATAAAGGAAAATCAAACTGATAGGTTCCACATTTACACCTGCACCTTCTTTTACTTGGTATATCATGATTGATGGCTCTGTTTCTTACCACTCCTTTTCTATTATCACGCGTATCCATTTGCAGTGAAATAACCCATCTATCTTCACTGTTGTATTTTCACACTGCAGTCAAAAACCTCATTGCCTCTCAGGCACCAATTGCAAACCCTTTTCTTTTCTGTCCTTTCCTGGAGATTTGTGAGGCAGCTCAGTCCTGCTGCAGACTAAAACCTTTGCCTCTTTTTTCCTTACTCATGCCATGAAGTCATAGCTGTCTCTGATATCACAGTGGGCTGCTCTGGGAAGTCTTGTGATATCTGAAGGAGAGGATTATAGCTAGGTTAACAAAGCAATGGCAGGACTGGAATGATAAAGGTGTTTATCATACCATAAAGCATCTTGGTAATTAGAAATTTAAGCACAGACATTTTCTGCTTTTTGAGGGAGAGCTGGAATTTTATCTGCTTTTCTCTCATGCTTCATCAAGGAAGTTCACATTTATAAAGCAAGGGGAATTGAAGCTGCACTTTGTTTTTCTCACTGTAAGAGGGAAGGGAAAAATGTGCAGGCAGGCTAGGTCTATAACATTGATTTGTAACCAACAAAGGAAATGTCTACTTATGAGACACAAATCAATGTAACCAGACTGTGAAAGTGCAAACAGAGATGTGAGAAAATTATTTGATCGTTAGTCTTCCTTTTGAAAAGACAGAGGGCCAAATTCTGCTCTCATTTATGGGGATGTAATTTCCATGAAAACCAGAGGAGACTTTCCAATGTAATTATGAACAAAATTTTATATGGTGTCCTTCTGATGGATGGAGGTGTAAGGCATTAGAGTCAGGAAGGGGGCTAGGCAGGAAAGGAAGGATGCTGTAGCAAAGAGGATATGAACCAGGTTTTGCTGTTAATGAATTGTAGGTACAGAAAACATATTGATGTTCCCTCCCATGCAGAGGTGACCTGTATGAACTGTGCTCCTCCTTAATTCAGATGAAATCTTTAAACAGTTTTCATTAACCTGAGAATTTGTTGCCACAGGCTGAGATATTTTCTTGGAGACAGTCTTTCTCCTGAGAATTATCTAGTCTTGCAGATTCTAGACTACAGGGTTCATTATCTAGGAAAACCCTGTATGAACAATTAAACCACTGTATTTTGAAGGTAGGAAGAAAATTTGGTGGTCTAAGTCCTTTTGGCCCAAGGAAAGCAATAGATACTGTTTTGGAAGTGAACCCCTTTATTCTTCCATGGCTAGTCTTTACAAACACTGTATGCTTCTCGAGTGGGGGATTTTGTCTCCCCTGAAGCTGTTTGCACCCCCAGATTTACCCTGTGGATTGATAGAATTGGTTGTTTCCATGCAAAGTCAGTTTCTGAAGCTGTAGTTTGACTGCATAGTGGATTTTGGTCATAAAACCGTATCAAAACCACTGTAGCTGTGTAGCACAAAATGTTGATCTAGGATAAATTCACACACTGATTTGAATGTTTTCAGAACAAATGGATTATCTTTATGTGGCAGGCTGGATATCAGATCAGGTGTCACCTGTCTGCGCCACTCTGACTTCAGGCTAGATTAGGTATCGTCTGCTCTCCTGCAGCAACACAAACTCTTGCTAATTTAACAGTAATGTGATCGTGTGCCCGTGCCCAAACCAGGTCAGATCTACACTGACGACTGAGCTGAGTCTGTTCATTAGCAGGCAAACTCATCTCGACTTCAGTTTCAAAAACACCCCCAGCTGGAGGCAAGCCACCTCCTTTAGCTGCACACCCTGCTGCAGTCGAGGCTTCAGCCCCTCTTCAGCAGTTCCCTGCATTTGCACAGGTACCGGCATCTCCCCATATGTCTCCATCCAATTCCATTAGTGCAGTCACTGGAAAGAGAAAGGCCAACACATACGTACATACACAGTTTTAAAGGCTTGGGACTCGTTTGGAGAGGTAGATATTTTTATTCTGGTTAAACTGCTCTTAATTCCTGGGGATATTGTTTTATTTATGCCACAATACAAGATTAAATCAGGCCATGGCTTCCCAACAGACAAACGAAACGAGTCTAAACAAATTATATTTTTGAAAGCTTTTGGGATAAGAATAATTTTGAATCTAAAATGCATTAAAGTGACATTAAATAACAACAAAAAGCTTGCATTCATTCCATGTTAAACTCCTCTTTACAGAAGGAGGTGTAACAAGTTCCGTCATTTTACTTTGTAAACTGATGTTTTTAAAATTGAAAAATGTCTGCTTTTTGATTTTTCTGAATTACTCCTCACCTTTTGAGATGGAGGCAAAACTCTCCCTGGCTCTTGCCCCCAACTCTCACATGTAGTGAATATTTCCCCTTGAGTGCTCTTTGTGTCGTGATACCTTAAAATAAGTGTCTTTCTGTCAGGCACTGCTCTTATATAATACATGTTGTCATCTGGAGTGAGGCACAGTTGTGCATATTTAGCTGGTTTGCTTTGTAATGCGTCACTACAAGTGACCAAAAACATGGTACAGGAAGTTGTTTGTGTGCTTTTTTTTCATTGCTTATGCAACTCCCAAGCAGAAAATGTTCTTGAGAGCAGATGGTACAGAAAAGTCAATTGCAAGTTCCATTTTCCAGATGCATTGATGTTTCATGTCTTCTTGAAGCCAGTTCAGATGGCTTTGGAAACTTGAGTCTAACTTTTGTTTAACCCTTTACTGGGTCCCTAGTTAAAGTGTTTCCTAAAGGAGTTTCAGTTCTAATAAAAACAGCCTGAATGAACAAGATCCATTGTGTTCTTAGATGCTTAGCTGGAATCTGGGACATAGTGTTATAATCAGCAATTAAAATATTACTACTGCTCTTCTAGCAAGAATGCTGCAAGTTCAGCAACTGATGCATGTTCTATGGTTTCCATTCGTTTATCTCTTTCAACTTTCCAAAGAATACACTGTAACACAGAGGGGCCAATATCTGAATTTCTTACTGCTAGACAAAGGGATTACTAGATAGTGAAGGCAAATTAATTTGACTTCCTACAGAGAAGGTAAGAACTTCTTACCCTAGGGCAGTAACACAGTCAGCTCATGACTGCATGATACTGATAAACTACAGTTTACAGCTCAGTAGGTTTCTTGTTTGATTTGGTTTTTTCACTTGCTTGGGTATTTGGACTTTTCACAGTAGGCTTATTGCTGCTGAACTGCAGGCTTTTATTTGATAACAAATAAAAGTATCAGTCCGATTTTTTCCCTGTTGCACCCACAGAAATCTGTGGGAGATCATATGAGTATTGTAGACTAACTTAGTGGGAGGGCATCCATGAAAGTCAGTCTGCAGATGTTGGCCAGGCCAGTCACTTTGTGAGTTCAAACACAGTCTAGGTTTAGTTCAGGTCTGACTTTACTGTGAGGTGATTTGTAGATCCAGGAACTCATAAGAAGTAAGACACTTGATCCCATAATAACAATAGTAAATTGCTGGTTGTTGTCCGTAGACTCAAGAAACCAGAAAGTAGGATTTATTCAAAGATACTGCTTGGCATAGAGTATGGTATGTCTTGGTCAGAGGTAGGCATAGAACCAGAGTTTGACATCTGATTCACTAAGTTTTGTTCTTTTCAAGTGCTCCCAGCAAACTTTCAAGAAAGATTATCTGAGCTGAGAAAGGTAATAGATTTAGAAATAAAAGCTAAAGGAGAACATTTTTTATTATGTCATCACCTACGTTTTTAGCTGTTTCTTCACACGTGTTTTGCTCATGCAATGTGAAGAGATGAACGTAAACTGAACTCTCAAAGCTGAACAAATTCAGCAGTGAAACTGACTTTGCAAATCCCTGGCTCCAAGACATCTCTTAAAATGAGAGAATACAGACGTTTGGGATGACTGAAATCTGGCTCTTATGTTGGTAATAGCATATAATTCAAGTGTAGATGCCCAGAAATGGTGATTGATGATAAGAGAGGTCAGAAGGAACTGGTTTCTGTGGAAAACCTTGTGAAATAGTCTAGAACCACTCCATTTGCAAACAGGCTCCCAAGGGAAGTGGTCCTGACATCAATCCCATCAGAGTTTAGGAAGTGTCTGGACAGTGCTCAGTTAATGATTTAGCTGTAGGTAGTCATGCAAGGATGACCTCCTACTGAATGAAAGTTCAGAATTTTCTGACACCAGAGTAATCTTCAGAAACTCCTTCCTCCTGTAGACCAGTCATGAATTACAAAAAGAATAATATTTTCAATTTATTGAGAAGTTTCATCTGAAGACCTCATTACTGATTTGCAGCATTATGTATTAGCCTTGCAGGAATGAGGGAGTTGCATATTTTCATTTACTTTTCCAAGGGGGAAAACGGGGAGGTGTAAAAATAAGAGTTTGTCAGAACTATGAGAAGTATCTTATTAAAATGTGGGCCTTCCCTAAGAGACAGAAGGAGAGTTAACACCTAGACAGACTCGAGCTTTCAGGACAGGATCCAACCATAGCCTTCACCATTCAATGTTCTCTCAAAACCAAACAGTGCAGTTGGGGTTTTTTTCACTCCTTCTTAATGCTTGGGCTGAGAAGCAAATTGCACATACCAGACTGGCTTCTCAAGGCAATAAGTGAAAATGGCATTTTAAAATAATAGTTGCCATGTCCTGCAGCTCAGAACTGTCATATTGCATGTGAAAAGCTCACTCCTTCCCAGAAATGAGGTGTAGAAAGTAATATGAATATCTGTGTGTGTGCGCATGTGGATGTGTCTGGGTCTGGGACACAGTCAGAATCCCTACCTGGGAATGGCTTGCTATTATTAGACATGCAGTTACCAGGGGTTATGTAAGACAATTGGAGCTCTGTTTTTTAACAGAGACATGATTCATGCTACTTGTAGTAACAGTAACCACCTCCAAACCAGACAGAAAGCAGACACAGACAAAAGGCTGAAGAAATCAATGCTAGCTGAACACAGCCATCCTCCTGATACATTCTGCTTGCAACCAGACATCAGGTTATCAGCAGTGGAGGTTGATGTTCATTCCAAAGACTTCTGGAGTTACTCAGCTGGTATATCTGTATTGGTGGTGTTTGCAGGGTGTGGTTGAGGCTGTGAGGGGTGACAGCATTGGGCATACTTTGCCGTGTTCCCGGCAACGTCTCTGGTGTTCTGCAGGAGGCTGAGGGAGCTGTGAGCAGAACTAGCACTCCTACTCTATTTTCTCAGTTACTCCTGCTGGGAAAGACTGGAACCAAAACAACTTTTGGCTCCTCTGCAGTTAACACTTCTACAGACATTTTTATAGTAATGTGGAGGGAGAGTCGAGACCTGGAGTAGCTTTGAACTTCTGCCAGCGCTCTTCATTAGAGCAAATTGTGAAATCTGATTGAACTGGAATAGCTCTAAGCTCCCCTACAGCTAAGGTTCCTGATCCATCTCCTATGGTACTTCTTGCCGGTCGTGGCAGAAATCAGAATATCTGCAAGCACCCTGATAATTATGTTCATCTAGGCCATTTTCATATAAGATTTTCTGTCACAAAATAGCAGGAGTAAGGTAGCTGCCAGATTGTCTACAGTCAAAAACTCAATCACCTCCTCAAACAATTTCTTTCCTCGTAAGAAAAAATGTTGAGTTCTGACACTGGTGGGGTTCATACTTACAGTGTCACTCTCAAAAAATAAAAGGTGGGGAAGTTGCTTTCAGGTCCCCTCAAGTCACTGCCATTCCCTACCATCCCTTGTCTTGGAAGATTGTGGATCTCCTGTAAAATTTCATTTCAGCATCATCTAAACCATTCTGCATAGTAACTTCTGCTGTCAAGGAAGAAGATGCTGAAGATTTGCAAATGGTCTTTTTAGCACTCAGGAGACAGCCCTCCTACGTTAGCAGAACTTATCCAACAACAGAGCCAACTGCCTTCAGTTTCATTCAAAAAAGTTTTGAAATGACCAGAGAAGAGGCCTCTAAGAGCCTATAAGAAGAGAGCTGAATACAGAATTACAATGAATCCAAAGAGTATCATTTGCTAATACTGAAGTAAGAATAATAATTATTGCTATGTTATTTTCCTTAATGCATCGTGCTGCATATACTGCACAGAAATCACTTCAGCTACTATTAATGTTAGTAATCATTCTCCATCAGCCACACTGCATACAGTTTTAAGAGAATAGTGAAAAATAATTCAGAGTGCCTTAAAAATGGCATTGTAGTCATATCCTGACTCTGTTTTCCTGGCACAGGGTGCTTAAAATCCAGATCTGAATAACACAGCTGGCACCGACATCTCTACATTTCAGGCACACTTGAGAAAAATCCTGGTTTGGTGCAGATGATACATAACTTTAAAAAGCAAATAATTATCACAAATATACATCACACCTCAGGACACACTGCTGTCAGTGACTTGACATTTCAAATGATAAGTTTCACAAATGCGCATAACCATCAGATTTGATTGAACAATGTTTTAGAATAATTCACATGTTCATCTAGAACTTCTTTCATTGTGTTTTGGCACTGAAGCATGAAACAGGAAATCTACAGTGGTTTTCTCTTTGCTTGTGAGGAAGCAAGCGCTTTGATCAGTTCTATGTACTCCAAGGCTGTAGTCAGTTATTCCTCAATGGATAATGAAACTAAAGCCCAGAGTGACTCGGTTTCTCTGTGGATCCCGTGTGATATTTTATATATAGTTTTTGACATAAATCAAACAAGCTTTCATTTGTACAGTTTGAGGCCAGAGGCAGCAAACACACAGGAAGAATGGTATGGGAAAACACGTTCATGGTGCTTTTTACCTAGTCTTTTCACTGTGTTGGTTACCAACTCTTTAATGAATGACTGGCAAGGGAAATCTTCAGAGACAGAGACAGTCATCCAAAACAACAAAAAAAAAATTTAAATCATTTTAATTTTTTCATAACTGATGGTAATACAGTTGTTTAGTTTAGCATTCAAGCAGTGGTGGTAAAAATGTTAAAACTTAAGGAAAAGATTCCTTGTCTCAGACTTTGCCCCTCAGAATCCATGCAAATGTGATTTTTAATATAAATCTTCCTCTAGTAAAGGCAGATAAAAATCATGCAAGCATTTTCATCTCCTTATAAAACAAGTCACATAATAAAAGCTCAGAGAGAGGGAGGAATGCTATCAAGAAGATACTAAGGTTTTTTTGAGGGGGGAAGGAGGGTGTTCAATTTTTCTGTGTATCTGTTTGATAATCTGGCTCTTGGTGCTTGAGAAAAGTAGATGTATCAGTGAAACTTTTATTTCTTAATTTGTCTTGAAGGGGATGGTTCTGTGACAAATGGATCAAATCTATTGAAATTTGTAGCTGAAATTTATTCCACTGTCTTACATGGAATTCTACCTTTAATTAATGTAAACAGTATCTCATAGTTTCCGCAAGCAACAAGCCATGAAAAAACAGTATTTAATTCCTTTTATCACCTACCATTTTGTATCATGTTCCATACTCATGAAGGGGTACTTCCAACTTGTGATTGAGATCATCTTTCAGCATAAGAACCACAGGCTTGGTGGCCAGACATTGATGCATCAAGTGCTGTACCATTGTGAGCAGGAGGGAGGGGGTATGGCAGAACCGGTGTCAGTGGTGTAAATCTTGATTAAATTGGTATTTGCTGAGATTATACAGTCCCTGTACCTCGATGAAAATACACTGTCAGTTTGAAAACCTGGTTACTGAAACAGGGAGATCTTTTCTTTGAGGACATTCAGTACTTTCTGCAATTCACCAGCATCTATGGGACTAAAGGTTTCAGGGTTTATGCCAAAGTATTTGCAAGGACAGCATTTAATGAAACCAACGCAATGTGTAGGGGAGGAGGAAGAAACTCAGCTCGTTTTCTTCGTATGCTTTCATTGTTTTTGTTCTTCCTGAAAAATAATGTCCTTTCAGATTTCGTTTGACATCTCCATGATGTTGAACAGATTCGGAGAAATCACCAATATTTTGACAGGGTTCCTTGGCAATGAAATGTTCATGAAGCTCATCTGTCATGAGCTAATCTGGCTCATCTAGCCAAAGCAGTAGCTTAGGCGGATACATTACTGTAACAATTTAATTTCTACACATTTTCTTCGTCTCTGGTGATTGCAGTGATGGCAACTCATACTTCAGTTTCAGAAACACAGGTATTAATTGCAGCACAACTATACCTTTAGTTTTGTGGGAATCTTGCTTAAGGTGGCAAGGCAGTGTCATGTTGTCCGAGTGCTGGCATCTCTTTAACAAGACAATGCTCTGATTGCACTGGCCATCTTTAGTGTTCATGGCTTCAAAACCTTAACCTCTTACTTGTTCCCCTCCCACAAACCTTTTGAGTTTCAGGCCATAATGCTGATGCCTTGTAACCTACAGCATCAGCACATAAATGCCTGAGGCTGTTTATACCCTCAGACTGCTTCTATTAATACTAAGTATCTGTAGAAAAGTAGCACTCAAGATTCAACAACACTCGCAGTATACAAGCACTACCCACAAATCAGTCTGTTCCCAGGAAAGGTTATGTAGGTGCAGTTCCACTGAGCACAGATGATTTACTCCACATTTGACACCAACATCAATAAAATTAGGACTTTATCTGTTTGCCTTAGTCACACCCCACTTCAATGAACTGCTTTGAAAATTACGTGGTTTCACTCAATGTTCAGGTACAACTGTGAAGGCTCCATAGTAGGAATATACAGAATTCCATGTTTTATACCCAGCAGCGTTTTGCCAGAGTAAGATAATTTTAAAATAATGATCGCATGTGTAAGTCCACATACATACATATGGTTACTTATATGTATATATCTGTGTATGTCTACAATACTGTTTCTTATGTCGCCACTTGTGGAAAGTGGTCTGACACACTGCCATGGTTCAGTCTGGCATCACAGATTTTTGTATCCATTTAAACCATTAGCTGAATGGTACATTAGGGCTTTTGGTGACCTACTCCTGCTCTAATTAGGCCTACCAACTACTGACATTTAGTTTCCTCTTCCAAGCAGCAGTTACCTTCATTTCAAATCAGGTGTGCAAAGTCCAAACAGTTGGGTAACATTGCCAAGCATGGCTGTATCCTGCTCCACCTGCCACAAGGAGCAGCCAAGAGAGCAGTGCACATTCTGCTCAGGCACCTGCACACCTACAGGTATGGAGTTTATACACCCAACACACTGAGTGAGCATGGTGAGATCTTCATTAGTGGGAAATAGGCAGCACTCAGAGCTAGACCTTAAATGAGAGAGAATATTCTGAGTTGAGGCCTTGTACCACTGCCCCAGGTAGGAGGGGCCATTCAGCATGGGAAGTGGAAAGGAAAGTCAGGAGAAGAGTTTTCCTTTTTGACCTGAACTCCTAGGCATGGTTAGCTGTTGCATTGAGTACTGCTTGCAATTAGAAAGAAATATCAGAAGAAGCAACAGACAAAAGTGAGACCTCGAAAATGCCTATTCCAAGTGCCAAAATCAAACTTAAGAATTGCAGCTTAAGAGCAGTGAAATTCTATAATATCAGATAAAAGGCACTGAAAGAAGGGAAAAAGAAGCAGATGGAGACAAGTAATAGAGAGCCTGTGAGACAAAAGGGAGAAACATAATGTAGACTTTCCTACAAACTACATTGGTATTCTGGATTTCAGTAAGTACCTCTGGGACTTCAGGGAGAGATTTTTTTCTCTAGTGCTATTGCAAACATGTCCTTGTGGGAAATTGGCCTTTACCAGGCTATAGCATTCCAGCCTCTTTAAACAGTCTTTCTGTAACTGTCTAATCCATTAACAAATTAATTTCTGATTTTTAGGCCATACTGATAGTGGACATACAGCATTCCCAGTAGAATACAGAAATGAGCACTTTCCTCTCCTAAATGAAGCCTTGACTGCTGTGAAAAAGTCATGCTTATGGCCTTCTCATAACTTGTCCTATGTTGCCAATTTTTGGGGGTTTTATGGCAAAAGTTCTGGCCTCTGTTGGAACAGTGGTTTTTATATCTCAGTCTATCTTCATCTCTGTTTAAGACACTGGGGTTGGATATCTACCTATAGGTAGCCAGTGGCCTAACTTTGTTGATACAATGTGAATGCCATAGTCAGTCTTAGTCAGAGGATATATTTTCTCCTTACAAAGAAACAGCAAAATATATCTGGAATAACCCACTTCATGCAGAAAGTTGATTTTTGAATCCTATTTGTTGATGGCTGACACTGCTGTTCTCATCTTCTCCTTCTTGTTGTGGCTTTAAGAATTTAATCCAAAGTACTACTCCCAGAGAGAAAAAGTGACTGAAAAATAATTGAATTTAGCCTAGACAGCCCAGTCAGAAAGTGTATCATGACTGTGAAAGCATCAATTAAAACTGACCCCACCTGACTGAAGAGACCTGTACAATATGTGGATTAAGAGCAGACATGCTAACTTCTGAGGCACTAGCTAGTTACTTTCCATTGCCTCATGATAGACAGCACTGTTCCAGCACAGCAAATAAGAATAATCAGAAATAAGCTCACAAGAAGCTCATCTTTTAATTTTTTCATTACTAGGGATCAGAGAAAATGCAGAAGGAAGCATTCTGAAGATATCAGAGAAAGGACTATTGGAGGAATAAAATAAATAGCAATTAACTAAAAAATTGAATCTGCTTGATCAGGAATCACCAAAAAAAGTAACAGAAGATTGTGGTATCATGTCTCAAGCAAAGAGAAAGAACTATTTTGCTGGTTGTCCCTTGCTGGTCAGACATAGAAGTGCCCTAACAAGCAGGGAATACTGAATGTTTTTGATGGTGTCTCTGACCAGACAGAAGTACGTCCAGGGCAAGAGAGAAGTAGTCTAGAAAAAGCCAATTTGAGGACCAAGCAACAGTAGTAGGTTGATGTTTATAATATTTAAGTAATCTGTAAAGAAAATATGATGGTGTGTTGTATAAAGAGCAGAGGCAGGCCAGTGCTTGCTTCTGTGTGTTTTAGGTAACACAATATGACAGACCACATCAGATCAATGGTGCTGATTAATGAACACCTCTGGAAAGGTAGCTAACAAGAGATGAAAGGGTCAAGACACAAATTTCAGGAGGGAGAAGGAGGATCAGTGCCTCAGAATATAGAGTTACGGTCCAGAAGCCCATTAATCATCAGCATTATTATGTAAAGCACCACATTTTCTCCTGACTTTATGCCCACTGCAACTGCACCGAAGTCAGTATAAAACTGACCTAAAGTGTACATCTTAAATCACAATCTGTAGTACATCAGTACTCTCATAAAATGGACCTTCTTTAATAAAAACACTGATACGATTAATGTTCCTCACACCCTCTAAATTCCCAGATAAAACTTGGAAAGAGCAAGGTGGAATAAAAGTGCGCATATATAAAATGCCCAAGTTATTATCATTAGTGGGAATATTTAAGTAATAAAAGTCTGCATTTCTGGAATGCATTCATGCAGAAAAATTATCCTCCAAAATCTTAATTAAGCACACAGTACCCCATGGAACAGAAATATAATGCTTTCCTTTTCTGGATAGAGGAGCCCAGGTAGACAGGGGAGAAGTTACTTAACCCAGTGTCACTCATCCCATTCCTCTGTTGTCCTACTCGTCTCTCTTTTTGCCCAATCTTCTTATGGTCAAAGACTCTTCTCCTCTATTTTTCCCAAAGCTAGATAAGTCTTACAAAAACTTGGGGAATTAATTCTCTGTTGAACTCCCAATGTCTTAAGTACCATCAGCTTTGGTGATTCTATGTTCTTAAAAAGTACCTAACAACTGTTGAGGATCTCAGAGCTTTATGCTCATCACACTGGAGGAAAAAGATACATCTTCCCAGGCCACAGCAAAAAATATGGAGAAAAATGAAGATATTTTAAGTATTGCCTTTCACAGAGATTTTTGTGCCCAGATTTTGTAGAAGACTTCCAACAGCCCATCTCTAACAACTTGTCTGCCTGACCCTTGATGTGAAGCCAGATTGAGTGCTAGGCAGTGCTACAAGAGAGAGCCACTTGGATTGGGATCCCAGAGATTGGAAGAGCAATAATGACACACAAAGAGAGGTGACAAAATATGCAGGATTAGTACATGCAGTTCTTAGGCTTCTCTTGTGTGAAATTAGGAGTGAAGTGAGCAGGAGTTCTGCCGAAGTAAAGACTAAAGACCCAATCCTGTGATTTTTCTGCTTCTAGTGCAAGTTAAAAATGCACATTTTCTGAAGTACTAGGCAGTTTTTAAGGCACATGGGATTTATGCCTTAAAAAGGTGAGTAATAGCCAGATAAAAGACAGACTGATATGTGCAAAGTGGGTATAAGAAGCAGGGTCAGCGTTAACAGAACAGGTGGGGTGTATATGGAGGAGAGAAGGAGAGCTTGAAAGTAAGCCATGCTGTGTTAGCAAGGACTTAAATCTACAGAATCCTTGGGCGTTACTGCACCTTTGAAATTCAATCCTTGGTTCTGGTCAAAGGTGTCACTGTTTTATGTAATTCTTTCAAGCTAACCTGATGCATGTGGTTCCTCTTCCAAGCCCTGGTGAAACTCAGAGGTTCTCACTAAGTTGTAGATTTTGTGTGTGTGTGTTTGAATTTACTTAATTTGCAATTCAAAGCAGACTCCAAGAGGGGAGAACCTAAAAAGGCTGGAATCGGAGAAAATGTTTGCTTGAGCCCCTGTAAAATGTAGCTGCCAGGTTTCATGTAGCCTGTTGAAATCAGAATTTAGTATATATCCCAGTTACAAAGAAACATCATCATTACAAAATGTGTGAATTGAACATAAAACTGAATTTATATTTTGTGAAGTGCATTATTACAGTGTCATCTAAAATCCTTCATTGCGTTTGCTGGTGCTCATTGCAGTGTTCCTACTGCACAAACAGTGGGGGATTTTGTACTGCATTTTCAGACATAAATTCCAACTTGCATAGTGACATTAGCTACCTGTGAAATAAAAATTACATCTCTTACCATTTTTCATTCACTTTCTTGATTTCTTTGATAAAACAAATATTTGCTTTTCTGGTCTGATGAGAGTAGGGAAAATAATTTTTTCATGGAAGTGCCACCAGTGGCTTTACTGTGGACAGGACTTAATATGTTGATGTGTCAAGATTTCTTTTCATAAGTGAAGTGAGCAGGATTTAATTCTGTCCCTGGATGCCAACTTCACACATACTCCCAACATCCACAGTGAGCCACCCAAGGATTATAAGAAGCTAGCAAAGGCAGAGTTCTCTTAGTTTAGAGAGGGATTCAGGTCCCCCAAAAATGTAAATAAATACTCCAGAAACTTAGATCTGGATGGTGAAATCACCATCTAATAAATATTGGAGCTGAGGTTTTTCTGTGGATCCCTTTCCATCTTAGTCCATTGATTCCAAGTCTGTCTTTAGCTCAGAAGATTTCAGAGATAAAACTGCTGCTGAACCTTTCCTGCAAGGCTGACAATAAGTTATTTCTCTGGTGTCACTGCCGTAGACCAGGTGGCTGATGGGAGAAAAGTGGGGTTTCTGCTTTGATATAAGCCCTGCTTTTTGTGGTATAAAGACAGAAAAAGAGATGAAGGGAATTTTTTCCTTCCTTTTCTTGCCTTTCAGTCCTGAGGAAGTGTTTGTTGCTGCTCAGAACAGGACTGGCCTTGTTGTTCTGATGAGATGCACTTGAGTGCCAAGTTTGTGCTAGCTCTCCATCAGTGCTCTGTGCTCGTGCTATTGGAGTGAGCAACCTCTCAGAAGGAATCTTACTGATAGCACTTTTGCTAGCTAATCCTCCCTCTCCTCCTTGCTTCACCAGATCAGTTGCATGGGCAGACTGGGATGACTGGGGACTGACTCTGTGGTCATTTGCAGCCAGGGCTGAAGGGACTGAAGTGGGAAGAATTCGGCACTACCAGGCTGCAGCCAGCTGTGCTCACAGCACAGAATGCCAGTTAGAGTTGTAGCAAGTTTTCTTGCTCTCAGTAAATAATTATTATTTCCCCCTGACCTTTCCTTTTAATTCTTCCTGGTACAGACACAGCCTCTCTCTGTTCCCTGCCCCAATGAACGTCTGCACTAGGTCCAAGGCTTGGAGTAATTTACCTGAAGAGTGATACCATTTGGAAACCACTGTAAGTATATTTTATCTCTTATAAAAGACTTCTTGTTCAGCAAAAAAAGAGACATCTTAAAAAAACAAAAACAAACTGCAGCACCTGTGAGCCTTACTGATGAGGGTAAACTAAGTCTTGCTTTTGAAATTTGTGAGGAAATACGTGGGCAAAAAGTATGTCAATAAAAAACTGTTAAATATTTAAGTCAGAGCCTCACAGCATAGTTCAGCAATGGCTGGTTTGATCTGCTTGTATCTTTTAGCTTGGCAGGTTCTCTCTGCTTACTGCTCTAGTTCGTGCTGTTCTAGTTGGTTCATCCCTGTTTGTCTTTGCAGTGTTTATCTTCTTTTTTTATTCTTATTACTTTTTAATGAGACACCTTTCCTCTTGTTAGTGTTTCAGGCAATAGAGATGGAATCTACTGCAACTTCATAAAAGTTTACACTGTTCTTTCTGGACCTTGAGTCATTTATGACTTAAGGCCATTATGATTTGGTAGATTTGGCTGGGTTACATAGGTAAAGTTGCCTGAAACAATTTTGACTTTGCATTGTGGTTTTATTATGCTCTGAAATGACCATTTGTCTGATACTTGTACTTTTCCCCCTATAAATATAATAGTTTTGAATTCTTTTGATCAATTCCCAGTAATTGCCAGTATTGTCACAGTGTTAGTGTAGCTGAAATGCTCTGAGGTTACAACTCAGGCAAGCTCTATAGTCAGGACCCAAGTTCTCATGAGACTTGTGGTTTAGATGGAATAAATGGACAAATTTCGGGCCATATAAATTCTACTTCAGGCCTGAAAAGGACCCAGCAAATTTCAATCTTACTTTAACTTAATCTCTGAGTTTAATTTAATTATGTTAATCAGTCTCCTGTAAGGGATTTTGGAGTTTATTTTACTTTTCTGTGTTGATTAAATTTTCCAGGCTTTTATTGCACTAGAACATTGGATCTCTCTTGTCAGTTCTCCGTGCCTCCCATTCTTGCTTTGCAGTGTTCTGCAGGGATTTCTCTTTCATATTACATTTTATGGCGATGTTTTCAGGAGTTTGTGTTTTCCATTGTATGACACAAACTTGCAATCAGAGATTTTAAACAAACTGCCAGTCATGTAGCTGCAACAGCATGAAGATCAATGTGGCTGCAAAATCATCAGAGAAGCTGTGTGAATATTCAGGCAGTCAGCCTGTGCAGGACTTTTAACTACTGAAGCAACACTTCTGGCAGGAAAACTGTGATGGCTCAGGTGGTTTAAAGGGAGCTTGTTTTGGGAAGCTTCACCCTCAGCTCTGTCATTCAGTGTGCCCTGAATTTTGAGGTGAGGTCTCTGGGAAGATTTCAGTGGTTTTTCGTTGTTCTTTCAGGCCTGTTTTTTTATATTCAGTGATTGTACTCATCTCTCTCTCTTTACTTTGTCAGTTTCTAAATATGTATTGTCAATGTCATGTCTGGAAGAGACACAACACTGGCAGTGATAAGCACTGATATCAGGAGCTGTGTTAGTTGCACACAGGCAGAGGAAGAATGTGCAGCAGGACACTCAGGAAAAATATTGCTTAAAATCAGACGTGAACTATTTTCACACTCTTATTTTTAGGATCTGAAAAGCCGGGTTTTTCTTTTTTTTCAATTATATACAGCCTCTGAGAATTACTAAGGTTACAAACAAACTGTGCTCCAGTGAGTTAAGTGCAGTGCTTGGACACTACAGGCATCTCTGACCTGAGGGCACTTACTATAAGGTGATGCCATATCTGTGAAGAGGTGAAATAATGCCTGGAACATGGCTGGGCAGACTCAGCCAGCAGCAGCACTTACAACATCAGCAACCCTGTGGCATGTTCCCTCTGTGCTGTTTAATATGCGACGAACAAAGGTCTGGTTGGTGACCCAGCCCTCCCTGTATTCAGAGGCTGAAAACTGCCTCATTATTGTTCATTATGTAGTATTATTCTCATGCAGTCACATTATCATAGCTTCCCCTGAGAGCCAGGATGCTACTGTGGGCTCTGCACAGCTGCACTGGTTCCTATACCTGAGCTAATTTGTTCATTGCTAACCTGATGTCTCCGCAGGACAGAGAGCTATTCCCCTTGTAAGGGAAGGTTCAAGCATTAGTTATAGCTGCTGTGTAAGAAGCACAACATAACACTGTCTATTTTTGACAAGGATCTGGTTTGCTGGCCCTCCTGTGAGAACATGTTAATTCATCCAGGGGAAATTCATTCCAAACTCAAGTAATGGTTGCAAGGGAGGTACATGCAAAGAAATCAACTGTGGAGAGCAAGTGGAGGGTTGAGGGAGAGAAAGTTGTATGCGAGAGTAGCAGCAAGAAAGAGGAAGTGTGGCAGGGGTTTTTAAGACATTCCAAAGCTCAGAGGTAGTAATTAGTTTCTAGATAGCTTTGAGGTTAGGACATCCAAAATATTACCCATTCTGCCTTCAAATTAAACAGAAATGAGCCAATTCTAGTTTACAGCCAGTGCCCAGATCATTGCAGTCACTGCATCATTGAGAGTTGCCCACCATTTGAGATCTTGTTGTATGATAATGCAGTGTTAAGGTACGTGGAAAGGAGTGAATGCCTCAGTGCAATGAAGATGCTGACAGAAAACAGAAATAAAATGATGGCAGTGATTGTACATTTTGCTTTACACATGAGCTGGTAAGTACTGATACATACAGTTCAGTTCAGGGATGACAGTGGAGGCAGTTAGCCTACGATTAGGTGCTGGAGAGCATACAATGAAGAAAGAAGGCAATATAATTTATGTGGTGTAAATTAACATAACGAAAAATAACACAATAAATATAAGGGAATGCTGAAAGTGAATACCAACAAAAGGAAAGTATGTGGCCATAGGATAGAAAATTTAAAGTGATAGAGGTAGGTAGGATGTATAGAAATAAATTGGATAAATCTCTTGTAAATCAGTAGCAAACATAAATTCTGCAGAGACCTTCTAGACTTTGAAAAGTCAGTACCTTTTTGTTCCCAGCTCCTGGTATTCTGTGCATCAAGTCCATGTACAGAAGTGCCATCTCTTTGCTGTAATCCGCTTCTGCCATTCTTCACAAGGAGCAAGGATGATGATGGCCCTCTGATAATGTTATGAATGAGTTCAGTATTGGAAAGGACTTGTAATGCACCACAGGTATGCGTGGAGAAGGAGATAACTGGAGATCAGAATGGAGTCCCTTGCTCCAAGAGCACATTCCCAAGTCTTTTGCATTCCCAACATGGCAGCTATTGCCCTTACTAACAAGTAAACAGCAAACAACTCTTTTCCAAGATTAGTATGTAGAGAAGAATGTAGTCATAAGAACTAAAGTAGCAAGGTAGACTGACCCTTACTACTGAAATAATCACATAGGATTGACAATCAATGAAGTCCAGAGATGGGACATAAATAGGTGTAACTTGGGAAGGTTCCACAAACAATATTTATTACTTGTTTCATTCTTGCTCCTCCCCTTGTTCTTTCAGGGTTTTTGACATAGCTATAACAATTCACAGTTTTCCAAAGTTAGTGTGCCATTTTTACCTTATTTTACCTTTACATGGCGATATATTAGAGAGCTTGATGATGGAAGTGTTCATAGAAGTATTGTGCAATTAGAAAAAAAAAAATTAGGTTGGAAGGGTCCTCTGGAGGTCTGTAGTCCAATTCCCTGCTCAGAGCAGAGCTGACTTCCAAGCTGGATTAGGTTACTCAGGGCCTTGTTCAATTAAGTTTGGAAAATCTCCAAGGATAGAGATGCCACAACCTGACTGAGTACTTAACAACTCTCCCTGTGAAGACTACAACAGTAAGACAGCAGTAGATGTAGACTGTGTAAGAGAATGTAAGAATATTTAATTAGAATATATAGATGAAGATCCTGGCAATAGGAGCTTTCTATATGGGTGATAAGGTAGAACAAAAGAATAGCAATATACTTACAGCAACAGCAGGATTGCTCTGGTTTTGCCTTTGCTGGCAACAGTAGTTCAACACTGCAGACTGGAGAACTTTGTTTGGGTTTTTTCATAAGTAGTTTTGATCAGAGTGTCCCCGGGATTTTTCTTTTCTGAAAAGCTTTCTTTACATCCTTAGCTGATGTTGCTGATTTCCTCAGCCTTCCTCCTGAGGAAGCCTGCATTCCTTTAAGGTGGCAATGACATGCAGAGCACGTCTGAACAGTGAGAGAAATGAACTGCTGTGGAGGTGTCATCTCCAGTGCCAGTCAGCACCACTGCTATATTCTTACCATCCCAGTGAGCAAAAGTCACCAAGCTGCAGGACTACAGTGTGGAAAAGTGATGACACAAGAGCATCTTGATAACACAGTGTCAGCCTTAGGAGCAAAGTAGAAAACATGTGGGTTTGCAGAGGAAGAAGCAGGGGATGCTTTGCACAGCCTCCTTGGTGTCACTACCTGTTGCTATAGTATTTTTTAACCTGGCCCTCTAATGAGTTTTGAAGGCCTGGGAGGCACAGGCAGGATCAGCCACAGAATGAAACATCAGTCAGTGCTTGGTTTAACAACAGAACTATGGCTGTGCTACTGACTGACAAGTCTTGTTTACTCAGACTAAGCCCCCACTCTGCAAATAACAGCAGTCTCCTGCCCAGGGTGGGTAGCTTTGCGTGTGGGTAGACCCGGAGTCAGAGGCTGTATTCCAAGGATGTAACTTAGGCTAACTGAGCTGAAAATTGGCCTTCAATACAGCAGTTCCGTTCCCAGGTACAAGGAACTTCATTGCCATCTGCATCCAGAGTCCAAACCTACATACAGCCTTTGCTCTGTGGCCAAAAAGGTGTGCTATTTGAAAGCTGCTTGGGTAGCAATGCTGAAAAACTCACTGGTTTATGCACAGATGTCCTGCAGTCCCCAGTGCATGCTGGCTGCACATGGGAATGTCCTGGGATCTGGAAATGAAGTGTGTGAAGGTGTGCCATAGTTCGTTTGGACGATGCCAAAATTTTGTGTGGACTGTTACAAATAAAACATATGCGGTCCATGTACTTTAAAAGATATACGCCCACATACAAGCTCTGTGTCTCAGGCATTCTCATCTGTGTAGCAAGGATTCTGTTGACAGAACAGGGAACAAAAGGAAAGATGCCCAAGCTTGGAGTGACAAGATGCTCTGTTTACTCTTCATGAAAAAACACACTTTTAAATGCTTTCATTTTTCCTCCATTTACAATGGAATAGATCAGTTCAGCACTTTGCTGTACCTCTACAACTTTAAGTAAGGTTCATTTAGTCATGTGCTATTGGTTTCGATCAGATTAGACTTCAGCCAGTGTATTTTGACCATATTGATTACAGACGTGTAAACTATAGATTATAGTTTACAGCAGCATCTGCCTGTTCCGTGGCGTGGAGACTTGTAGTCCCAGTCATCCAAGAAGCACCAGGGTTGCCAGAAGCTGCTGGGTTATCAGTGTGATCCCCCTCGCTGGTCGTGGTTCACCTGCAGAGCTCAAGTTTCCCGGCCGCTGCCTCCGGGCGCCCCTTGCTGCCCCTCGGCCGGTCCAGGGCATCCCTTCCACCTCCTGGGGGGAGGCTTTGCGGGAGGAGGGGCGAGGGAAGGATTTGTTTTCTTTCTTTCTGGCCCGTTTAACTAATTTTTTTATTCTAATTGCAGTTTTTCTTCCCCGCTCTGCTCCTCGCCCTGGGCCGGGGCGCGCCAGGTCGGGCCGGTGCTGCCCCCCNAAGCGGCTGGCCCGCCCTGCCCCTCCTCGCCCCCCGCGGGAACGGCGCTTTCCGTGCCGCGCGATCGGGTTAAGGATGGAGAGGCCGGCGCAGCCCTCAAACCCCGTCCGGGGTGGGACGCAGGAGGGCAGAGGCGCACGGGGAGAAGGGGTTCCCGCCCTGGCCCTTCATGAGGAGAGTTCCGCCCTGTCGGAAGGGCTCCGCCGGCGGGCGGGAGGCAGGACCTCCTCCCGGGGTGCCCCGGCACCGCTCGCACCTTGGGTGTCGGCAGGAAATTACGGGTTCCACTGGGATGGCTCCAGCCTGCCCGGCTCCTGCTGCTCTCCCGCAAGAGCGACCACGGTTCTCCCCCCGGCATGCGGCGGGAGCAGCCGGATGTTTGCCGGGGTGTCCCAGCCGCATCCCGAGCTGGCGGTGCAGCTCCCTCCCTCGGGGAACGCAGAGGCAGCGCCTGCACCTGTGTAACGGAGGGGGATCAGTGACACGGGTGCTCGCCGCCCTGTTCAGAATGCTCACTGTGTCATTCAAAACCTGCCGCTTCGCTCAGTGCCTCGCCTTCTCCATTCGTGAGACTGAGGTGGTGACTAACTACCTGCTTGGTGTACCACTGAGCCTTGATGACTTGGACGTCCTGGATGGAGAGAGGTGTTTAGAGCTCGTGTGCACAGTGCCCATAGACAGTTGTTTCAGGTTCCAAGTCTTAATGTTTTACTTAGATGACCTCTGCATATCAAAATTGCCTTAGTGCTTTTCCCTACAAAACAAGTCTCTGCACTGATTTGTTTTGAACTGGAAACTTGCATATTTGCTCGCTTTTCAGACAATTCTATTGTATTTCTGTATAACTCTCTCTGCTCAGAATGCTACAGCCTTGCTTAATATTTGTCAAACGGCGGTCTGACTGTCTAAACTACTGGGACGAGTTTCATTTTATATGTCATCAGTAGGGGCAGAATAAGGAGCTTCGTGCTTGGCCTATTTGCTGTAACACAGTCTCAGAGCCATTGCATCAGAGTCAAAACAAGGAGCAGCTTGTTTCCAAACATGAAGTATGGAGGAAAGTCTTCTCTGCCTCCTTCCCTCTAAGGGAGAAGGGAGGCGAGAGGGGGGTGGTGGTGGGGGAAGAAAGTTATCTTTAACAGATTCTAAAAATGCCTTTTCCCAAATATGCAGTCAGTCCCTTCAAAGGTCTCTTTGTTTATTTTCAGGAAGAAACCCAAGACAGCTGAAAACCAGAAGGCGTCTGAGGAGAATGAGATTACTCAGACGGGTGCATGCAGCGCCAAGCCGGGCCTTCCCTGCCTGAACCTTGAAGCTGTTCCATCTCTGAGCCCGGCCCTCATCCACTCTCCACATTCACCAACAAACCTGCACGCACACACAGGGTCATCTGATTGTGAGTACACCAACATTCTGCTGGGCTGTGATGGGGTTCTTGAAAACACCTCCCTTACTGTGAACCAGGTTTTCCAGTTGGATGCTCTTTCCATAGTGTCATAAGCAGAGCCTCCTCAGGGTTTACCTTTTCCCTTTGGGAATTACATCTGAAGCAGAACATTTTCGTGTTAAGGTTGTGATAATGCAGTGAGCTAGAGAAAGCTGAGAGCGTGTTGTTAGGTCAGGTTGCTGCTCATTACCAATTAAAAAGGGAAGACCCCTCAAGCATGTCCCTGTCCAACAAGAACTGTTACTCCTTTCCAGGTAGTCACATGCTTCTCATTACCCAACCATATCTCCTGACTGGGGGGGTTCAGCCTGTGCTGAAAACAAGTGCCTGGCTCTGGAGCCCAGAATTGTAAAGTATTTCCATGAAGAAAGGGGAATGTTTTGTGGAGAGGATTGGTCTGTGAGAGTCTGGAAAATCTTGGTAGACCTGTGTAGTTGTACCAGCTTTAAGGGCCTTGTTTTGAGGGCATTCACTTTCAGATTACTCAGCATGGGTTAATTGGCCTTTAGAAAATGTTCTTCTCCATTTTGCCAAAAAATACAAAAATAAGGGAGGGAATTATTAAAACTGGATTTTGGAAAATCATCTTACCTCGCCAGCCCTTCAAAACATTGTCATTTCACAGAGGTCCCTGCCTGAAAGTTTCTTGGGCAAGAATGCACAGGGTAATGGGAATCTCATCACTCATTAGTTTTAGAATATATAGTTTACCTCTTCTGCGGTGGTTTAGGATGTTGTAAAATTTACAAGAGGGGGAAAAAGGAGGAAGATGATGGCACCAGGTTTCAGCAGCTCGGAAGCCAACCAGACTTTGCAAAGGCCTATAAAAAAAATTAGGGCACGACAATAAAAAATCAGATTAAAAAGTATATGTATTCTTTCCTTTTTTTTAATTTAGAAATCCTGCCTCAGGGCCAAGCTTGGAAGCAGTTGGGTTATAGGGATCATCACTATCAAAATCACTTTAGCTGTGATTCATTCCTGTTGGCTTCTGACTTTATTCATTATGAGCTTCTGCTAGAGATCTTGATTTTAATAGATCTGGTAAACATTGGGGAGACTTTCCTAAATCTCACCTGGTGATTTGGGGAGAAGAAAGATGTGAAACAGTTGAACAGCAGGCAGCATGCAATTTAGTATATACAAGAATTCTCTTCAAATTGGAGATGTCAGGCTCTTTGTTAAAACTGGGGGGTAATTTTGTCTTGTAATGTTTTCTGAAAACAAAAAGCTTGTGAAAAGATGCAAAAAATGAGCAGAACAACGAGAAAAAAAATAATCCTTATTTTCAAACAAAGAATTCCTTTATCCCATTCACAGAGATGAAAGAGTTCATTAGTATAAATGGGATTTGAAACCTCACACTGATTTTTTTGACAGTACAAATGGAAACCCATGAAAGCAACCTTAGGACAGAGGCCAGCAGGGATTGTAGGGAACTTGGAGAATGAACTCCTGCTTTTGCTTTCTGAGGTGGCCAAGTTCAGGGTGAGGAATGTTGGCAGAGGGCAGCAGGGGAAGGTGGAGCCTGCAGCTCTTCACGCTCTACCTGTTCTGTGGACAGAGTCTTTTAGACCTCTATGTTTAATGTCCCCAGATCACCTTCCAGATGATCTCAAAGGCCTTTCCAACCTAAACAATTCTATTGTTCTATAAACAAGAATAAACTGCCAGCCCAGGTTAGATGCTCCCTTCACACTGAAAGTATGGGGATTGTTTTCAGAAAATGGGTTTAATAGGAATTTCAGCATTAGTATTGTCCTATCTTGTGAATTGTTGAAATTTAGTTTCTAAAATATAGCCAGAGTCCTGCAAAAAAATTCAGGAAATAGTAAGACATCTTGTGGTATTGATCTCTGTTAGCTGATTCCATGTACTTTAAAACCAATAGAAAAGCTCACAATTCTTTATGATGGGTTATGACCTTTATCAGGCTGTATTTGTTAGGGGTGGTATGCGTATAATTAGTGTTTGGCATCCTTGCAAAATAGCAAGAACTCACATGAACTAAACTGAGGCATGGTGAGTATTTACTGCATATTTACTAAAGCTTTCTTCTGTGTTTTGTGGTATTCTTTTTCAATACTGCCTCGATCCTTAGTGCTGGAATATGTTCATGGACACAAGAGATTAATTTTTGTGGCTCCCAGCATTTAAAAGTGGGTTTCCCTGTCATTAAAAATGCTTTTTCCATACCTCTTATGTGCCCTGCCTTTTGGATCAATTCTTTCCCCTCACTCTAGAATCCCTTTCTTTGTTCTTCTCTGCCTCCTCTCAGAGCTACATTGCCACATTTTTCTTCCTCTCAGCTTTTGGGCCCATGGTGATGCTTTTCTTCTTTGGGCCAGCAAGACTTCCTGTCCTTCCCTCTACCTTTAGACAGCACAACATTGCTTCTCCTCCCTTGCCCAGATGGGTACCCCCACAGATGGGCAGATACTTCATTTTCAAAGGACATTCTTCATTCTGCTGGGGAGTTTTCTAGTGGATGGAAAATCATACAAAAATACTTAAAAACCGGAGTTAGGAAGTTTCGGAGGAATTTTCCCTGAAAATATCAGAAACACCCAGAAAGAGTCAGCATGGTAGGGTATATCAATTCTTGGAAAAATGCACAGATGTACAGATGGTTTCAAAAGGCCTCATTCATGTATCTGAGAAAAAAAAATACTTGGATTTTATGGGCCACCTATTCAAATCAGTTTGAAATCTTCACTGACCATTTTGCATGCACAGTCACTAGTGCTTGGCAGAAAACAACACCACATATTTATTATTATGAGAAATGTTCAGAAGCCAATCTACTTTAAAATATCAGGGTGCTTTTGGAATGATTCAGATCAATTTTTTTTTTCCAAGCATAGGAAATAAAAACTCTGTGATAGCCATCTGCTCCTCAGCTGTAAAAGGCAGAGGTGAAGAAAGCCTAAAGCAATAGTCTGAATGCCAGTCTTACTGATATGAATACTTAGCACAGAAAAACCCGGGCAGAGTCATATGTGATGCACAACATAATTTAGGGTTTCATTCTGTAGCATAGTATGTTCTACATGCTGTTTCTGGTGCAACTTACTCCAAATGGCATTGCATTATTTCTCACACTTGTAGGACTGGGTCCTAGATTTCTGGATTTGAACACTGTATTTCCAGCACAAATAAATCCTTGAAGCTAGATCCAGAACACAAGATGCACTGTGTCCAGTGCCATCTCTTTTAGCCTTGGGAAATGCTGACTCATGCAATACAATTGGAGAAACAAGTTAGAGGAAGAGGTGGTTCATGAGGTCACTGTTTTCATGGAGGTCTTGGCAGATAAAAACCACCACTTTGAATAAATTTGGACTTACGTGATAGAGTGAGCTGATAGAACTCCAGCTGAGTTATACCTCTAGCTACTAAGCTGTCACAAACAAATCTATGTGCTTACCCAGAAGAAAGGTGCTCATGTAAGGACAAGCACAAGTTCTGGAAAGGTTATAAAAAAGCAAAGGAAAGCATATGAGATTTGTGCTATTTGAATTTTTTCACATATTACCTTGCTTATGGATAGAGAATGCATAAAGTGCATAAAGTTGCAGTTCAAAGGCTGAACAACTTCAGGTAAAGTTTCTAAAGATTTTGCTGAGAGGAAGGAGATCATCAGGGCTTGGTTGTACTTAAACTGGTTTGGTTTGTATAGGCTGCTTATTTCAGGAGCCTTTCAGAAAGCATCTATAGCTATATATGTTTTGCAAGTGCCAAGAGATAAGATCATTTTGGCAGAAACTTTCACGAGTTCTCAAAGATACAATCAGACAAAAACTTCATTCAGGCTCTGATGTATGCATCTTAACAGATGTGTCCAAACTCAAAGGAATCCCACGGGAACAGTGCAACTGAATCTCTTTGTCTCTATTGATAGTTAAAAGAGTTATTCTTAGACACTGGATGGTCCATCTGTGAAGGAATTTGTTCCAGACAAGACAAAAGCAACATCTTTGCAAAGAGTTTCCATGGGACTGAGAGGCAGGTTGGACAATCACTGGAAAAACTTCTGAAGCAGTTTTTATGATTTTAGAGAGCACAGAATTGTTGCAGAGACCTGAGACTCTGGTAAGGAATGAGTAGAGAAGGAAAGTAAAGCATGAATATTTTCTTTTAAATCTGTTAAACAATCATTGGCAAGTTGTTGAAATAGGGGAGGACTTTGTAAACTTACGTTTTTAGCAAGGGATCACGGAGTTCTTTTGCATTAAATAGAATGCACTTTATAAACACTGTCAATGAAAGACCACATCTGAACTCTTTGCCTCTACATGCTTAAGTACTGTGGCTGACTTGGTCCAATTCCAGCATTTTTCAGCTTTCACAGGATGGGAACTTTGAAGCAGAGTATTTGCTTTTTTTCCTTCTAAGTTCTGATTTTTGTAGCTTCATAGCCTTCCAGCATGACAGGGAAAGACAGAGTGGGAAGATCACGAGATTCCTGAACTCCACAGAGCATTGAGAGTGGATATGGAAACTCTGGGTTTTCATTTCCTTGAGCAGCTAGAGGGACCCACGATTCCCTTCCCATGAATCTGCCAGTTTGATTTGCCTGGGGCTAGTATAGAGTCTGGATAGATCTGAAGGTGGTTTGGCCTCATCTTTACCTTTTAGGTTTCCTGTGTTTCTCTTTGAGGTTCTGTGGCAGGAAGAGAATGGTTACATGCCCTTATGGTCTTCCCCCTCCCCCTGGAAATATGTGGCTGTGATTCCCTAGGAGCTGCTCTGGAGCTTTCAGATGGTCTCCACTCTCAGTGAAGATGAGGAGGACCCTGAATCTGCCAGCGTCCTTGTTTAGGGAGTCAGGCAGTATGTCAATAGTCATTTCAGCAGTATTTTTGCTAATCTATGTATGGCATGTCTTAGCTAATGCTGAATATTTTTAGGTTGTTTTTGGTGACCTAAGAAATGATGTATGTTTAGATATCTATTTTAGATGATATAATAATAATAATACAGGCCTTTTAGGTAGAAAGCTAAACTGAAAGCAAGGATATCCATAGTTCTCAAACACTGATGTCACAACACTTAATTATACTTTCATCTTGCAGAACATTTGAAATTTTGTTTAGTAACTGCTTCTCTTTTTAGTAGTTGTAAGTGATTTCTATGTCTTGTGCACTTGTATTTGTTTCTAAAATTATTGAAGAAATACCAGTCAGGAATAGCTTGTGTTTTCATAGAAGCAGATATATGTTGCTTGAATTGTGTAGACACAAAAGGAAGTACAAGTACAGGTATGTAAAACTATAAGCTGAGCTCACCCTGCCTCTTGAAAAAGCCATCAAAATACACTGAAGAACTGGCAGTGTAAAATGTTATACTACTGGTAGGAACTGGTCTCTGTATTCTAATCAGTGCACTAAGTGAGTTTTGTCAGGTTAGTCTCTCGGGCTTTTTCTCTCTTGAGTAATGACTAATAGCATATGGTACTTCAGTTATGAAGTCAGTGAGTGTGTTTTCAGAAGCAACTGTGTCACTTTGGAGCCCAGCTTTCACTGATGCATGCACCACTTATGTTTCTAACACATAGATGCCTTTGAAAATTTGTCTAATTATCCTAAATGTTGGTTCTATTATTTGATGCCCCTGTAGTACTGTCTTGATATTAGGTTGTGGTGTTCAGTGCTTTTTTTTTACTGTTCTCCATTTAGCGAACTGTCAGTGATAACATGCAAAGTCTCAGCTTTGGCTTAAAACTGCCATGCAAGTTCCTAAGTCTCATCATTTCAGGGGACATCTTGAAGATATTTCTACAGTGTATCTTTCATTTCTAAATACCGGGTAAAAGGAAAAGGCTTATTGCTCCTCACAGTTCCATTGCTTCCATTCTTGAGGTGATTGAGTTGGTAATGCTGTGGTGTTTCTGTTCATAAATCAGGCTGCAGCTGCTGAGACACACTGTAACTGTCCAGTTTGCTTCGGAGTTTACTTGTTCATGTTCAGAGTCAGCCTCCTCCAAGTTTTTAATTTCTGTTCTTTATGTTGACAGTCTTCAGTAAATCCTTCTTTTATATGTATTTCAACTGCTTCACTCATGAAATGAGGGACTAATGAATATGTACAAATATCTATCACTGTTCAATGTGTCAAGATGTTCCAGTTCTTTTTTCAATATTTGGGATTTTGTTTGTTCGTTTTTGTATGTGGGGTTTGTGTTTGGTTTGCCTTGGGGTTTTTTTATAAGTCTCCAGAGCAGTGCTTTCTTTTTCTCCCCTTGAGCTAGCTTACCTTCTTCCCTCATACTCCATCTTGAAAATGAAGCCATAATGTCAGCTCCACTGTAGAGTTTCTGTAACCTCCGTGATTACCTCTACTGCTTTCTTAGATAGTCGTCTAGTTAAGACACTGACAGTACTACTTGCCTACCTAATCTATCAATCCACACAGTCTACAGCACTTCATAGATACCAGTCATTGTTCTGTTAACTTTCTCTGTCTGATTTGTTTAAATAATGTTTCATTATGGTATTTGTCTTTATGCTTTTAGTGAGTTTTTCTTTAAATTTCCTCTTTGCCCTACCTAATCTTTGTTTTACATCTAGTCTGCTACAGTTTATGCTCAGTTCTATTAATGTCACTTGGGCATGATTTCCATGTTTGGAAGAATAAATTTTCAGCTTTAATGAACTCTTATACCTTGTTATTTAACCATTGTAGCATTTTCTAGTTCCTCATTTTTCTGTTGTTGTCCTTGGATATGCATATGGACTCTATTAAAGTATTATTAAGGCCACTTCCCTGCCGTTCTTATGGATTTTACTTCCTTATCTTTTCCTTTCAGACGGTCTCTGACTAACTTCCTATTCTTTTTTTCCTTTCAATAGTTGTTCTTCTCAAAGTTGCACATACCAAAACTGTCACTTTGGGATCTACTTGAAGGATGTCAAGCATAATCGTGCCAATCATTGTTATTTCATGTCTTAACCATACATGCTACTGCTGTCATCTCCTCTGTTTTAATTGGGTGAGAAGACTAAACCAAATGTGCCATTTCCCTAATATGGTTTTCAGAGGAACACTTCAGCGTTTGACAGGTGACTCTTGCTTGAAGGAAACTAAAGCAGCTGCATCTATATCTGCTTTTGTCCTACTGTGGGTCCTTAAAATGCTGTGTAGCTCAGTGCTTGCATCTCTCTTGGTTAGTCCCTTGTGTGCTGTAGGGAGACACCTTCCATGCACTGAGAAACATTGACTGGTGTAGTAGTGGCCTGGTGTGTTGCAGCTACACAACTCCAAAGCTACGGGTGTAAAAATACTCTTGGTCACCTCCTGCTCCTTTTCACCGATGTGATCTGTTCAGCATTGGAACTTCTCCTCTAAGCTTCCATATTTGCTTTCTCCTCTTCGATTTACCTGTGGTAGAGTAGCCATGTATTCTTTGTGCTGTGATCCCCCTCAGTAACTTTAGAACAAGCTATGGCCATACCAGCATTCAAATAAGAGGAAATGAAAACAATTCTTGCGTTGTTCACAACTGAACAAAGGGAGCTCTTTCATTTAAACCTTTTTTTTGAACTGAAGCCTTAACATGGTAGTGGGGGAGAACCTGAAACATAAAACCAAGGGATTGTTTAATACCACCTACTAGTGTTTATAAAGTGTGCTAGGAGGTGTTGTGGGGGAAAATCACATTCACAAGAAACACAGTGTTTGATCTACTCCATGGGTGAAAGTCAGTTCTAAGCCATCAGAATGTCACTAAACTTCATTTGTGTTGGGGTGTTTGCCTGCCATCCTGGTGCATGGAGACCACAGTGATGTGTTGTGGCTGCCACTGGGTATTTGAATTCCCAAGGACTCCAGGTGCTGTTGTTTCTAAGGGGGGTGCCATTGTGCCATCTTGTCATTTATGTTTTCTGTGGCTGCTTTCCTTGCCCATGGAGTCATTCACAAGGCTAAAATAACATGAGATCCACCGCTCAGGAAATAGTGTATGTATCTACCACTCAGGAAATAGAGTACAAAGAGAATTCAAGAATCTGTTGGCACAAATAGCTCCTTGAGGAATGAACTGCATCTATGAAAAAGAGATAACCAAATTCTGGAACCCCTACTCATCCCAGCTTTGTTGTGTTAAGCACTGAAAGGATCTCTGCCCGGCTGGGATGTGCAGTATATACCCTGTATCAATCTGTGACATGTGGTGAAACGTTTCTTCTTGAAAGCCCACGAGAGAGAAGTAGTATAAATTAAGAGTAATCTCACAACAGCTATTTTTGCGTTCTTAACCAGTGGAAATGTAAGTGTAGCAATATTGTGCATCTATTAAAAATCTTGAAAGGCTCTTTATAACTAGATGATAGGAGTGATAACGTGTAATTTATTGATGCTACACAGACAGAAAAAAACCCACAAAGTAGCAATTTTTGTGTGAAAAGGGGTATGATACAGGAAATAAAAAGAGAAAAAGGGACTTCTCATAGTTTTATACCTATGTGGGCAACCATGTCAATTTTAAGAAGAATACCTTGTGCTTTGATCCTATGCTACATTTCAAAACAGGGCATATTCCCTGTATTCAAAAGTAAAACTCCCAGATGCTATCTCTAGTGGTTTTGGATGAGTAGAGGGTAGAATGTGCCTGAGGGCAGACCTGAGAAATAACTCTCATGCATGGGATTAGTATCACCTGTTGGTGTCTGAATGTTCGTGTATACATGTAATTCCAGGGCCTTTTCCCCAGGGAGTGGGGGGAAGCGTTGGAACTGACAGTGTGCATTTAATGCTAGAGTTCCATCTGGTGATACCAAGCCACCCAGGAATGCTGTGTTCTTGCTTATGGCCTTGATTTATTATTTTAAAGCATTCAGCCATACATTTCTATTCCTATCAAAACTAAGTAGGTGATTTTGGAAGTAAGTCTGTTCCCAGAGATCACAGAGGTCTCACTGAGGAGAGAAACATTTCCTGTGGTCTTCAGCATGAGCATGTGCTGTTTCCCACTGATATTTAAATCTGAATTATAAGCAGGCCTGAGCACTTGTCCCATAAATTCAAAATAAAGAAGCCACAGTCCAAAACAGTATGAATATGTGTCTCATGATATTTCTAAGTTGAAATATTCACCAAAACACCCAGTTGTACCAGTTAACAATTACCCTTTCACTAGTAGATAAAAAAGACAAATGGAAGAAAAAACCAAATAAAATCTAGCATTTTTATGTGGTAGTTTTCCTCTACTCAGGGCTGAAACAGTGGCACTGGAAGAGATAAAAGAATCTTTTCTCAGCCCTGAAGACTGGCATTTACAGTTTTTCATCCATCCCTTGTTTCTCCCATCAACCATAGTTCTGTGACCAGACCAAATCTACACTGAAAGGCTTTTTCTGAAGTCATGGAGGAAATAAGTGGTGCTCTTCCATAGGCTCTCACACTCACTGTAAACTGACTCAAAACTCAGCCAAAACTGACTGCACCCTTTTCCCAACAGACTGCTACAAACACTCCCTGTAGAGGATTCTAGTTTGAATGGAAACCTTCTAAACAGGTAATTACCTTAAGAGGTTTTAATCTGTATTTTCCTTTTAACCAAAACCCACAAGCTTTCAGGCTTAACCACACTCAGGTTGATAAGCTTTTCCTCCTTGTCTTTCTGCCTGAAGGAAAACCTAACAATACAGGGTGAACATGAAGGAGTTCATGGAATAGCAATTGTCTCTTTCAGAGACATGTTTTAATATATTTGCAGCTATTGTCCTTCTAATTCATTCCTTCTCCAGACACAGCTCCCACCTCCAACTCCAGCCCCTTCTCCTCCCTAAACAAGCTTTCTGAGAGAGGATTTAAGTTTATACAGTCCCCCCACAGCAAGACAGCAAAAAGGAATCCTTATCCACTTTCCTTTACGGTGATTCAGTCTGAAATACACTACTAGGATTTAAACAAAAACCTTTAAAGCAGGTGAAGGTATTCTTAAGAACTAGAGTATTTTAATCAGGGCTGTAGGATAGCAAAACAAATCACCTCATTTGCCTACATTTTCCCAAGAATTATTTTTGTTCCAAGAAGCATCCCTCTAATCTTTTTTTGAGTAGGGAGTGGTCACACCAGCATTGCACTGGCCCATCTCCCCCTCTCCCTGCTCAGTGACTCTTTTGCTGCGGGTTCACCAGTGAAACACGAGCTCCGAGTAACAGCACCTGGCACTGGGAAGGAAAAGGAGCAATAGATGCACCTAGATTTTTAAAAAGCCAAACTGCCTTACACTTATGGCCAGTTAAAACATGTGGACCATCTTGGGGCTTGGCAGGATCATGCACGAGCTCTCTGGGAAGAAGAGAGTGCGGTAGAAACAGATTTCGTGTAGAAGATTAAAATGTTCCCCCCTGAAGAAGGGATGACCACAGCATCGTTTCTCTTCCTAGGAAACGGCGCCATCATGTGGAGACGTTTTCTCTGTTTCCTGTTTTAAGAGGGCAGTTGTGCAGTTTTCTCCCTTTACTTTTTAAAAAAGTACGTTATAAGGCTATTTGGCAAACTTGTATTTCACCAGCATAAATAGATTAGAACTGACTGGGGCACAGAAATTAACCCCCTTGTAGTTCTATGGCCACAGCCATAGTTGAAATCCCTGTTAATGCAGCTATGACAGCTCCAAGGCTTCTTCTGTAATGTCATACATGTTGCTTGGAGGTGTTGAAGATACCCACAGGAGAAATATCCCCCATCAATGCAGTCCATGTCTGTGCTGTGGAGATACAATGGCATGGCTGTATATGGTCTGCAGACAAGATCTGAGAGAGGAACTGACATAATCAGTGTGTGTGTGTATGCCACTGTTGAATGTGGAGGTATATTTGACTGGACCCCAAATATGTGCCTGGGAATAAAAAATGGCTTTTGCCTGCACCCTCTTCAAAGTGTCTTTGGAATTTCTAAAATAGAAAGTATACAAATTGGATTGAAAGTGGGAAAAGTAAATATCCTGGCTCAAAATGTAATACTTCTCTAACTTAAAAATAGCTGAATGTGCTTTAACACCGAAGCCTTTGGTCGCTACACTGCTAGGAACTGGACCCAGTTTTTACCTGGTGTTTTACAATTGTAATTAGGATGCTGACCCTACAGAGGAGTAGAAAAATTAAGCTACTAGAGTAGTTTGAAAAGAAAACTAGGTTTTTATAGGCCTGGAGAAAAAAATTGGAAGAGACCTGTGGAGTTAATTCTTGATATTTCTGTAGCATTCTTTATCCAAGGGTGCAAAACAATCTACTAAAATTCCTTGAGGCAGGAAGTCCTGCAGGTTGGGTGCGTGATGCTGTCCTTGTTCCAGGTGTGGAGCAAACTGAGTCACAGACCTGTGGATTGTAGAGCAGAGAGGATTAATGTGGATGGGCACCTCCTGACATGTGTCAGGCAAAGCATAGGAAGGTGACTCCCTGCCTTCCCCCAGGCCTGGAGGCTGAAATGGAGGCTTTTGTGCTTGAAATTGGAGATTTATGTCCTCTGGATATAGAAACTGTTTTATGTACAGAACACCTATGGTTTTGTCTTCAGTTTTATGTAAAATGGATATCTCGTGATTTGGTAAATGCTAAAAAGGACATGACAATTAACTGAATAAATCATCCATAGGAAATTTGCTGAGCATTCTCTAGTCTGCAGAAAAAGTCTCCTGAAAAAAAGTTCAAGTAAACTCTTACTTATTTGCAATCTCCTTGGTGTGTTTTCTCCTTGGAGAGTAAGGTTGTGTTTGTGTGTGCATTCATTTCTGTCTTTCAAACAAATGTAGTTATTAGCTACAAAATTTAGAGAAGTTTGACAGCTTTCAGAACGCAGTGATTCTTTCTTCCATAGAGTGTATTACTGACACATTAATAGCTGTTGTGCTGGTAAAAATACAGTACTTCCTGTTAAATGTAGACTGCTACATATTTTGATTCTAACAACAATCTGGTAGGGTTAGGGCAATTTGTGTAGTGTCATCTGGTGTTTGTTTTGGATAGATATTATAGAAGGAGATACTGATTTTCAAGATGTTCAAGCAGACGATTGGGTGAAAACTCCAGCAAACCTTTAAAGCAACAGAAAGCAAGGGCTACTCCTGGTCAGATCTCCTGCTGAGGATACAAATGTTCTTCTATGTTCCTGAAACTCCATAGAAGCTTTTCCTCTTGCAGGCCTCTGTTTAGAATGAGGCCAGATATTCAGAAGAATCAGTCTGAGCAGGCGTGGCTGAACTGATCTCTCTGGCATCTTTGAGATGTACTGAGAAGTCAGACATTGCCAGGTTTTCAGGATTTGAATTCTGGTCACTTCCTTGAGTGAAAGAAATGTTACTCCTCTAAATTGGTCCCAGTGAGTTGGAACCTGATGCAGGACTAATGCTGTGTATGGAAACACTATATAGGAATTTTTGCTCTATTAATCCAGTTTTATAGTAACTAACTTGATAACCACAGAAAATAAAAACCATCAATTGGCACAAATCAGGTCATTGAAGCTAAAGTAAGCACCCATGTTTGTTGCAGTGCAAAGTTTGGAATACAAGACACGAATGTATGGAAATGAGAACTTTGTATGGAAATTGTGGGGCTGTAGTAGCTTTCACATGTGATGGAAATGCTGTATTTCCACAGAACCACTGTGCTTATGAAAGACTTGAGATTTTCATTCCAATATAAGGATTCTTTACTCACATATATCTTTCTTAAGAAAAATCTGTTTTGATAACAGGGCTTTGTTTGCTTGGGGTTATTTATTCTGTAAGGTCTTTAAAGAGTATAATAGACAATGATATATAGGCAACTCCTTCATGCACCTCCCTCAGAGTACTTTACCCTCTTCAGAGCTGCATTTTAAGTGAAAGAAAGACAATCTGAAGAGAAGGTGGAAGAAGATAAGAATGAGGAGAATACCTATAACCAATGAGGATGATTTGGAGACCTGAGTTTGTATTTTCTAGAACAGACAGGTCTAAAGAAGAAACGTGAGGCACCTTCCAGTGCATGAGAGAGTACTATAAAGAGGAAAATAGTTCTCCCTGTCTGTTAAGGGAAAGGGTTGAGTAATCAGTTTCAAAGTTAAATACTAAGAAATCTCTCTTGCTAGAAAGGCATAGATAGTCTATCTGGGGAGGGAGGCAAAATCCACAATGCTGTTTTTGCAAACGTGGTAGACATATTTGTGAAGAGATAGTGTAGGTAAATTATTCCCATGTGAGGAAAAGTAGTAGACTAGATGATTGTCTGAAGAACCTAATGAATCCTTTTGACACAAACAGGAGGCTGTGGTCATCCAACAGTTGGTGGGGAGACCAAGGATTAGATATTTCCAAAACCACACATGGTGTAGAGGAAGAGAGTAAGGACTAGATGACACTGCTTGTCTCCAGCAGCAGCAGGTTATTAGGTTTGTTGTGCTCCCAGGAACTACTGGCTGGGTTACTGTTACACAGAGAAACAGCTCCAGAAGCAGGAAGATTACCTAACTCTACATCTTTGCCCAAGCCCAGGGTGTTCTCCCAACTAGGGAAGCACTTGTCATTTTGATAATAAAAACATAAAGACACCGTGCTCTGTACAAGGTAAGTCTCCAGCTTTTCCAGCATCTCTCAAAGTGTGCATTCCTCTCAATGCAAGGCTTGAGAAGTTTGTGAAAAAGTCAAACAAGGCAAAAACACCAAGCTAGTTCTAGTTGATCTTGTCTGAGACATCAGTGAGATGTTTTGCCAGACTATTTTCTAAATTGTCTGCAGAAGATTGAGGCAAAAACTAAATCTGTATCTGTCTCAGCAAGCCCACCAGTTTTCAAGGATATAAGACAATTATTTTCTATTCCCCATGAGTATGAAAGCAAGACAGTCTTTGGATTTCACTCTGCTAGTCATTCCTGTGAAAGAGCACACAGTAAGTTTTCAAAAAAAAGCTTGGATTCCAGCATCTTAGGCAGTTTTGCTTCAGGTGAAGGCTGTGCTGAGCTACTGCTGAGTTACAGTAGCTGTGGTGGATTCATCACCACTGTGTTTCTAGAAATGGTAGTCATTATTGTGCAATGAGCTTTGAGAAACTGTGATTTTAAAAGACACTAGAGAAAATCAAATTCTCTGATATCCTTCAGTTATGAGCATTAAGACTTTCAGCAATTGGCTTTGCAGAAAGGGACATCTAGTGGCTGTACAGAAAAAAACCTTATTAAATGCATTTGCAAATGTACAGCATAGCCATTTGTGTATGGCCTGCAGTGTTCAGTATTCTGTACATATTTTTGCTTCTATTACATCACATGTTTCCTGTTTATTTTTTATCATTTTGGCAAACAAAAAAATCACCATTTAGAGTCATAACTTACTAGCTTTATGTAGGTCTATGTACGGTAACTCTGGCAAATAGAAAACTGCCTCAAGCCATGCCTGATATACATCACTGCTGCACTTCCATGTTTTCTATGGCATCTTCCAGGAGTCCACTGCCTGCTGTTTCCTTCTGCCATTGCCTTCCCCTTTGGTACTGTACTTGGAGAGCTTGTCATTGTTATTGTCATGGTAAAACCTACTTTCTTTTGAATGCCCATAGCATAAAAGTCAGCAGGAGGGGTGGGTGAGATTCGGGGAAACACTAATCTAAGCATTCAGTCATGTATTAAACAACAAAAGTTTTTTGCTTTCCCATCCACGTTGTGCTCCTTCTTACTAGTTGAGGAAGAATTCCATGCATGTTTCTGTGAATAGCCTGACAGTTTAATCGGTACATTTGCATACTGGCAAATGAAGCTTTTTTCAAAGTTGCACAGTAATATGTTTCACCTTTATGCCATGCCAGCTTCAAATTGTATCCCAGGAGGATTTCAAATGTGCATAATCTGTGCAGTTGTCTGGGCTTTTTTCCTTTTTTTTTTTTTTAAACTGGCAAATGCCTATTCATTGCCCATCTGGGTAAGAATGGCCTTTGCATTTTCACACCCATTCTTTCCTATATGGTTTGTGAATACCCCTCCAATCAGAACTTGCTTCACAGAAAGGGGACAAAACCATTTTACAGGAGTTTCTCAGAATAAGTCCATTGGGATCTCTACATCATGTTTACTGGACAAAAAAAAAAGGGGGTACTTAACAAAGACCACTTGAATTTCACAGAAAGTTTCCCACTGTCTCGAGTTTAAAAGAGTGGCAGGTCTGAGAAGAGCCTGAGACAGGAGTCTTTTTCCTGAGCTGGGCATTCTGTGCGGTGACGAGTAGGTGAGTGTGCATGTGTGCAGCTGGGCCTTGTGAGGAGCTGACACACTTTCTGGCTTGTCCAAGGCTCTAGGAGTCTTTGTCAGAATGTGGCATTTACTTAGAATTAAACCTGCATTGGCAAGTCTGTGTTTTGTGGGAAGCATCACCTTTGGACTTTATCTTAGAACAGCATAAACTAGGGGTCAACCACAAAACTTGGATCTGGACCCGGTTTCCTGCAGAGAGGGAAAGGATCTGTATTGGACAGCAGGTTTTGCTACAGGCCAGTCTCTGGAATTTGTTAAAACTGCTCTGTATTGATGGGACTTGTGTAGTAGTGCTTCTGAAACTTGTGCAAATTATTTGGTTGCCTGGACTTTGGATAGATATTGTTTACAGTGTTGAATGTCAAGGAAAGTGGCCTAGAAAAATCATCCTCTAAATCCTTATTAGCTTTTTTTAATCGTTTATTGTGTGTCTCTTCCAACCACCCGTCTTCTTTTATCCTCAAAGAGTAAATTTCAGTTGCTTCTCAGTTGAAGAAATGGTAGATGTTCCAATGAGAAGATCTTTTTAAGGCCAAACTCTAATGGCAACAAAAAATAATGCCATTTATGATGTGACTCAGTTGCCTGTCAGACTAGCTCCTACTCCACAAGGTGCATCCTAGATCAGTTCCTATAGGAAAGCTATTCACATCACTCTTAGAAATGCCTACAAACCTCTTTTCTGTAGGAAAAGGATCAACCTCAGCTGCCTGTTTTCAGCAGGTTAGCTAAGGACCAAATACACTGTGGCTACACAACTCCTGATTCCCAGAGTCAGGACCTGAGAAGGTCTGTTGAAACTTACGGATGAGCCTTGCCCTTCCTCTTTTCTATACATGGGTTGTGGGTAAGTGGCAGAATTCACTTTACCAGGAAGTCATCCAGTCTCATGATGCATATCACACCTTTCTGGAAAGGAGTTGTCCTAAGGATGCATTTTTCAGAGTTCCGCTCGGAAAATTAATTTTATCTGCCAAGCTGCATAGTAACAAAGTAGGTTTCTTTTCTCAAATCAAGAGACCTGTCTGTAGCATCTCTGGTATGTGTAGAATATTCCACATTGTGCATGTTCAAGGCAGGAATTTGGGTTATTGGGTTAGACTGCTGCATATTTCTTATTATTACCAAATACCTCATTTGACAAAGCTGAACATAAAGATATGTTTCTGTGAAAATGAGTCCTAGGAGCAAACCAGGTAGTCACTGATACTACTCAAAGATGGATGGAGATAAATGGGTAGCTGTACAGTCACTTCTTGAAAAGAGATGTCACCTATTTATCAATAACTTTACCTCCTTCTGTTGCCCCACCAGTACAAAGCTTTTGCTAAGGATTCTGACTTTCTGTGTAAATCCATTTTGGATTCTTGTATGATCTGACACATTGGGCAGGAAAGCATCTAGAACTGCCCTGGAGGCCTCTGGAGAATTAGTCTATCAGGAGGGAAGAGGAAATACATCCCTTCTGTACATTATTTTGTGTAATAATAGTTGCAATGCCCTTGAAGGAAAGTCTCCCAATTTCTAAGATGTTTTTCTAGTCCTATGATCAGTGCCATCAGAGAAAGAAGGTTTCCTAGCTAAGCTTATGAACAAGACATGTATTTCATAATCTTCCTGATGATGTTAGTGATTTCCTCCTTGTTTCTGCTATGTGAGCATCCCCTCAGTGTGCTAATCACACATGGAAATTAATAACCTTCTGGTACAGGTTGGTTTACATCTGTTAACATGGGACTTCTTCAGACAGCTTGGCCCCATTGTGATTTCCAGTTCCTGACCTTTGCACTTCCATTTCATCATCAGCTACTTCAGAGAATTAAAATAACCACCTGTGTCCAAGGTGGTTTCTCTTTGAACCATCAGAGTAGAGGTGCTCCAGACATTGGTTCTGAGTAAATGGGAAGGAACAGCAGAAGAGGGAGAATGCCACATTTGCCTGCTAATTGTAGTGACTAGTGTTCTACTGCCTGTGGATGAGATGTAAAGCACTCCTTAGGGCAGAGCAGAGAGACATTGTTGGGCTAAAAGGCATGTGAATGCCTTTCAGCTGCTTTCATTGCTATTTATTTGCTCTGTATATTTGTTAGACAGTGACAATAAGCTAGTTTAATTTACCAACTTTCACTTTGGGATGCTCACACATTAACAAGTTGTTGTGGGAAGAGTGGTTATATCTTTGGTAAGAATATTCAAGACAAAATGCCTGTAATACTAGTGGTAATTTAACATTACTTTGTCCAATTTTCTAGAAACCAATGTGATGTATGTACTAAAAATGCTAAACGGAAAAGAAATATTAAGAATGTTTTATTTGTTTGCCATTCAAGGAGTAGTTGATTCTTCATAATTAAAAGGTGAAACCATAGTTTCTACCTGTCACAATATAAATAGATGAAAATTTGGTAAAGAACAGGAAAGGAAATGGGAAAGCATTAAAACCAAAGCAAGCAAGATGAAGGTAGGGAACAGTGGACTGAGAGATTAAGAAGTTCCTTTTCAGTCACTTGTAAAAGTTAATTTTGAAGATTATGTTGGCTCTGTATCCAAATTGGTTAGATGGTTTTCTAAACTGTTCTCAATTTAGATTTTTCAGCCAAACTAAGACAAAATCTTCCTTGGAGTAAATGTCTGTAATTTTCCAGTTTCTGTCAAGTAAATAACAGCAGGAGAACATTTGTTTTTATATGATGGCATTCTGTTGCAAGTCAGAACTTGGGATATGCTAAAAATGAAGGGGACAGCTCATGTTAACTTTTTGCTTTGGGTTCTTTCAGAGGACTGTTTGTCACTATTGAGTAGCAAATGTTCTAAACCACAACCCCAGACAAAACTGTGCGTGGGATTTTAGGAACATTTACAGCCTAAATCTTGAACCAGATTTGTATTTTACAAAGTGACTGCCAGTTTTTTTGATACAAGTATCTGTACTGTGAAACACTGGATCTGAATTCCTTAAAATACCAATCTAGATTGAAATCATATTTTCATATGTACTCTTTGCATTAACAACTTAGGGTCACTAAAGTAAGATTCTGATCTCTTCTGGCATAGATCCAAAACAAAGCTTAAAATCCAGCTTTAATCCATGTGCTCAGTGTTTACAATTGGCTGGCTCTAAGCTTCTTAAAGCCAGATCAACTAATAGGAAGTCCAAGGCCCAGGAGTGTGTTTGGAATTTAGGCCCAACTACACCTGTCTTCATTTGGTTTTGTTCAAAAATTCAGGACTTGATCTTCTGGAAATGAGTAGTGAAGTTTAGTTGTAGCCTTACAGAAAGAGCGTGTTCTTACCGATGCCCCTGTGTGTGATTTTTGCAGGGCAGTCGGTTTTGTTTACACAGCAGGCAGTCAGCTTTGCCAGTGCTCTCGTGGCAGCCCTGCAGAGGACAAGACTCATTCTGTTCTTTTTTTTTTTGCTGTTTTTGTCACCTGCTCTGCTCCAGGTAACATCAGTTGCAAGGGGATGACAGAGCGCATTCATAGCATCAACCTTCACAACTTCAGCAATTCTGTGCTCGAGACCCTCAACGAGCAGCGCAACCGTGGCCACTTCTGTGACGTGACGGTCCGCATCCACGGGAGCATGCTGCGCGCCCACCGCTGCGTGCTGGCGGCTGGCAGCCCCTTCTTCCAGGACAAGCTGCTGCTGGGCTACAGTGACATCGAGATCCCCTCAGTGGTGTCGGTCCAGTCTGTGCAAAAGCTCATTGACTTCATGTACAGCGGGGTGCTGCGGGTCTCACAGTCAGAGGCCCTCCAGATCCTCACAGCCGCCAGCATCCTGCAAATCAAGACTGTGATTGATGAGTGCACAAGGATTGTCTCACAAAATGTGGGAGAGGTCTACCCGGTAATTCAGGATTCTGGCCAAGAGACACCCAGGGGAACACCCGAGTCAGGCACCTCGGGGCAGAGCACCGACACAGAGTCTGGCTACCTGCAGAGCCATTCACAGCACAGTGTGGACAGGATCTATTCAGCCCTCTATGCCTGTTCCATGCAAAATGGCAGTGGGGAGCGCTCCTTTTACAGTGGAGCTGTGGTCAGCCACCATGAGACAGCCCTGGGACTCCCCAGGGACCATCACATAGAAGACCCCAGCTGGATTACCCGGATCCATGAACGGTCGCAGCAGATGGAGCGGTACCTCTCCACCACTCCAGAGACCACACACTGCCGGAAGCAACCCCGCCCTGTCCGAATTCAAACCCTGATGGGCAACATCCATATTAAACAGGAAATGGAGGATGACTATGACTACTACGGCCAACAGAGGGTGCAGATCCTTGAGCGCAATGAGTCTGAGGAATGCACTGAGGACACTGACCAAGCAGAAGGCACTGAGAGTGAGCCCAAAGGGGAGAGTTTTGACTCGGGTGTCAGTTCCTCCATTGGCACTGAGCCTGATTCCATGGAGCAGCAGTTTATGGCTGGTCTGGGCCGGGATGGGCAGCAAGAACCTTCTCAAGCAGATCAAAATGATGTCCCTGCTGATGGCACTCAGCCGCAGCAGCAGCAGCAACATGTAGATGCCAACTCATCCTCACCAGAGAGAAGCAATGACGTTGAAATGGACAGCAAAGTGCTCACAGTCAATAACAGCACCGAAAAGGGGGCTTTGCAGCCTTCTGTCAACACATCTGTTGCCCAACCATTGCCAACCACACAGATCTACTTACGCCAGACAGAAACCCTCACCAGCAATCTGAGGATGCCACTGACTCTGACCAGCAACACTCAGGTCATTGGCACAGCTGGCAACACCTACCTGCCTGCCCTTTTCACCACGCAGTCTGCTGGCAGTGGCCCTAAGCCTTTTCTCTTCAGCCTGCCCCAGCCTTTAGCTGGCCAGCAGACACAGTTTGTGACAGTGTCCCAGCCCGGCCTGTCAACCTTTACTGCCCAGCTGCCAGCCCCACAGCCCTTGGCCCCATCTGCAGGCCACAGCACAGCGGGTGGGCAAGGCGAAAAAAAGCCTTACGAGTGCACTCTCTGTAACAAGACTTTCACCGCCAAACAGAACTACGTCAAGCACATGTTTGTACACACAGGTAAGAGTACTTCCCTCTGGCTTGCATATGAAGCCAGAGAAAGTCCTTTACAACCATGGGCTTAGATTCTGTTTGCCAACCTGCCAGCCCCCAGCGCAAAGAGGAGGGAGGGCTTATCCAGGGAACTGGTGTCACCGAGCACTTCCTGGACTCACTGCGCTGAAGTTGAGTCCCTGCAGAAACATTCAGATCCCAAATAGGAGCCTAACTATGCATGGTGCAGAGCAAGCTCATTTTACTTGGAGTAAAATGTGTCTTGCATCCATCCAAGGAAATGGTGAGCATTCATTGTACCCGACAAGCTGACCAGGCAACATTAGGTGGAAGAGAGGAAACTAATAGGTCGTATGAAAAACTGTATCTACAGGGCATCCACCTGTAGGTTTTACAGCTATGAGGGGTAAGCTCAAGTGGTTGTGAGGTTAGGGCAAATTCATTAGTGGTGGAGCTGCAGCAGTAGGTCCAGGCCCAGATTTTACACACACTGCCACATATTTTCTAGATCTCACATACTACTATAAAAAAGAAAATCTGGAGTTTTGTCAGAAGGTTTTTCTGTACTTCACTGAAGCTGATTGCTTTAATCCCTTGTCTCTTGGTAAGTCAGAGGTATCACTAGCTGTGAGTACAGAAACATGAAGTTCAATGAGAAAATATTTAAAGAATCTATGTGGAACACAATGAAACACAACATCAGCACTTTTGTATTAAAAACTGCAGCTACTTTAGTACATCATTTATGGTCTGTTGAGATAACATCGGTAACCATATTTGCCACTGAGCCAAAACAGCCTTTTCTAGCTTTACCACGTTATGAGACTTCAAAGCCAGGATATATATGTATTTTACATGGAGGAGTTATCATGGATTCAGGACTGAGTTTTTCTTGCTTTAGCCCTTGTCACTTTCTGCTGTTGGAGAGAAATTCGAGTTTAGAGAAAGAGTAAATATTTCTTTCACCAAGCAGTGTCTTTGTTAACATCAGGTCTTAAAATAAATGCTGGGTTCGTGATACATGGAGGAGAACCTGGAAAAATTGCCCAAAGTATGGGAGGAATGTAGGTCATGCCTCTCAGTTGTATGCAGTAGATTTCAATTCCATGTGCATATGTAAACTTTTAACTTCAATATACCTGTATTTATCACTTAAATGAGAAACTTCTCTAGACATCTAAAGCAGATATGTACATGTACATATACAAAAAGATCAACTTCTCAGGAGTCATACAAAATGTATAATTTCAAGGATCAAGAGTCCCGAATCCCAAGATTACCTTTATATCTGTTTATATTCTCCGTCTTTCTGTTGTGGATGAGTAGCTAAAATACTTCATATATAACGTTGTTATTCAGAAAAATATCCCCTTCAGAACACAGTCAAATATATCTGCTTGCATCCTTGTTCTAAAAAGCTAGAAAGGCTTTTTTACAAATAACTTCACTGAGATTAGGTACTTTATTTCCCTCACCCCCAGCTTGGTCTTTATTTCCCCCACCACTGCTTGGTATTTGGAGTCAGATAAAGAGTAGTGCTGGAAGACCTGTTCTAAAACATTCTTAGCTACTACAAGTAATACCAACTGAGAAAATTGATAGGCATCTCCAATCATGAATTAATATTTTATTTGTGTGGGTCTGAGAATGCCCAAAATAATGAACTGTGGTGGCAAGGAAAGATTTGGGTACATAAATTATTTCAAAATCCATTTAGGAGCTAGGTGGTTCCTGGAATGTCTAGGAGAATAGTTTCACCTTAACCAACAGAGAGCTAGGCTTCAGAAAACCCTCCTGAAAATAATCTTTATGTGTGCAGCCTCAGAGAAAGTATGTCTGCTACCTGTCCTCTCTGGACAGGATCATTATAAAAATAGAGGGGAGACAGCTGTTCCCACTATCAGGGAGACTTTCCATAGCCCTGTTAAAAGAAGCCAGGCAAAGTGGCTCTGGAAAAGATCCACAGAAAAATAGGGAGGTTTGGGAGATGCAAATATTTGCATTAATCTTCCTATTTGGAGGCCTCGGAAGAGAAGTCATGGAAGAGTCTAATCATAAACCAGATTTCAGTTACTTAAAGGCCTTTATATCTCTGTATATTTTATGTATATCTCTGTATGTTTTTATGCTTCCAAAAACTACAGTCTAATGTAGCTTTCCATGCGACAGAAACAGACCTCTTTTTCTTCTTTTACATGGGTGCAAACATAGGAGCAATTGATATTTTTCCATGTTCCCTGTAGACTCACTTTAATATATCCCACAATGTTGTGGAAATACAGTGCTAGGATGCATGCAGTGTCTGCACTTCATAAGGCACCATTGCCTTTTCCTACACACTGCACTGTGATTAATACTGGTTTAAAGGATGCAAAGGATGTGCCAGGACAATCATGTCAGGGCACCAACACTGCTGCCTCCACACCTTTTTAATCTGGGCTGCCCATGGTGATAGGATGAAGGGAAATTGTATGAGGAGTGGCTGAGGTCACTTGGCTTGTTCAGCCTAGAGAAGATTTAGGGGAGACCTTGTGACCTACAGCTTCCTCATGAGGGGAAGTGCAGGGGCAGGAACTGATCTCATCTCTGTTGTCCTGTAATAGGACACGAGAGAATGGCATGAACTTATCTCAGGGTAGATTTAGGTTAGGTATTACAAAAAGGTTCTTCACCCTTTGCTTGGGGTTGTTGGGCACTGGAGCAGATTCCCCAGGGAAGTGGTCACAGCAGCAAACCTGACAGTTTGAGAAGCTCTTGGACAACACTCTCAGGCACATGGTGGGATTCTTGGGGTGCTGCTGTGCGGGACCAGGAGATGGTCTTTGATGATCCTTGTGAGTCCCTTCCAACTCAGGATTCTATGATTCCATGACCTCAGTTTTAGCACCAGGGATTAGGGTTCAAAGAGCCACAGAGCCTACATCCCCAGGAACACAGGGCCTGGAAAAGGGGGCCATGGCCAGGCACTGACATTGCTTTTTCCCCCTTCCAACTCAGGATATGCTATGAATCTATGATTCTGGTCATCCCATATTGCTGTCTAATACCAGCCAAATACAAAATAAAGAAGCAAAAGAAAGAACATGCACATATAATTCACTGAGCAAAGTTTTCTCTGACTTGAGATGAAGAATCATGGGAATAAGAAATCTACAGTGCTCACTTAAGAAGCAAAAAAATTTACATACAAAAACCAAAAACTAAAGTTTTGCGATTCTTTGGAGAGGAGAAATCCCAGGAAGGCTTTGAAGCTAAGATTAAAAAGCCACAACCCAGTGCATCTTAGAAACAATGCAGGCAAAAATTAAGGTATTTTTATAGCATAATCTTAACAAGGTTTAGAGTGGAAGAGACCATCTTATTGCAAACACTGGGACATGCATTGCCCAAGGCAAAAATGAGCTCTGTAAATACAATGAGTCTCTCGTAAATTAATCAGACATTATTCTAACTGACACGCTATCATTTTCCACATCACGTGTCAAACATATTGGCCTGTCTACACACAGCACAGCACTGTGTGTGGCAGAGCCATCAGGGAAGCAAGGACTTCATGTTTTGAGCAAGTGTCTTTCACCAAGTAGAGAGAAACTCCTTGTGAGTGCAAGGAAGAGCAGCAAGTGGATTTCATTCATGGATGTCACCATCATACATGCAAACCATGAAATAAAAAGAAACGGAGACTTGGGGAGATAAAAAAGTAGGTCTTTCACATCTAATCCATTTTAATTATCTCCTCTTAAAATTGAATATAAGTAGCATATGGTAATCTCACTATACAATGAGTGAATTATATATTACCACAGGCATGTCATGGTCCCTGAAGATTGACTCTTCAGGAATTAAAACAGTGCCAAACAGACTGTAAAAAAAGGAAGCAGGATGTCTGTGGAGAGGAAATAAAAAAGGCGGGGAGGGCAGGGGGAATGGCAGAATGACCACAGGAAAATAATTTTCTCAATCAGTAAAATAGAGGATCATTTTGATTTTTACAGATCTCTGGTACCATCTCTATCCCTGGCAGCTTGGGGATTATGAATTCCACACCTGAAATATACCACAAGTGATACAGAAAGCAAATAAAAAATTAGGTTTGGACAGGACAGTCAGGGTTTTGGTTGTTGTCTACATTACCCATGCAGGAGTTTATCATGAAAACATTGCTTGATACCATGAAATGTGAGACCGTGCCTTATCTTCCAGAGCTCCCAGCATGAGGAGGATTTAAGAATAGTCTGAGCAAACCAGTCATATGTGGTCAGCTAAGTGTTTTTCCCAGTTCATCCTTGTAGTCACTGGTTTGTCTGAATATGATCAGAGTTCAGTTGTATAAGGTTCCATAATAAGTTTTACAACAGTCCTGGGCACACAAAGCTCAGGAAAAATACAGTAATGTGTAAGATTACATAAGTATTTTATATCTCTAGTTTACCTCATAAGGTGTTTTATTTAACTGGCAGTCAAATCATTCAAGTTTCTTGTGTCTTACACTGGAATTTTATCTGTTAGGTTGCCCTTTGCATGGTGGTAGGTGGCCTAGGCAATTCTGTGTCCTGAGGTTCTCTATCTGCTCTTTATACATGCTCCAGCTATGACATTTGACCAGAAAAGGGAGCAACAAATGTAAACCTCTTATAAAGTGTTGGATTCTTCTGACAATCTCTATCACTCCTCTCCTGAGAAATTTAAAGCAATTTGACCAAGATGAGTCTGGCACTGGTCAGCTGTCTGGTAATCACTGGCTTTGTCCCTGTTTTTATTGCATGCTGGTAAGGAAATGGAGGCAACGAAAGGTGAAGTAGCATGTCTGAGACCTTCCTGTCTAGAAGTGAGCATGAGGGACAAGACAGCAGCACAGACAGGAGAGGCTGTGCCATTGAAACTGGGTATAGGTTCCAGGGCCTTTTAACTCTAGTCCTGTCTTTGTCAGTGCCTCCTGTGTGAACTCGAAGAAATCGCCTGATGTCCTTTTTACTGTATGTGCATAGAGAATACCTACAGCCCCCTTTGTAAAGCATTTTAAAACCTCTGTTTGCAAAAAATGTTGTGTGTCAAAACACATTGGTGGACAGACTTATTCTTTTTTAGCCAGAGCACCTCTCCAAAGACCCCCATGACACTTAATGTTAGTTTACTGCAAAGAGGTTCTACCAAACTGGTTTAATTTTATGATTTTTTTTTGTCTGTTTGTCTCTCTCTCTCTCTCTCATTGGCAACGGGCAGGTGAGAAACCACACCAATGCAGCATCTGTTGGCGCTCCTTCTCTTTAAAGGATTACCTAATCAAACACATGGTGACACACACTGGCGTGAGGGCCTACCAGTGCAGTATCTGCAACAAGCGCTTCACCCAGAAGAGCTCCCTTAACGTGCACATGCGTCTCCACCGCGGGGAGAAGTCCTACGAGTGCTACATCTGCAAGAAGAAGTTCTCCCACAAGACCCTGCTGGAGAGGCATGTGGCTCTGCACAGTGCCACCAATGGCACGCCTGGAGCCACCGGCACCGGCACGAGGGCTGTCCCCGCCGGCGTGGTGGCCTGCACGGAGGGGACCACGTACGTCTGCTCTGTCTGTCCAGCTAAGTTTGACCAAATCGAGCATTTCAACGACCACATGAGGATGCATGTGTCAGACGGATAAGTAGAATCTCTCTCTCTCTCTTTGTTATGAACAACAAAAATAGAAACAACAAAAAAAGCTATGGCACTAGAATTTAAGAAATTATTTTTGTTTCATTTTTACCTTTATTTTCCTCCTTTTTTTGGGTTCATTTTGTTTTGTTGGTTTTTGTACTACATGAAGAACTGTTTTTTGCCTGCTGGTACATTACATTTCCGGAGGCTGGGTGAATAATAATTTTCCCAACCTCCCTCGGATGGTGGCCTTAAGGCCAGGTAGTGCTTCATGAGCTCCACTGGTTGGATCTCTAGCTACTGGCCTCTAAATACAACCCTTCTTTACTACAAAAAGCAAACGACAAAAAAAAAAACCACAAAAAAAAATTTAAAAAAAACAGACAGAAAAATAATAAAAAAAAAAAATCTTTTTTCTCACTTGTGAAGAGCACTACAAAAAAAGAAACAAAACAAAATATATTACAAATCTACAAGGCCTACTGTCGTTATAAGTACACCGCTTGCAGTGTTTCAATGGACATGATTCACATTGCTGACCGCTTTTGGACTTCACAGTATCCAGTTAGAACTGTGGAATATTTTGCTTCTGGTTGAGCAGCAACCAGAGGAAACAAGGCCCTGCTGGTTTCCACCACGTGTCTGCTTTCTCACACATACACGCATCCACAAACACACAAAAGGGCTGAGGGGAATGCGAGGCAGTGTGGCTTGGATAGTGTGGAGTCCCTGCAGGGTGAGGAAAAAGAATCAAAGGTTCCTCACCTGGATTCTGCTCCATCCCACGCTGTCTGGTGCACCCTCCCCGCTGCTTTTCTCGTACCACCACCACCACCTTATAGCAGAAACCAAGAAGATTCAGACAACGAGCAACGGTGGCTTTTTTATAATTTATTCAGTGTCTTCGCTGAGCACAGGGCCTCAGCACAATCAAGAGGGACTTTCACAGAAGGCAAAGAGAAACACAGAGGAAAATCAAAGATATCAGAGGTTGCAACCTATGGATCTAGGTACAAGAGAAGGGTTAGTTCCCACAATCTTTGCAAAAAAAAAAAGTTGCATCAGGATTTATTCTTGTGGAAGAAAGAGGAATAGAGGGTGGGAGGGGAGGGGAATAATAATTAAAAAAAAAAAGAGTTGTTGGGACTTTTTTAATTCAAAATTTTATAGAGGGGCAAAAGTGACGTTTACCAGATAGAATGCTGATTTTTTTAATATATTTACAACAGTATTTGTGTAAAAAAACAAAAAAAGTGAGATTGTTAAAAGTAATTTTTCTTTGTTTCCTTTTTTGTTTTGCATACACTGCCACTAATATCTTCTCTTTTATTATATATATGAATATATATAAAAATATATATTTTATTTTAAATTGAGACTGTTAAGGTTAGCTAACCTGCTTCCAGATAGAGGGGGGGAGGGGAGATGATCTTGATTTTTATTTTAAAAAAGAGGAAGGATGTTTTCTTAATTTTCTTTTCTAGTATTATTCTCTCTCTTTTCTAATGGAATCAAGAATTACCTGGGTCGATGAGGGGCTCTGTGAAGTCATCTGTGAGATTATCTACTAGTGTTTGTGCATCCTGCAGTATCATTTGAACTGCTACTTTGTTTTTTGAATTACATGGTTCTCTTTTTGGCTCTTACCAAGCTTCTGTTGTTTCTTTTTTGGTTCCATCTCAGAATTTATTTCTGCTGAAGGACAGTTCCTTTTGAGAAAGAGATTTTTCTAGCAATGTTCCCCTGATTTTGGGGATGATATGAACTGTAGTCTTTCTTCTTTGAAAAAGTAATGGAAGTTTTGGAAGTGTGTAATAACTAGGATTTCCCTTCTTTTTGGTCACTGGACAAGAATTAACCTGCTGTATTGTTCTCTCATCCCTGCCTTGCTCGCTAGAGAGCTTCCATATTTGTGTGGGAATCTGATCCTGCCCCTGATAACTTGTGCTGATGCCAAAACAACTTAAAACTTACCATTGCAAATAATCTTCCCTTCATTTGCAAAAACATCTGACTGAAGGGCCACATCCCACATTCTCTGCATAGACAAAGCTATGTGAGGAATGTAGGATCAGTGGGAAAGATTGATTCCTGACCTGCATATATATGTTGGTGTTTTGTATTTTGTTTTACTGTGTTTGGACTGGTGTTCTCCCTAGTTGTCTTCTGTGTATCTGTGTAAGAATTTTTCCCCCAAAGCCAACTCCCAAAGTACATGGGTCCTTAGTTCAGTTGGATCAGTGTCTGACACTATCTTTGTCTTGCTTGAAATCCATGTGAGGACTTACACCAACTGCACTCTGGACTTCATATTTTAGGCAGAGAAGAAGCACCTAACAAAAATATGCAAAAAGAAAAAAAAGAAAAATTGCTAGTTTAGCTTTTACTTGTGTCTATATTAAATTAAGCTTTCTTAAGTTTACAGAACTTTTTGCTTGTGAACACTGAGCATTTCACATGAGGCATTCTTTTATGCTGGACAACTTTCTGAGTATTCACTTGGTAGATCTCCATATACAATTTTGCTGTTCTTGACACCTGCGGCTTCTCTATCAGATGTCTGTGATCCAACACAGGTAACTTCATCCATATGTTCTATGGCCGTTCCATTACAATTTATTTGGGGAAAAAAACCTGACAGATTCAGTCTCAGAATCTTTCTGTACCCTGCAAGGTACTGTTCAGCAGATCCTAAATGCTGAAGCCCAGATTCTTGGCTGCAGTATGCAGCATAGAGAGACTTTGAGGTGGGTGCCAGAGCAAATGAGTCTCTTGTATGGTAACATCTTTCTTTGATACCAGCTTGTTTGGGTAGTTCAAGGGGCTAGAGAAGGAGCACAAGTTAGTTAACAAATATTGTTCTGATAACCACACTGGTAAAAGCAATGCTGGCGTGTAAATCTAGACGTGAAAAGACAAAGCCCAAGACACAGAGAGGGAGAACTGATATCTGCCATTTAGACACACTAAATCTATACAGAAAACAAAGGTTCTGGAGATGAGGGTGTGGAAGAAAATGAGGGAGGTGAACCTAGATGAAGGGATTGAAGGTTTTTCTCTGGGGAAAGGAGTTTTTTTCTGAGATCTTTAGTATCAAAGAATATTCTCCCATATGAGGAACTAGTGAAGAATTTTACCCAGCTTACAAATATGTAGCTGCTCATTTGTCATCTGAGGTCTGGGGAAAAGCTGTTTAATTTGCCATTATATACCTGGTGAACTGTAGTCAAGATGTAGCATATTCTGGAATATACTTCTGATACCAGAAGATATATGCCAGTAAACAGGAAATAAGAATCAGGGTTTACATCCACCAAAATCCAAATATTATCCAAATTTTAATCCTTCAATTTTCATCCTTCCCTAAATTGAAGCATTATCTTTGAAATGCAAATTTTATAAGGTCTAATAAATTTGAAGAGAATTAAAGATACATTTTGAATGAATGAATGAATGAATGAATGAATGAATGAATGAATGATGGCAATTAAAAAAACCTAAACATAGTTCTCTAAAGTAAAGCTAAGGCATACTAGATTGAATTCTAAAACACTTGACAAAGAATTTAGGCCAAGGTTTTCACAAATGACTGCCTGTAATATAAACTGATTTTGTTGGCCTTCCAGACTTGATCTTGTAAAACATGGAGCAACTTGCAGCATAACTGCAAATGTAGCTGAAAGTGCTTGTCAGGTCACTATAAATTTAGAAGCTCAAACATAGTCCCCTTTATCTTTTAAAATGTTAGATTCTTTTTAGCTATGCTTCTTCCCATCTTCGGAATACTTATTTGCTACTTGGAAACAACCGTAATATCTGAATGTTACAGGTATATTCAAGCTTCATGTATTGCTACAATATGCCTTCACAGAAAGAATAGCAGTCACAGTGATCTGGAAACTGCTGCTGACAATGTTTGAGTGAATCTGTCTCAGTATGCTTGAAAGGCTTCCTTCAAAACACCTGATGAAATGATACAGATGAGAAAATGCAGACTGTATCACAAATCCTTCTGTTGAAGCATACAATATCCTGCATTCCTTGAGTTTGATTCTCACTTTTCCCCTAAAGCTCCCTTTGTATTGCTTTGGTAATGGAAAAAGGTGTTAAATAGAACATAAATTCAAGCTTACAAGTCAAGGCCTCTCTGCAAGGCAGAAGTGCAATAAAGGAAGCCTTAGAGTGAATGAGAAGTAAGTGCCTTCTCTTACTGCTGCTGAGGCTGGTGAAGTGAATTGGAAATGTAGGACTGGCCAGAGCAGATCTCCCCTGTGGTCCATCTCACCCAGTACTGTGTTTGTGCCATGTGGCCAGTTAGAGATGATTTGACTGAAGATGAAAGACCTATGTTGGATTATTACAAAGCAATAAGCCTAAGGGAGAAGATTTATTATATAATCATCATTAGCTATTTCTACAAATAAAATACATACAAATGAAAAATTTGTATTCGCCTCTAACCTAAAGACATAATAATTTATGGTTTTACCTTTTTATCCCATATCAAAATTATATATTGTTGCAGATAATTCTCATTGTCCTTCAAAGATCTTGTTTATTAATTCTTAGGTGGCCTCCATGCTGTCCTGTGGAAGTGAGTTCCTCAGGCTAATTACCACATTGTTGATATGATTCCTTTTCAAGTTTATTTTGTTGTTGTTCATGGAAACACCCTTATTCTTGTATTATATGAAATCAAAAATCAGAGAACCACAATTTAAGTTCTCTTGCCTGTTTCTCTGAGCTCTGCCTCTCTCTGGGAAGCTGAATCTACGAGGAATGCAGGACCACAAGCTCAGTGTCTGCTGATTAGCAAGGTGAGGACAGCTCCTGAGTGTGCCCGTGTGTGCGTCTGGGGCACGTGCAGTAGCAAGGTTCTCCTACAGTGATCTCTTGCAGAGGAGTGGCAGGCACAACTCATAAATGATGGGAACCTAGCAGCACAGTAAGAAGTCTGTAAATTGTAGTATGATATTTCAGTCTGGTCCCTCCACTCAGAAAACCCATATTAATAGTCTCTCTTAAGGGAAACAGGTGTAGATATTTTGCAAGAGCTGCTCTGGGGACACTTTCTCTACATCTATCATGCTTCTACTAGGCCCACTTTACTTCTGGCCCATGCTGTTCCCTTCAAAAACAGCTCAAGTTCACAGTGATGTAAGAGGGGAGAGTACCATTTAATTGATTTTCTAAGTGAATGAGATTTCCCTTTGCTCTAAGAGCAAAGAGGCCAACTGGAACCCATTTTTCTTCTTTTGATTTCTTTTTCCTCCAAAGAAGAGTTGAGTAATAACCCACATACCGTCATCACCCCCACTTCTTATCAACCCCACTGACTGAGTTCAGTTGACCTTGAGCTACTTGATTAACACTGGATCACTTACATGATGGAGGAACAAGTCTCTTGCCTTTAGTGAATATTACCCAACATCTCCTGTCTCCCTTAGTAATGAAAACAAATCCCTTAGGAAGAAGGAACAAAACATATACTCTTTACAGGGGTGTTGAGTCCAGTCCAAAATCCGAAACACCCAAACTATTTCAAACATAATCCGACCCTCAGTATGCCTAGATCTGTGACCCTCCTGACAGTCCTGTGGTAAGGGAATCCTCCAGCTCTCACTGCTCAAAGGAAAAAATAGCGTCAGCCTGGACAAGAGGAGGATCCAGGCAGACAGTCCAGAACCTGACTAGAAGGCTGGAAGGGACTTTCCACAAGGGCATGTAGTGATAGGACTGGGGGGAATGGCTTTGGAGTGTAGGTTTAGATTAGATATTAGGAAGAAATTCTTTATGGTAAGGGTGGTGAGACACTGGAACAGGTTGCCCAGAGAAGGTGTGGACTGTAGCTGTTCAAGACCAGGCTGGATGGGGCTCTGAGTGACATGGTCTAGTGGAAGGTTCCCTGCGCATGGCAGGGGAGTTAGAACTAGATGATCTTTACAGACCCTTACAACCCAAACCATTCTCTAATTCTGTGATAATAACCCATTAGCACCTAGTGGTTGTTCTGCCAAGAACCAACTAGGCCTTGGTAATCAAACCTTTCAATTCAGCATCCAGCTCCTCTGAGCCATTGGAATAAACATGATGGAAAAGAATCAGCAGGTAGCCTAACTAAAGCACTATCTGATTGGCCTAAAGCATAATAACTGCTTTTCACCTTCCCTGATTTGTTTTTCTGCTAGCTGCGAAAATTTGTGAAGGAGGTATAAGAACTTGGCCTTGAGAGGTTTTGAGCCTCCTCTGCTCCCAGAAGGTTTGTCTTCATCTGGCCCCTAAGCAATCTTAATTCTGCTGAAAAAAGGCTTATGAGGGAAACTACAGATAATACATTAAATCTGGAGTCTTGAGTTTGTAAATGCAATAAATTGTAAATGCAATAAACACCTTTCCCAACACTTGACAGTCCTGCTGACAGAAACCAAATGCAGGTAGAAAGGCCTTGGAGAGGGGCAGGTGCTGAAAGTGCCAGGTGTCTGCAGCATGGCCAGTAAGACAGGCAAGTGTGTGGAGGTGGCCTAATGCTAAATACGGGTCTACCAGGGGCTGGTTCTGGCCATGCCAAGTCAGTGTTCTTGCTGCTGTTTACCTTATTTGTCATGCAAGCAGTAATAAGCTCTCAGCTAGTTTCCTTTAAAGCTACTTGGTGATCCAGTTCATTTCAGCCAGAGCAAAGGAGCCTCCCTATTTTCACAGATCACTAAGCTGGGAAATACGGAGAGAGTTTTAGGTATGTGCGTATTCTTCAAACTGGCAAAACGAAAATGTGGGTTATGCCTTCTCTAGCATAAAACAGAGGAATTTGGTTCACAAGGGAGACAACCTGTTTGAAAAATAAGAATACTTAAATCTCTATTGTTATAGGGCAAGACAAGGGGGAATCTTTGTTTTGTTTTTCTAAGAAAATATTTAAATGAGAAACAAGATGTGTTAACTATTAGTGTGTATCCATCTAATTATTCCCAGTGCTGATAATTAATCAATTAGATTAGTGCCTCTAAGAATAGAGAAAATATTATGCATTCATTGTTGTTATTTCTGCTCCCCCTCTGCTACAGATCAGGAGTAACTAAGGTGGAAAGAACAGAGTTATACAAATGTGAAATTTTGGTGAACAAAAAAATTATTTCCCTGTTTAGATGTCCCAATATCTGGACAAATATCCTCTCAGAGTTAATGTTTATAATTACTAGGACATCATTAGATAATTTTGATTTTAAATTTAGGTTTCTAGTGAAAAAAATGCAAAGTTAAACATTAATAGATATTTTTACATTATATATTTAGCAACGTTGCTGATGTTTTTGCATTTTAGCCCCTGCAGTAGTGTTTGACTCACAGGTATTAAGAGAGAGTCCAACTGTAGGAGAAGAAGAGTAGACTGATGTACTGTGAATAAGATTAAAAAGTAAATTGAACCCATAATGTGCTTTAATTTGCTATTCATGCTGCAATTGGTAACTCAACTAAAGTGTTTCTAGGTTTATTTTTAAATAAAAGGAGTGAAATATATTCTTCTCATCATTCTAGGAAAGTTATATCAGTGGAAAAACAAGTAATGGTTTCTAAATGCCAATTTCCCCAAGAATTTTTCATGAATACTTTTTAAAATAAAGGAAGCCAACTCAAGATAAGCAGAACTCTGCTGCTATAACACAATTCTTCATGTTACACATGATCACATTTTCCACCAGCAGACCTACGTGAACTTCACTGACTTTCCCTGAAGTCAGTGAACTGAGATTTTTGTGCACAGCCACATATGCCCAAAGAAACTCTTCATGCTTGTCCTAGGAAATGGAGTGTAGCACTGAGGTAAGCAAGCCAATCATAAAACCACAGAAGTGTTGATGTTGGAAAAGACCTCTCAGGATCATCGAGTCCAGTTGTTAACCCAGCTCTGCCAAGCCCACCACTCAGCCATGTTCTCAAGTGCCACAGCCACAGGTGTTTTGAACACTTCCAGAGGCAGTGATTCCACCACTCTCCTGGGCAGCCTGTTCCAATGCCTGACCTCCCTTTCAGCAAAGAAATTTTTCCTAATATCTAATCTAACCTAACCTTCCCCTGGTACAATTTCTGGCCACTTCCTCTCATCCTGTCAATTGTTACCTGGGAGAAGAGACTGACCCCCGTCTTGCTACAATCTCCTTTCAGTTAGTTTGAAAGAGTGATGAGGTTCCCCTTCAACCTCCTTTTGCCCAGATTCCTCTGTGGAGCCTTCTAAACACTTGGTTAATGGTATTTTAATGCCCCAATTTACACATTTGTCCTCAACTATTTTTCAAAAAGCAAAGAACTTCCTAAGCAGTATGGAGTGTACTTATGTTTGGTATCTGTAGCAAAGTTTCATCTAAAACGTTCCCTTTTTACAAAATACTATGTGTTTTCCTCTGTGAAAGGGTAGAGAAGAAGTAAAAAAGTATTTGTGAGGCATAGCACTCTTCATATTGTGTGGTGCTTCTCCACTGTTTCTTACCTACAGTTACAGCTCCAAGTTTTTTCCTCTTCCAAAGTGAGCTACTTTTGATTGGGTTGGTTGGCATCAGGTCCCTGTAAAACACTAGAGGGTAAATGCTCTTCCTAAACCAAATGAATAATATGGGGGTAAGGCAATGTGATTTGACTCCAACCTCTCCAACGCCAATGAAATTCATGAGAGAGAAATCCAGTGAAAAGCTACTTTCAAGTGACAAATTCTGTTTTGAATTTCTATCAGTGCAACCTGTCTTGGCACTTTTGGGATTGCATGCATGTCACTGCAGATAGATACAGCCCCTTTGAATAGTTAAGCTGTGATTCCTTTTAAGAAAAGCACATTCTAAAACTATCCTTTTGCTGCAACAACACCATTACACAAAAGAAAGAGCTACCAATATACCATCATGTGTGAGAACTTCTACCCAGTTCAGCCCATAGGGACATTCTTGCTTGCCCTCCTCATGCAAACTTTATTAGCACTTGAGCCCTCTTTGAGCTATGAAATTTCCTTCACAGCCATGCAGCCACACCCCAAGCATCCCTCATAAGTGCTCCCTGTCCCTTGGGCTCTAGGTATTACAGTAGCTCATATGCTTTCATGAGCTGCCCACTGGAGCCTTTCCTGCTGGAAAATCTGGTACCAGTGTAGCAAAGCATTGCTTGCTTTAGGTATTTTCCAGACAGAACTGCAGACTTCTACAGTGTTGTCATACTTCCTACTGTCAGCTTGTTGGTGATTTTTGGCTAAGTTCACAGTGGCACTTGAGGAATGCGCAGAGCTCAGTTAGAAACTTATTGTTGTGCTCAACTGTCAGATTCTTCAGTGTCCTGTTCCTACAAAAAGGACAGGTATCTTTCTGAGATCTATATGTTAAATAGACATCTTTTCTATTTCACTTTGCTTCTTCTCTTTTTACCACCTGGATATTGTCATATTCTTCATGAAACCTTCTAAAACCCCCTAGAAGTTCAGCCCTCATGTTGAATATATAATATTCTAATAATATTAGAGAGGATAATCTCATTGAAGAAGCAGGATTACATTCACCCAACTGCCCAACTTTCTTTTAATTGTTCTCTTTAAGTCCTTTACTTTCATTTGTCACTTAGGTTGTTGGTACCTATGGGATCTTTGAGTAAAATCAAATGATATGGCCTCTGTGTGTGTGTGTGTGCATGCAGTTGTATGTCTGAGTGTGCATGTGGATGTGTGCATGTGCAGGGAGAGAGCCAGTTATCTCATCCTGGCTTTACAGGCAGGCTGCTTCTTGAATGTGTGGACATGCATGGTTTAGATGCAGGGCAGGATTTAGATGAAACAAGGATTACAAAATTAACTGTGGAGCATTGGTACATGACTCTCATGAAAAGTCAGTACACTACTCATACACTATATTTGCATATGTATATTCATAAAAACCATTATGTTAGCCAAATACTCTTAGTTGGATGTTTTCCCAAATTAGATGTTTGTCCTCATTGAAAGTGTGACACCCAGATTTGGTCCAGTGTATTTTTCTGAGTACCCATTCTGAGGAAGGCTGAAGTGTGCCTCTCAGAGCCTTATGTGGTCTTTCAGCCACAAAATAAACAGAACAGTCCATCTCGGCAGGCTTCACTAGCAGAGATAGGCATCCATAGGGGATGACAGCTCTTGAACAATACTTTTGACTACAGTCAAAAGTTTTGAGTTGAGTTCAATTTTGACATGTTTACCTGACAGAGGAATAAAATCCAAGCAAAATAACCTGCCTGTTTGCTCCCTTAAAAAACCATCAAGTCTTTAAATAGTTAGCAGCACAATATATCAATAGGCTCTAAAATATTCCAGGTCTGGAGTTTCTAATTTCCAAAGGATCATGTCAAACAGCTCTTTCCCCACCTCACGTATTCTGAAACATATTGATTATGAATATCTTTACATGTAATCTGAGTAATCTGTTCCAAATGTGCAGTCACTAATAAATAACAAGAAACTTTCTCTCCCTTGGTCTTTGCCAAAATCTTTTCGTGGTTAGGACCATGGTTAG
>VZTN01023421.1:284051-314333 GCA_013400515.1 Erpornis zantholeuca
ATTTAGAATGTTTCTGCCCAAAGTTTCTGCTCCTCCTAAAACTGACTCAATATTTGATTTCACTCCACCAGGCAGATTTTGCCTGTATTAAGGGCTATGTGATTACATATTCTCTCCTTCTTTCTGGGAGACTTAATTCAAAAAAGTCCTACAGAGCATGACAGTTGCTTCCCTTTGAACAAGGCTCGGAGCTTGCTTTGTTCAGAGAGTCCTAAAAAGCCTTGAGTCTTTCTTTGGCTTTGATTGGTGATAGTATGTTTTTCTTAAATAAGCCACAACAGCTAGTGTAGATACATGATTCACAGCAATCCCTTTTCCCTAATTTACACCCATGATGTGTCTTTTTCTATTGCCAGAACAATGTAAAAGCATCTGGGTATTGGATATTTGGAGCTGATTCCACATTTCTGACTGCTTTACTCAGAATTGCTCTTGCCATACCTTTTCTGTTATGGTGGTCACATATTCATGTGGATAAAATAAAGTTGTTTCTTTATAATATCTGATTATATAACTACAAATTCAGACTATACATCAAATTTTTGGTAGACTTTTTAAAAGTGCTACTGCAATGGATAGTGTGAACAGCATTTCAGCAAAAACATAGGACCCCCCTGAAGTACATGAACCTGAAGAGCAAAAAAATTCATTGCTGCTGATTATAGTGGCTAACTTGAAGTTGGTAGACTTTACAGAACAGCCGACAAGTGTTACTCATTTTGTGCCTCATGTATGCTGGGGCATGGGATGCACCACTGGAGCTCTGCACCCAGAGCAGTGGGTTTAGGTGCTGTCCCTTTGCCATGCCTAGTGATTCCATTGTGCACTCTTTATTTTTCATTATAGGCTCATTTGTAGAGAGGAACAGCAAAGTCCTTGCAGCCTGGCATTTTTCTAGTTTAGAGGTAAATATCCAGGATCCCTGCACCCCTATTTAGATTTTTTTCTTAGGTTCTTTCCTTCTTTCTGTGCATGTGGATGAAACAGCACACCTGCCTGGAGGAAAGGGCACAGTATCTTTGCAAGAGAAAGAAAAAGGAGAATCTTGCTTCTTGGCTGTAATTTGGTTGATCTGTTGGTATTTGCTTTTGTTTACATTCTGGGATGGTCTGCCATTTTCAGCAAGGAACTGGGAGTGACAGAAGAGGCAGAAGGCAGGAGGAAGCATGTACCTGAGCCCAAATGAAGCAGCATGTAGTATTCCCCTACATACTGAGCAATTACAATGAGATTAGTACAGCAGCAGCATTGCCCTAATGTGTTCCAGTTTCCATACATTTCCCTTTCTCATTCCTCCTTCCCTGATACAGCCTCTTACATTGTTTTAGTGGTTCCCCACACTCCTTTCTGGTAGTTACAGGGCTTTGATGGAAGCTCCTGTGGCTGTCTAAACTGAAGTTATAACCTCCAAACCGGTGAATACCCCAAAGTCTTTGTTGTGTTTTCCCAAGTGGTATCTTAGCAAGTGGCAAGCCCTGGCAGATGTTTTATTTTGTTAAAAGAGATAGGCTTGGGAAGGTATGATCTGATTGGGATTCGGTAACCTGCTTGCCTTTGTAATTAGTGAGCTTTATTTTGTTTCCTTTTAAGTTTTGAGGTACCTAAGAGCTTATATGTCTGTCACTAAAATTCCTGCTTTCCCCACCATAGCCCTAGATGGGCTGTGAAAAAAATACTTTATATATATCCCCAAGTATTTGCAGGATGGAGGAGGGAGTTGTTCCTGCACGTGTGTGCCTATGTGAGCAGGATAAAACTGAAGTTAGTGTTGATCTGTCCAATTGTTTTAGGGTGGCCACAGAGAGCTGCCACTTTGAAAAGTTGATTGCACTACAGAACCTTAGCTTGGGCACTGTTAAAATAGGGACTGTATATTTGGAACAGGGAAGCTTTTTCGGTTTTTTATCCACACTTACACATGCCCTTTGCAAGGTGTGCCCTTGCGAAGTTTGCATCACACAACTTTGTGTCAAACCACTACTGACCTTTTTTTGCTGTATCCATTTAGTTCTCTCTTCTTTCTGCAGCCCCCAAGCAGTGGCTTGTCTCCTTTCTGATTTCTGTCATTTGATTTTCTTTTTGATAAATGTCCTATCTGTTAATGAGATCTCCACATCGACTGGGAGGAGAGAAAATGAGGCATGTGAAGGTGTGGCTGGGAGACTGCAAATCCCCCTTTGTTTAGGGGCATTCATATACTTTTACTGAGAGCTGATTTCTTGGGGCTGGGTGGGGTGGGGAGGGAGTCTGTGCTTTTTTGGTCTGGATAAGGCTTTTTATTTTTGCACTAAGTATGACTGCACTGCACTGCATTGCACTACTGAAATGTATTTACATGTGGTGGGATTGGAAGGGGCCAATTAAGCAGGAAGGGAGAAAAAAAAAGGGATAGGCACAGAAAACAGGATGTACCATAAACCTGACCAGGTTGAAAGACAAGTGGGGTTACTTTTATTTTAACCAACTAGTCAGACACTGAGACAGCTGTATTAGATACCTTCTGTTAAAGTAAATAAATAAAGCACTATAATAGAAACTGAAGAGGCATCACAAGTTTCTGGGTGCTCCAGATCTTTTCTCCCCTTTTTGTAGAGAGTGTTCTTCGGGGCTGTGAGAAAGTTTAGAGAACTGCTCATTGTGTAAACCAGCATAAGGTTTCACCATAAAGACACCAATTCCTAGTTACAATTCCTAGAAGTCAAAATTTGCATTGTTGGATAGAATCTCTTCCAGAGGTTTGACCATGATTAGCATCCCTTCAGTAAAAGCAGGATCTCTCAGCTCAAGAAGTGAAGTCACAAAGCAGACTTACCAAAGGGGAAGGTCACTGAAATAAACACATCTTTCTGAGGCTGTTATGGGAACAGTGCAATAAACAGTCATCCTGAACACTCAAGTACAGGTGTTCCAGTCAAGCCTTTGGGGTAGAGGAAGCAGGAGGGACATTTGGACAAGAAAGGGTGGTGTGGAATTCAGTACATACAGAAATATTCCTGCTTAGGCAAAGGTGCTGTGTAGTATTTTAAGTTCTTCTCTCTGGTTTCTCTCCTTAAACAGATATTCTGGCATTGTGAAAGCTTTCAGCTGGGACCAAATGGAATGCTGTGTTGGAAAATATTTTTACAGTCAAGATGCATGTTGGCTTATGTTTTGGTCATTAATTTTGTAACAAGAATTCTATGAGAAAAACTAAAACAGTAGCAATGTGCAGCAAGATCCATCTCTGCTCTAGCTCTTTGTGGTCTATAAACTCTCAGAAGTTTGAGTTGAATCTCTTCAGTAAGACTGTAATCACAACTTTAGCCAGATGGTAAAACAGGATCCTGAAAAATGCTCTGTGGAGAAACTGGGAGAAGAATTTAAAACATGAGTGCATCTGCTTTGGTCCTGTAGTGGAGGGATCACCTGTCTAATGTACCACAGGGGTTTCATGAACAAAAAAGGGGAGGCATCTAATTGCTAAGAAAAGGCTAGAGTAATTGGGGGGCTAGAAATCTATTTATGCCCTGAATTTCAGCTTAGATTTGAAACGAAGATATTTTGGGTTCATTAGTACCAAGAGATGGGTAGTACAGACCTTTCACAGAGAGCACAGTGCAAAGCAGATTGCTGCTGATCAGTCTCTTGGGCTGCCTTATTTGACAGAAGTGTCAAAAACTGGAGAAGGAGTGGTATACAAAGGGCAGGTGTTGGGTGGGAAGGAACAAGTCTGTCTGAAACCAGGAGCAACTTTGGAGTTAAGGATGTGTTTTCTCTGGTGAGCTTTGAGATTTCCACTCTTAGATTTCAGCCATCCTGGATTGAAAGGACTGGAAGAGAAGAACTGGAGATATGCCCTGATGTACTGTTAGATTAACTACTGAATGACTCTTCAGTAAGCAGGACAATGGAACATGCAGTCTGTTTCTTTGCCATCTGCAGGAGCCCTCTAAGATGAAAACCACTGGAAGGTCAACTTCCAGTAATGAGTCAGTGGATGGCCAACAAAAGCACAGTTCCTTTGAGAGCCAGCATAATACAGAGGCAGGAGAGCACCTTTATTTTGTAAAGTGGCATTTGCTTTCATAAGAGTAGTGACAGCTACAGAGCTGTGATATGGGAGGAAATTAAGTCTGTCTGCTGAAGTTAATTCATGTAATGAGCCAACACTCCTGTTTTTTGCTTAGGTGAGTTTTTCTTTGTTTCTTTGTTTAAGGCAGCTGCATATATTGCTACTGTCAGAGTAGATTTGCATTGTCAAAGAGGAGTAGTGGCCCGCTCCAGAAAAAAAAAGTGAAGCTGAGAGTTTACTGAGCCTGCTGTGTCCAGAGTGCCTTTCCTGCTGTGGTAAAATAAAGAACTTCTGTAGGTTGAGCTGTTCCAGCTGACTGATTGCTGCATATTCCTCCCTTGTGGTGTGACCTGATGGCAACCAAATTTGGACAAGGAGAGGAACACTGCATGTTTGCAATGCTGTGATAAGATGCCATTTGCACTAGTTTTTTAAAGTACTGCAACCTGAAGAAGTGGGCTTTGAGCCATGCTCCAAATCCGGGTTTGAATTCATCCTGTTTAAACCTGATTCCAGCTGACTCAGTTTCAACAGAACTGTCTAGTCCATGTAAACAGGAACCAAACCATTTTTTAAAAGGCAGATTCCAGCTTATGTTCTCACTCGGTTACACTGCTCAACCACACCAGTCCTTGGGCATAAGTGTGATTGTATAGTTTCAATGGCTTTTATATAAGTTGTTCCTTTTTACATGGTCAGTTTGAAACTAGTTTAACTGGAACTACATTTAAATATAGCACAAACTCTTTGATTTTTTTCAGCATGGTACTATAGCCCCATGTAGACAGTGCTTGACTGAGAAACCAAGGATAACTTGAGGTTTATTTTAAGAAGCCAAAATATATGTTGCTGACTAGAGATGCCGCATAACTTAATGCCCTATTTTTTCTCCAGATGGAGAAACACTAACTTCCATAATTCTCCTCCATTTGTCATCCTGCTTCATTGTTGCACCTTTTCTCTTGAATGAAAATCCCTTTGGCCAGTGGGCTAGATCCAAAACAGAACTTCCCCGTACTGCTTGATCATCTTGTTTCTGCACGTTCCTTTCCTCAACATTGACAAGCACTACTGAGGATTAGCTTGAGTTTTTGCTGGGACTATGGCATAGTTATGGTTCAAGGAAATGCTAGCTAGGTATTTTCAACATTATAGTGATTTCAGAGCTTACCCTTGAGGAAAATGTTACATTTCAGAAGTTCCACAGAAAAAAGAAAATGCCGGGAATCACAATGGAGCTTCAGTCGCAGTGCTGTAGCCAAGTGTGTAGGGAATGCATTTCTGGTGGCTGGTGATGCTGACATTTACAAAGGCAATTCAAAAGCAGCAGAGAACGTATGCTTTCTCATTCCTGCTGAACTAAGAGAATTTATATTAGCAGAATGATCCCAGGGTAACCTGTCAGTGTTCATCACTTTTCCCCTGATGGAGGAGGCTAAGCAACTGTCACATCACCTTAGACAGTCTGAGTTCACTTTAAAACTGCTCCCCAATGACCTGCCAGCCAGGTGCCTTCTCTCACTGATTGTATATCCCACTGGCTGAGGATTTGTCACACTAGCCAAGGTGACCAAGAGATACACTTGGCCTCAGCTTGGAGCCTTTTACCTTTTCTTTTCCATTTGGTTTTCCATCAAGCAAGGTGTGCATTTAGTGCTGAAGTAGATGTCAGGATAGCTGTTGCTCCAGATGACAGGAATGGCAAAGCCACATGGCAACTGAGCTACTGTTGTTCTCAAGGACAGTGGTAAAGGCCAGGCTCTGGTTGGTGGTGTAGTTGTAAACCTACAGCTTCTGCTGCTTGCCCCTCCAAACTTGTTTTGGTCAACTGTTGCCCTCAAATATGCTTTGTGAGTGAAAAACTGAAAGCGGTTGTTCTGTTGTCTGTCTTCTTTCTTCTGCATCATGGATGTGGCACCAACTTACTCTCACAACAAGCTTGAGTTTTGTTTCGCTGTTGTTATTAACATGTAATTCTACTGTAGACCAAAAAATATGAAAAGGAAAAAAAATCAGTTTCAAGACATAAAAGACCAGTGAGTGAAAGGTGAAAAATTTAGGAAGTGAAGGTGTGAGAGAAGCAGTGGTTAACTGTGTTAAGTTAGAAATCTCAGAATAGCCTTACGTATTTCTTAACCAATGGTTACCAATCATCCAGTAGTGGGGTTAGATAGCTTTCTTGGCTCATTCGTACCTGTATCCTAATATATATATTTTTTTTGTTTTGTTTGTTTCTTTGGTATTGCTGTTGCACATCATGTTGTCTTTTATAATGCCTGATTTTTATTGTATTGTACTTTATCAGTCTGTTTTGGTTTTGTTTCCTTTTGAAGGATGGGAAAAGTAATGTTTCCTTTTTGTTTTGAATTTTTGAGAAAAAAATGCACTGGAAGTAAACAAAAACACATTTTGCCATTTGAAAAAAAGGAAAACATTCAGCCACGCAGTGGAAAAGGCTAAAAGAAAAAGCTCCCCTCTTCCTTCTTGTTATGGAAGCATCCTTTAAAAGATATGCTAGAAAAAAAACACTCTCAAACAGAAGAAGAGAGAAGCCTCTTTGGTCCTAGCTCTGCAGTCTGGAGTATTCTAGCACGTTGTTCTGCAGGGCTGGGCTCCTACATGGCCAACAGGCATAAAATCCAGAACCACATGGGGCAAATTCATCCCTAGTGCAAGCAGATGTAATTGCAGTGAAGTCAAAGGAGGTACACAGAGGATGGATTTAGCCACATGCGTGCAAGATACAGCTGCCTTCCCCGTAGTACCCAAGTCCCCACTGCTAGAGTTTATTGCTGTCGAAACAGTTGGTCTTTTGGCTGTGTTAATTGCATAATATCCCTTGAATGTTGTTCAAGGTAGGCAAAACACTTTCCCACTGAATAAGTCAGTTCTGGATGCACCTTGGTGTGACACTTTTCGCCTACCAGCTTTCAGCTGTTACCCACTCCCAGCCGTGAACTGATGCGATCTGTCTCTGGCTTGCCTTTGCCAGAAAAATGGACTTGACTATTGAGCGTAGTAAAACTTTTGCATATTTAACTACTATGATCCAGAAATGGCCCTTGCACTTTTTAGGCATATGGAAACATCCTCTCTGTCTTTCAAAATGGAAAGAGTTCTTTGCAAGTGAAACACCACGTATGCGCACACGGCCACATGAGGTCTCTGGGTTGCTGACCCCAAATTCCTCCCGGATATTTCCATGCCGGGCAGTGTCCTGTCTCCATAGTGCCTGGTCATTTGAGTACAGCGGGGCAGAGACTCGTGTTGAGATGAATGCAAAAAGCATGCATTTTAAAAGACAGATGATTTTCCTGTTATGCCAGCATCTTCGAATCCCCATATCAGCTGATGGGTTTCCCTAACCTGACGACTTTCAATCAGTTGTTGAAACATTGGCTTTCTCTGTTTTGTTTTCTAAGGAGGGAATGTGGGGTGGGGAGAATAATGAGGTGTTGTTTGTAACTTCACAGTCCTGATAGTTGGTTTTTATCTTCCATATTTTATGCAAAAACAGACATTATAAGTCAATAAATAATTGTGCCCTAGGTTGAAAGTTAAGTGTTCAGGAAAGGAAAAAAATGGTTGGCATTTTTCTACATTTTTGTGAAGACTCTTTTGGAAAGGAAGGGTACATATTTTTGTTGTGTAGTATTTTCTATTTTTGAATGCATTTTCTTGGTACAAGACTGTTTTGTGGAATTTTTTTTCTTTTTGGTGAACACATTATTTAAAAAAAAAAAAAAAGAAAAGAAAGAAAAAACTAATTGAAAAGTTTGCCCTTAAGGATATGCTGCAGTTTTGAGGTTTAACATTAAAAAAAAAAAAACATCCAAGGCGCGTGTTAAAAGTTGGGGAATTGTATTGTTGGGAGTTTTTTTGTAATTGTTACAAGAAGAAGTTTGTAGCCACTGCTGTTTATTTTGTTTCAGATGAGTAAGTAAAGGGATTGTTCTTGTGTTATTCTTTTTTAAAAAAAAAGTTATTTATGAAATGTCACAAACACTGGACTGTGAGTTTGTAGGGAAGCATTTTACCACCCTGTGTCTTCATAGAGCTGTTGGTGATCCTACTTCTCATTACTCTGTCTTATGATTTCCCGAGCAAATTTGGAGGGGGTATCAGGAGAGGGAGAGAGAAACTGAATGCATTTTTGAGTCAGAGACTTGGGGAAAAATTACAAAACAGTGTTTTGAAATTCTAAAGCTGGACCATCATCTCTACTCCTTCTCCCATCTACCACAGGAATGAGAAAGGCTTGCAATCACTGGAGGAGGCAGAAAACTTATGGTACCTGGACGTGGCAGTGTGCAAGGGGAAAGTGACTGAGAGACGCGATGCTCATAATGACCTCTGTAAATGTCATCCGTTTCTCAGTCAACAGCTCCCTTGGTTTGCCCTCCTCCTGCCAGTGGCTTTTGCCAACAACTCACCAACCCCATTGAAACCGTGAGGTTGGTTTGCACTTTCCATTGCTGATCGAGCATTTTTGGGCACCCCAGCAGGGGGAGTAACCAGCAGGGAGCACTACTCAGTTTGATCACTGGTCTGGATTTGAGGAGGAGTAGAGGCTGAGGGTGACCAAAGAGGTGTGCCGTGTTTTCAGTGTTTAAAGAACAGGCTTAAAAGACTAAATCAGTGCTCCAGGTATTCATGGGACTGGAGAAGAGAGAGGGAGGAAGACACCAACAGCCATAACAAAAACTGGAGATATGTAACTGGGCTACATTTGAGACCAACCAGACTCTTTTCCTTCCTGGACAATAATGCAGCCAAATCTTGAGACTGTCAAGTGGACAGAAAGCTGAATGTGGCCTTCATTTCTCCTGCCTTTCCTTTTTATTCTCCCGCTTCCTTTGCCCTGAGATTTCTTCTCAGTGAGCACCTGCTCCACTGAGCACTTTTTTGCCCTCCACCTAAACTGCCCTTGCTTTCAAAATGTGGGTTCAGTCAGGACTGAGTAAAATCATGTGCCTTCTTTTTCCCCTTTTGTAATTATACCAGCCTCCTCCCCTTCCCCGGCTTACATGTGTGAGAGACAACAGGAGGAGGCTCTTTAGAAGTGCTACTTGTCTATAGATGTCCAGCAAAACTGTAAGGTGATGGTGAGAGGAAGGGGAGCAGGGAGATACTATTAGCTCCTTTCCCTTTCCACACGTAGCAGGTCTTCCCAAGGAGACACTCTCCCACCACCACCTCCACAGATGCTCCTCTCTCCTACAGTGCAGCCGTAGTGAGCATGTGGTGGCTCTTCTCTCCCATTTCTATCCTAGCTTTGTGAAGCACTCACTCAATTTCAAATCATGCCGTTTTCAAGCACTCACATTGACAAGACAAATGCAGTTTGTGGCCTTATCAAGATTACTTAAACCACTAAAGAAAAAAAGGCAACTCATTTCCCACCCAAGGTTTGTGTCACTTCTAAAAACCCAGTCCATAGCAGTTTAGACTCCTTTAATCTCAGTCCATTTTGATGATGGTGGCTAAAATGACTAGCCAAGTGCTTAAATGCTGGACCATCTGGTCTCATGTTTTCTTTGCTATTACCCTTACTGTCTGCTTGCTTTTCTCATTTCAACTATACTCTGCTTTATGAGGCAGCCCTAGCCTTTGGTGAAAGGTGAGAAGAGCCAGTGGGATCCTGGCACAGGGAAGGAAGGTAGTTCATGGACGTTATGGCAGGAGAACGATATACTAGCTGCCACAGCCCATGCACATTTTGATGGGCTGACTGCAGTGTTTTTAGGGCAAATGAACCCCACCCAGGTACTGGAACATTGCTCGTTCCCAGGTCAGAACCATGGAGAGAAAAGGGCACATTGGCACAATGGAAAAGCAGCTTGGAATCGGCAGCTGCTCGTGGGCAAAGACAGGGACCCAACTGCCTCCCAGCTTCTCCGCACACTTGCCCACAGTCAGTGTCCCTGACTCCACAGAGGAGCCAAATTTGCTGAAGAAGCTTTTTGGATTGTAAGAATCAGCACAAAGCAGCCCCTGAGAGGTGTCTGTCTGTCTGTCCTGCACCCACCTGTTTCCCTGCAGAGCAAGAAGCTCCACCCAGGCTTTCCTGGAGCTTTCCCTTTCTGAAATCCACTTGTAAAGCCTCTAGCACCTGGATAGCAGGATGAAGAACCCCTTTGATTACTTCAATAAATGATCCAGTAAATGAAAATATTGTGGATGGGGGATTGGAAGGGGTTTTTTTTATGCTTGGCTCTAAAGCCTGGGAGGAGCAGCATGGGAATGGTGTAGTTATTATCCCTCTCCCGGTTAAAAATTCTGCATGTGTGCACACACATACAAGAGAAAGGGTGCATTCCTACCCATCTTTGGTGCTGGTGGACATAAAAAATTTGTCCAAGGCCTACTTTTGACACTTATAAAGAACATAAGAATAGACTCTTATCACATGCAATATTTCCCCCCAGGAAAGGGAAGGAAGGGGAGGAGAGCAGTGTGGGCAGTCGGGATTATTAGGGTTGGATTATTTTGCATCTTTTTTAAAACTGTAATTTTAACAGTGCCTTATTCCTAATAGATGCTGGCACTTGGGACACACACACAATAAAAGACAGAACTAGGGAGAGTCAGATGGGTACATCCATAAGACAGAGGTCATTAATCGTCGTAAAGGAAGCTGTATTGGGAATGACACAGCTGTGTCAGAATTGGAAACAGTTCAAATATTCAACCTCTAAAGCAATTTCCCTTCCACCACCTCCTGCCTTCCCTCCTTGCCAATGGTGCTGCCCAAGAATAGCTGCCTACACTGAGGCCTGTCACTGCCCCATTTGCTTTTGGTGTTGTCAAGGAGTTTAGCATGCTCATGCTTTCCACTGCAATCATGTTTTCCATGGGGTATGTGAATGCCAGTTATTTTGCTTTAAATGCACTTTAAAAAAAAAAAATCAAATCAAAGCTCCAGACTGTTTCAAATACATAGGGGAAGACAGTGCATATATGTTTGAACCCAGTTGACTTTATCTCCAGTTCCAATGTACTCCATGCAGTGTGTATGTGTAGAACAATGTGTATGCATACAAACACACACGTCAACCTTAAATATCAGCAGATTAACCTTTCTCCTTAAGCTCATGAAACCAGATGCTACACAAACACAGCAGCAGCAGAGGAATTATGGTTGGGCTCTTGAAACAGATCACAAAAAATAAAAACAACTACTTGGTCCTTTCTGTACATTCAATAATTACAGAAGGAATTGGGTTGTAACCAGAATAAAAAGGAACGGTGCTAAATGAATGAATGGGCAAAAAAAGAAACAAAAACAAAAACTCAGCCCAATAACACAGTTTGACTTTTATGCTAATTCTCACATTGGGTTGGTTTGTTACTTTTTTTTTGGTTTATATGAAAATAATATTGCATCTAAACTAATCTACCACAAAGATAACAAAAAAACCAACAAAGCAAGCAAACAAAAATGCATCCTGCCCTGAGGAAGCACTTATTTATGGAGGATGTTAGAAATCTCAAAACTCTCGGCCTTGCTCTCACGTACCACATACTCAATCAGTCTTTTTTTTAAAATGTCTGGAACTGAAAAAAAAAAAAAAAAAAAAAAAAANTTTTTTATATTTTAATTAATCTCGCTTTAGTCCAAAAAAAAAAAAAAAGAAAAAAAAACTTTTTGAAGCACCTTATGTGGCTTCCCATTCCAGGAGTGGGAGCTGCCTTTTTTTCTTTGAGCACCTTACTGATGTGTTAATGCTATCTGCTGTCTTTTTGTTCCCCGTGGGCCAAGTGGCTGCTGTGAGCACGAAAAGGGGCGTGCGGGGCCGGGGCGCTGCAGAACGCTGCACGGGCACACCCGGCCGCATCCAGCCGCATTCCCATTCCTTGCGGGGCTGGCTGGGACCCAGGCAGATATTTCTCCGTTGCCCTTTGCTCTGTTGCATGGCTGGGAGCTAAATGGTGGAGGGGAGAGCACACGCTCTTGTAAAAAAAAAAAAATTAAAAATTGGACATCTTCTTCTTGGGGCCAAAGGAATTCCCAGCAGTCAATGGATGCCGAGTGAATGGGAAACCGCACCCAGGCCTAAATCCTAAAGTCTTTATGCAGGCAAGCGGTGACCTCGGGCGCCGTCTTGCCAAGGTGGAGACGGGAGGATGTGGCCGCGGCTGGCAGAGGTCCCGCACAGGACATGGATCCCTGCAGGTCCCGGCCCGAGCGTGCGACAGCCACCCACCCGCACAGCCCCGCACGCAGCGCTGTGCACACACACCCCACAGCTGTACAGGCATCTCTCCAGAAACACCCTTTGTGACGATGTGAAGAGCAGGTCGAAAGTTTTGAGGGGTTAAGTTCCTTTTTTTTCTCTCATTATACTCTGTAAATGGTATGTCAGTTATCAAAAACAAGCAAATAGAAAATTGTTTAAAAAAAAAAAAATACCTTGCATACGCCTTTTCTATCAAGTGCTTTAAAATATAGAATAAATACACACATCCTGCCAGTTTTTTCTTACAGTGAGAGTATCCTTACCTGCCATTTAATATTAGCCTCGTATTTTTCTCACGTATATTTACCTGTGACTTGTATTTGTTATTTAAAACAGGAAAAAAAATAAAAAAAGAAAATTAACTGTAGCGCTTCATTATACTATATTATTATTATTATTATTGTGACATTTTGGAATACTGTGAAGTTTTATCTCTTGCATATACTTTATACGGAAGTATTACGCCTTAAAAAATACGGAAATAAATTTTACAAGGTTTCTGTTTTGTGTGGAAGAGTAATTGATGTTGCTAAGAATGATGTTTGTTTTTTTGTTTTTTTTTTTTTTTAATGTTACCTGCACTTTTTTTGTAAGTTTCACTTTCTGAGGTATTGTACAAGTTCACACTGTTTGTGAAGTTTGAATATGAAGGAATAATTAAAAAAAAAAAAAAAAAGACAAAAGAACGTGGCAGGTGTCTTTGTGTGTTTCTTTGTCTGTGAAGAACATGGAAGGTGGATGGCAAGTGTCTCGTGGACCTCTCTGAGCTCTGATGGGGCAGGACAGGAGTCCTGCTGGCAGCTGTCTGCAGGATCAGCCCCAAACATTGCCACGTTGGGATCAGTGTCAAGTCTGAACATTAACAGTAGTTGATGTTGGGGCCACATGCATGACAGTCTGGGGTATTGTTTTTCTGAGGTACTGCTCAGATATAAAATTAGAGACTTCCCATTCTTCTAATTTTAAGCAACTCTGCACCAAGTCTATGAAAGCAGGACCTTTCACTTGCCCAGCCCTTGCCAGCCCCCTCCAAATACCAGAAATGTATTCTGCTGGTCAGTTCAGGCCCTGAAAGAGCAAAGTGCTCCTTGGGAGCTGTGGGATCCACACTCACTCTGGGGTTTTCCCCTGGATTTCCACTTCTTGACAATGACTAGTCCTCTAGTTTCAATATTTTTCTTTCCTTTATAATTGCAGCAAGTGCATTTAAAAAAACTTAACAGCAAAAGTGATGTGAAAACCAGGGTACAGACGCTGCCAAGCTTGGGATGCTGAGGCTGAGAATTAGTACTGCTGCACAAACCTGAACTGAAAATGCAGCTGAGCTCCTGCTGACTTCCCAATCACTGCTCCCACTGAACCAAAACCATGTTGGATCCCAAAAAGCCCAAAATTTTTTTTCCAGGTCATGTACTACAAAGAGTTAGGTTTACTTTAGGATAACCAGCTTTGTGCTTGGAGCAGAGCGAGACCCCTGAGATGAGACCACAGTATCCTCTTAGCTCTTTCTCCTTGTGTAAATTAGGACCTTATTTGGCCTTTTGTTTCCTGCTGTGTGCATGGCAAGCAAAACAATTATCTTCTTCTTTTTCCATAATGGGATGAAGGACAACTATCCCCACAGTCGTCTGACCCATGAGTGTTCGAAGGGAAGGGATCCTTCCCCCTGGGAGAAACGATGTACCATGAATAGCTACAAGGGAAGTTTTAGCACGGAATTAAAACCCTGTTTGTCAGCCCCCATTAGCAGAAATGCCAAGCTATCACATGTCTAACTCCTCACACCTCCCTCTGAGTCACGAGGGCGAATCCATGGAAATCAACTCTGGATACTGAGGTTTGCTGGGCCACAGGTATCACAAGCCACATCCTTCCCAAGCTGTGTATCACCCTGCGTGGGCTGAGACATCAAGAGCCCGGGCTCGTCCTAGCTGAGCTCTTAGCTGAGACCTTGCTGTCAACCTTCATTTGGGACAGACCAGAGAGGCCCAGGTAGAACTCATGCCAGGAGCAACACGGTTGATCTCACGTTNGAGAAGCTCCTACAGGAAACCTGTCACCACTCAAGGAAGAAAGAAAGTTTCCCAAACTGTACCCTCACATTTGGTCTGTGAGGGAGAGGTTGGTCCCCTGGGGCTTCTCAGTGAGCCAGGGTTGATGCAGCTGTAGGATATTCAAGCACACTTAGACACACAAGATAAGCCTAAAATGAGAATCCTCACATAAGCCTCTCCTCTGAAGTAGACCTGTAGTAGCTGGGAGTGGGAAAACTGGGAAAATGCCTAGAGATAGGCTTATGGGGAGCCACACCATGTCCTCAGGAAACACTTAGAAGGATGTAGGACATCTCCCATGGACACTCATGGGTGTGCACATGCAGAAGTGCATTTCTACTGTCACAGAGAGGTTTCCCTGTTGCAATTGAGTCCAAGAAATGGCAAAGAATGTGGCAGGAGCTTCAGTTCAAGGAAGAAGCCATTTGTTAAGAAAAATCTTGTCTTTTATAACCAGGATCACTAAAGCAAGACACAGGTATTGGTTCTTGGGTGAACACCTCTTTAACATCATCAGGTAGTTGGAACAACACCCCAGAACAACACGTTAGAATAACAAAGTCTAACAAACAACACCTGCAGCATATAGTTTATAAAACACACAGATTAGTTTACACAAAACTTCTTCTGGTTCCCAGCCTCGCTCGTGAGAATGTAACTTCTCACAAACAGGGCTGAGAGCTGGAGAATTTCTCCCTGACCAGCTTGTCAGCATCCACAGTTCCCCAGGGGACCCCGAGTCATGGCCTCAGCTCAGCCCTCTTGGGCTGAGATACCCTGCATTTTATCTGAAGATGCAGCTGAACACAGACGCACAAAATTAGGGTGGGTTCAGTACCCTCCTTCAGAGTGGCTAAAGTCAGCAACTTCTGGCCAGGAGACATTTGTTTTGGTTTGAAATGCTGAACCGAGAGCCTGCTGGCAAGGAGATGCTCCAGCTGCCTGACAAGAGCTGGGATGGCAAAGTGCCACCCCAGGGAGAGCAGCTGTGACTTGGGTGTGTGCAGCCCAGGTCTGGGCTGGTTCCTTGGCCCAGCCTGGGGTGATGGGTGTGCACCAGTTGTCCCCCAGCACAGTAAGAACCATGTGGCTGCATGATGCCCTCACATCACTCAGTCAGAGGCAGGTGGCAAATATTAGTGAGCCCTATCTCCTTGAGTTATTTCATTATTATAATAATCACAGATGGGCTGGGCCATGGCCAGAGCTCTCCCTTACATGCTGGAATGAAATAGCAGCCTAAACCTACCAAGCAGTGCATGTACTCCCTCTCCAGACTGCAAGACTAGCAAAGGAAGTGCAGGATTGCTTTCCCAAGCTAAACACAGTCCCAAGAGTGCTCCTTGCAGGCCTTTCCCCCAACCCTCAGGCTCTTTGCAGACATGGAACTGGATCGTGGATGCTGTTTGCAGTGGTAGCCTCCATTTGTAACACCTCGGTTCCCCTCATGTGCCTGGCACCAGACATGGCTTGACAGCGCAAGACACCTGCAGGCCCCTCCATCCAGGCCTGTATGCCCAGACACACAACAAAAGGGATGCATGGCTCAGTGTGTTGATATGCAAGGGCTGTACATCCAGCCATGTGATAAGGCCTTATCACAGCAGAGAACCCTCTCCAGAATCACCATATCTAGCCAACAGCCTTTCCCAGCCCACCAGCAGGGAAGTGATGCTGCATTGACAGCTGGCAGAGAGGGATGAGCTCTGTCTAGATCAGTCTTAAGTTGCTGTTGTTTTTTCCTAAAGACCCTTCGCTGCAAGAGTCAATAGCTAAATTGCCCTTGCAGGAAAAAGAATAATCCAATTGATGTACAATTGTTTACAGCATTAAGAAAGAAACGCAAGATCCGTACCTGGAGATTTGTGGCTCAGTGCTCAGGCTACAGCACCACTCCCAAATCAGGATTTTCAGGAATGCATATTTAAAGCTTCACACTTGCATATCTCAGAGTACAGAAAACGGAACATTATTTTTTTAAAAAAAGAACAGGAAACTCTAAGTTTTTTTGGGCCAACATTCTCACAGAACTAGAAATGCCTCCTTGTGCCAAAACAAGGATGAATAATCCCCACAGGAAAATGTGGAAAGTTCAAGTAATTTTTATCAAGCCCGCAACTTTTGGTAAGTGCTGATAAAAAAATTTAATTAAATTACAGTCAAATTTCATTAAAAATAGCTTGGTTTTTCAGAAGGGTTACAGTCCTAATGGTCCCAGCGGATACCCATGGGATGCAGAACAGTTGCAAACAGTAACTCTGATTTCTGGGGCTTACACAGATTCATGAAGTGCTGCAAGGCCAGGTCCATGGGGGTGATTCAGTGAGTCTACCACAGCTCTGTTTCAAAGGAGGCAAAACATCTGTGCAGCTCCTTAGGGCTGAGCTCCAACCCCTTTTGAAAGTGGGGTGTAGCTGCTTTTGCCTTGCTTGTCATTTCTTTCCTGCAATTTTCCTTCACTGGTGGGTCTGTGCACTGAAACCCAAGTCTGAAGCACAACAGGAGAATGAGATATCATTTCCAAATGAACCAAAGGAACAAAAAATGTGATTTCCCTCGGGAGACACAGGAGGATGCCCTTACACAACTCTGTGAAGAGACAGAGAAATACTGCCATCAGTGCCCTGCTGCTCATCTTTTTGAGGATCAGAGATATCCCTGTGGCCCTGGTGAAGTGGGGCTGACTATACTTCAAGGCCTTGGCATAGGTGCTTCCTTTAGTAAGGATCATTATCCTCTTCCTCCTCCTCATCATCAATGACAACTCTGTGACTCTCATACGAACACTGTGCAATGTATCTTGCAGACCAAGTCATTTTATAAGAAGGGAGGGAAGACACAGATATCATTAATCCAAGGAATTAAAAGTGTCTGTAGAAACTCAGCTGCACCAAAAAAGCTCTCTGTGCCTATAGAGCAGCAGACAAGGGTCTCCTTACCCACATCCACCCCAGTATGGGCTTCAAGACGTGGGTGGAGAAAAGTGCTCAGCTCACATGGCCCCCTCAGTGGTAGCCCTTGTGCCACTAGAAAATGGTAGGCAACAACAATTTAGCACTTCTTTCACCCAGGGACTCTCCTTGTAGCACAGCACTGATGAACCTCTCTCCAAAGCATGGCTGAGACTTTCCCCAGTTCTAAATTCCCTGGCTGTTTCACTGGGATTTCACGCCAGGCTTTCCTGCCCAAGCCAGAAGAAATGCATGATAACAGCACTGGCAGCATTGCTGACCACAGTCCCATCTGTCTCATCTCGTCTCATTAAAATAAGCAAGTGAAGAAGAATCCTGCTATTCAGACAAATTCTATTTTCCATATAGCCACATTGTCCATCATCAATTTTCCTGATGAATGAGGCAGAGCCAGCTGTCTGGAAAAGACTAAAAGCAATCAAAGGAAAGAAAGAAAACAAACAAACAATGAAACAACAGGAGCCAAACTTCCCCAGACAACAGCACAACCCTCTTTTTTTTTTCTTGCATGATTTTGGAGGTCTGTAGCATTAGGAGAAGCACTGAGTGATAAAAGCAACTTGCCCCCACTGCAGATGAATGGCAGCATTTCAGACAAACCCCAGGATTTGTCGTTCCCTGTCTGAACCCTGGGGAAGTCATTGTGACCCAGCACCCTCCCAGGACCGTACCTGGACCAGCAAGCATGAAGGTGCTGGTCACACACCAGCACAGCCCCCTTGGCAGGAGCAGCCAGGCCACGCTGCCACCAAGCCATGAAAGCAACAAGCAATAGCTCTCGCTGTTCCCACTCCAGCAGACGTTGCTATTACAGAGAGAATTTAAGAAATTATTTTAAAAGCTGTTCTCTGAAATAAGCATAAACAAGCATACCACTGACCTGAAGTCAGCTGCATCTGTCTGCAAAATGCATTTCCAGTCCCCAGGGTAGCAGTTACAGGGAGGGAGACAACCCCTCCTGTATCCCCTATGGTGGAAATAAGCCATAAGGGGACCACTCTGTGATGTTTTGCTGGGGAAGGAAGAGTGGAGAAGCATCTGCAAGCTCATGGCTTTAGTGATGATGGGAGGAAGAAAGTCTCTCAGCCCAACAGATCCTCACCCTCTGAAATTTATGACCTGCACACCCCATGTCACAAAGCTCTGGGCATTCTGGCACCTCTATGTCCACCCCAGCTCCCAGCAGAGAGCAGCTCTGCAGGCCACAGGAGCTCAGCCAGCCCCAAGGGCTTGGGCAGTAGTGCCTTTGCCTTTGCCTAAGTCCTGGCCTTAAGCAACCTGGCAAAGTTTGCAATTACTTGTGTTTTCTTGGGTCTTGAAATTCCCTGGAAGCCTCACAGAAGGGAAGTTGTTAGCACGTCTCTGCTAAGTCAGTCACACAGCTGAGCCTGCACAAGGCCTGTGCTTTGACTCCTGCCTGGAGAGGCTTGATCCAGGCTGCCCAAGGGCAGCTTTTCCAAACTTTCAGAAAGTGACCACTGCCTTGAAGGATGAGCTTGCCAGCTGCCAGTTCTCCAACATCAGTCAAGTTATATTTGTTCTTCCCTCCAATTCTCAATCTACATTGCCTCTGATTCATTCACCCCATTGTGCTGCCAAACAAACTGCAGGACAGGAGGTTGGGCAAAGCCTGGGTTGGTTTGGGGTGTCCAGGCACAGCAGTGACAGGGGCTCCTTTGGTGCTGACAGCAAATGCAGCTTGTGCTGCTCACACCACTCACCACCTCCTTCCCCAGGCTTAACAGCACCTTAAAACTTCCCCTGCTCTTAATTTTCCTGTTCTTAATTTTTTATCTCTTGCCTGCACAAGCTCTTTTTAAAGCCAGACAGTCTTGCCTCCAAGGGGATTTACAATCCAGCACACTGAGGTCAATAACTTGACTTCAGAGATGCTCATGGCTTCCCAGACACTCCGTGGCCTTCACAAGCCGTGGTGTGATGGCTCGGGGCTGAGGTCTCCCGAGTGCCCTTTGGCTCAGAACTCCATTAGCAACCTGAGCTGACCATAAATACAAGCTGCTGAGTTTAAGATCTCATGCGTAAAAGGAACTTCAAGGCATTTAAATCCTATTTCCCTTCCACACTTCCCCTGGGTTTTAGATGACACCTACCTGAACCCATATATTTTCCCACCCACCCCTTTTCATCACCTTTCTTTGGTCCATTTTCAATCTGTTTACGTGGCTTTTGGGAAGATATTTTAGTGACTGTGTTTCATCGCAGTGCCCAGGCTTATTTGGGTTTATGTCTTTGGACAGTCTCCAAAGGACTTCATTCAAGCAACTTAATTAGTAACCATTAATAAAATGTATAAACAGCTGCTTAGGAGAAAATCAGATCATAAGCCCAAGTATTTTAACAAGGCCATTAGCCTGCAATTATATATGAGACAGAAAAATGTTACAAAACCATCCTGCACCAGCCTGGGGTGATGTTTGAATAAACACCAAAGAAATTTAGGTGCTGGCATCCTCCTAAGTTCCTGGCACTGATGCTGGTACTGCAGAGCTGCTGCTCTTCTTGGTGCCCTCTGCACCTTCTCTCCCTTGAGTGTCTGGAGTTAGGATGTTGTCAGGAACCTAAGGGTGGCAAGCACACATATGTCAGCTACATGCATGGTTCATAAGCCATGGACCATGTGAGGCCTGGTCTTTGAAAGCATTTGTCTAAAAGATATGACTGAGTATGCTCTGGAGTGGACTCTTTGGGAAAGGCCACCAAGAAACACCTCTCCTTTTGCACCTACTCTTAAACTATCCTCCAGCCAAAACAGCCATAGACTTGTAAGGCCAAACTATGGGAATCATCTAAGTTTGATGTGCACATTGAGCCCAGAGCTTTAACTCCCCCACTGCCCACATGAGGTAAGTGTTGGTTGGAGGTCTGGTGAGAGCCAGCAGCTTTCTCTTTCAGCAAAAAACCCAACAGGACAGCAGCAAAGTGCCATGAGCTCATGGGGCAAGCTCCACCTTGAGCCTGCTGGTGTGCAAAGTCCAGCCTCACATCCAGCCCCATCCCAGACAGGACCAAAGCACCAGCACCTCTTCCTGACTGCAACAGGAACAGGTCAACAGTTGCTGCATGGCAGCTTAATCCCATTTTCTCCCTTCAGAGGAGCCTCTCCTGACCTAATATACATTTGATATCTTTATCAGCTACATCTCCTGTGGTTTCTAAAAGTTCATGGGGAATTCTCCAAAGCAGTGTCTCCTCTTTTCTGTCATTACAAATCCATGTCAGCAAATAACAGGAGACCACCCCTCACTCCTATGTGCCAAAGCTTGTATTTCCTTTACTGCAAATATCCTTAGTGCTTGAAATTATTTAAACTTTCTCTCTAATATGTTGACATACTTTCAGAATCTGTAGGGAAGCATACAGATGGCAAGAACTTTAATGGAAATATTTAGTATCCCAAGGAAGGATTAGGTAAGGAATTAATTACTGAGGCTGGCCCACACTGACAAGCACTGACCCATTGAGACAAAAGCAGCTGGCAAGCAAGATGGGTAACAGCAACTTAGGTCTCCCCAATCCCTCCCAGAACGAAGACCAGTCTTGCACAGTGCTGCAATTAGCTCTGGACATTTAAAAGTTTCATAGCCTTTTGTTTCACTGAAGGAACAGCACATGTGAAACTTCCATCATGGGGGAAAAAAAAGGAAAAAACTAAAAAAACCACCCAAGAAATAAAGCACAGGGGATACAGGCAGCCTTCTACTCTGGCACAGCACAGGGACCTTGCAGAGCCCTGGTGTGACAATCCCAGGCTGGGCTGCAGGACAGCCCGTGGCCTCTACCCCAGCTGTGCCCCAGCTGCAGGGTGATGGTGTGACAGCTGTGTCACCTGTGTGAAGGAGCTCTGACCTCCTCCCAGAAGGCACACTGGAACAAACTCAGACACAGATATCTCTAATGAGGGACTGAGAAGATTCATGCATTGAAAGAGAAAAGGTTATAAAAACAACTAGTTCTCTCACTGCATTTGGTGGCTTGCCTGACTTTTTGGGATGTATTTATAGTTAATCAGTGTTGGCACTTTTTTCTGCATATCTGAAAGTTTCCTTCCTTTACTTAACACGTTCATCCCATAAATGCAAAGCTCAATGCAAACACACTATAGCTAGTCCACATCTTGCTTGGACCTGTAACATAAGCACAAGGCAAGGGGGAAGGCACTGAGAAGCATTAATATCATTTTGTGTTTCTCCTATGCCAAAGGTGCAAACACACAGAACTAGCATTTTTATTTCCTTATTTCTGCCTTTTAGAGTGAAACTGTAATCACACCATTCCAGAGGAGGAATTGGACATGGGACTTGGGTTTGGGGAGCTAGATGATCTATAAGGTCCCTTCCAACCAATCTATGATTTTATGACCTTCTAGGAGGGCTGGCTGATCTGCAGACTGCTGGGGAAAGTCAAGTGGACAAGCCTGTGGGATGAGCAGCTCTTCAGATACCTCATGTTACAGAAAGCACCAAAAAGCTTGAAGTTACTTGCAGCAGAGAGCAGCCACTGTGAAAGTTTGTGAGTGGCCAGACCAGTGCAGGAACATGCATTATGGCACCTGCTGGTTTTCACTGGGGCACAGTTAATTTTCTTTACAGTAGCTGGTATGGAACTGTATTTTTGATTTGTGCTGGAAACAGTGTTGATAAACACTGGAGTGTTTAAATTATTGCTGTGCAACTCTTACACAGAGTCAAGGCCTTTCCTGCCTCTCACACCACCCCACCAGTGAGTGGGTTGGGAGGGGACACATTTGGGACAGCTGATCCCAACTGACCACAGGGTTATTCCAGACCATATTGCATCATGCTCAGCATATAAAGCCAGAGGAAGGAGGAAGGGGAACAGTTAGGAGTCATGGTGTTCATCTTCCCAAAACATGTGATAGATCCCTGTTTTCGTGGGGATTACTCAACACCTGCCTGTCCATGAGAAGGGGTGAATGAATTCCTTGTTTTGCTTTGCTTGCATATGCAGCATTTGCTTTACCTATTAAACTGGGCCACCCCACTGCTGTGGAGCACAGTCCAGCCTTGCCACTGGCAGGAGGGATGCAGACAGGAGGTTGTATCAAACACCACAGAGCACCTACTACATGGAAAATCTCTTTCCAAATACATTTCCAGAGCTGTTGTGCATCCATTCTCACTGTGGGCAGCAACACCTTGTCCCCTCACATCCCACAGACAGGCCTGTGAGCTGCTATCACTGCTCTGTCACTGACATCCCACGTGCCCTGTTACAGCCTCCTGTGCCCCCCATCTCCCTCGCCAGGCCTTCCACCAGCAGGAACGAAGCCTCTGCCACTCCAGCTGCAGTCATCTCATGCTGTAGGCCCTGCCTGCATACCGGGAAATAGGTCCCTGTTACTCCAGGTATGCCCAGTGCCCACTCAGGATGGTGCTCATCTCAGCTGGCTCTCCTGGATGCTGAAGATCAGTCCTGCTACTGCAGAGGAGCTCAACAGGGCCCACAGACCCTCAGAGCTGGTCAGAGCACTCAGTCCCCAAACCTGTCCATGAGATGTTAGCTGTATGTGCAACCTCAGCTCTGGGTTGGACACATCAGACTAACCCCTACATGAGCAGAAGAGGGCTCCTCCTGCAGGAATTCCCTGTTAAATTTTTAGTATGAACTCTAAAACACAGGAGATTTCAGTTTTAAGAGGCAGGGTTTCAACGAAGGGATTTTGTTCCCTTGTGCTCTAGTTCCATTAACACTTTTGAAAATGTTCAGCAGGAATCAGGCCACTGGCATGGAAAGTTGCTATGTGCAGCATTATTAAAAGCAGTGAAGAGGAAGGTCATACCTTCTGCAGTGGTGTTGGGCAAATGATCAGTAAATGCTGCAGGAGGAGGACAGTGAAAGTATTACAGGCTTTCAGATGTTTGAAAGAATATCTGTTGTTCATCAGCTCTAGCAAGCCAGATGCTCTGGGCTACTCGCTTTTGGACATTTTCCAAGGTGAGACATTCCCCCTACAAAATCACTTTGCTCCTTGGCACCAGCCACCAGCTACAAGGAACCCCTCCAAGGAGCTGTGGTGGCCCAGCTACCTTGGCACCACAGCCCTGGGCCCACAGTACTTGCTCCACGGCTAAGTCCTGGGAGAAAATGGCCCCAAAGTTGAAAATAACTGCACACAGGACCTTCTGATTTCTGGCTTTCAGACACTTGGCTTAATAGAAATAAATAAATTAGCCCGGAGCTACATAACACTTGTGCGACTGCGAGTGCACTGCAGATGACTCTGATGAAGCTGTTGTTTGCTTCTTCAGGAAAAAGCACTTAGTGTGAGGTTTTAAAACCTGAGCAGCATGTCAATGGCAGTGAGACAGGAAGATGCTGTTCTGAGCAACACCTTGCACGTCTGCTAACACACTTCAGGGATGCAGGGGAGGAAAGCAGGGAGGCAGCAGCAGTTCTCAACAGTTTCTGTCCCAGCAGATAGCCCAGAATAGAGGTTGGCATTGAAAAGTTCACAAGAAACCAAAGGTAAAGCAAAGTTCACTGAGGCAAGCAGATGAATAAGACTCAGGACAGGTATTTGAGGGGGTGAAGGGGAGAAAGGGGAGGTCTGGAGGAGGTATGACTTCAAGGCAGACAGAAAGCAGAGAGACTTCAGTTCACAGCCAAGGAAATGTATAAATGCTGCATCCACCCCAACAATTTTCACTTGATATCTCTTCATGGTGTGTCTGTATATAGCAGTTGAAGTACCTCTGAAAGCTGTAATGAAGAGTACCAGAATGCAGCCTAATTTCTTGGCTCACTCTTCGGGCTATAATTTTGTCGGTCTTGCCTCAGCTCAGTGTTCCAGCGCTTTTAAGTAAAAATGGTTGAGATGTTTTTAGCTTCGTTGCTCTTTGAAGGAAACATGACTCGTGCAATTGAACCGTCTCAATCACACTGTGGAAAAAACTTCGACCCCTGTGACCCAAGTCTGACAGGGGGAGAAGCAGCAAACCTAAAGAGGATGGCATTACTCCAAGCCCCTCACAAACTAGCAGCATGAGGAACAAAAAGGCAGCAGCGTAGGCTTCTGGAAAAACTAATTTCTGAAAAAAAAAGTGGAAATGGAATCTTCTGCTGTCTCCTAAAGTAGAAACTAAGTGTCCTGGAGTGTTTTGCTCTACTCATGGGTCATGCCTCAGGGCTAGAAAGTCAAAATTTGGCAGAGGCAACACTGCTGAGTGAGACTTAAGTGTTTGGTGTGTGTTGTGGGATAAGTGGGCATCTCAGTCAAAGGCCATTAGGATGGTCCAAGTCCATTTAGGAAGCATGGTGTCTTCCCAGGGAACATCCTCCCCAGGGACACAGATGTCTGCTGCTCAGTCACACTGAAGCTGGAAAAGGACAGGTGCCAGTGCCACTGCCTGGTGCAATCAGTCTGTGAGGTGACAACACTGTGCCACACAAAGTGAGAGGTAACTCTGGGTTGACACTGGGGCCAGAGACCAGTCAGTGATAGGAGGGAGCCACGAACACCCCTTTAAACACACCTGCATGCACATGAGCACACGGCCTCTTGCCTCAGACAGAAACTGAGGATTAAAGATGCCTGCTAGGTGTGATGTGAGCATATTCCTGTCACCAGCTGTGAGAACACCCCTGAGACAGACAGCCAGGTTGGAGCAGGAATCCCAGATGTACAATAAAAAGCATCAGTACTGATGATGCCAAGACCCCAAAAGCCCTCCAGGATGGAGGTGGTGTGAAGGAAGAGGGGCAAAGGCACCAAAGAAAGAGCTGATGCTGCAGCAGACTGTTGCTAAGGAGGGATCCTGTTTGCCGAGGGTCCGCAGGCTGAGGTGGTTGGGAGAAATGGGAGAAGGAGGGGCTCTGGCTTGAGAAGATAATACAGCTTCAGCATTTGGGTTTGGCTTAGAGAGCCCCTCCTCCTGTTCCAACTGAGCAGCTGTTCCCACAACCAGCCTTACCTCCAGGGCGCTTTGCTCCCTTCCTGTAGTGCCGAGCTGTCCCGTGCAGAAGGAAAGGAACACGCCCCTCCCTGCCCCTAGACGTGTCTGTGGCAGGCGCTGAACCATACCCAGCCTCTCTGAGATTTAGGGCCACTTTGATAAATGACTTTACAGTCCCAGCTATGAAGAGCTGTGCCTGACAAGGGGGCATGGTGAGAGCCCCAGCAGGACAGTTCCTCGCAGAGCAGACACGTTCATTTTCCAGGGAAGGAAGGAGGGACACGGGTAATGACAGCCCTGCTGCTCCATGGCTTCTTGGCACTTTTGAAAATTGATGCCCTTTTTCTCATATGGATATTTTTCCTCTCTTATCTCCTGAAACTGCTCCACCTTGGACTCCCTGTGCATGGTGCAGTGTAAAGATTGTGGGGAGACACCATGAGGTGACACAGGGCAGTATGATCCCCTGGTCCCCTCCGCAGCCCTTCCTCTGTCAGGCATCCCTGCAGAAGCCACCCTCCTCATTTTAAAACCCCCATCTCCTCTCCTCACGAGCAGCACCAATTGCCCAGTACTAATGCAGAAGAAAATGGTGGGAGGATCCATCCTTCATATGACACTCTCCAAAACTGGTGTTCTAACATGACCAAAATTTAATTAAAGCAAAAGAGGATCAAAACAGTAATTTTAGAGAGGACCTTGGCAGGATCCTGGCTTTATCCGATCTGCCTGCGTTAAGGGATACAGTGCCTGAAGTCACAGTTCTGCCAATTAGAGAGAGCTCCTCTACACCAGATTATGCCTGAGGTAAAGCAGAAGAAGAGCTTGGACCTGAAAGTCCCAGTCTAATACCTAACCAGCAGATGAGAGAGTTGTTATGCTGCCACCCACCCTTGGAGCCATAATGTTTTGCTGTGTAAAATCCATTGCAGATGTGATTTGCATGGCAAAAATTCCCTGCAGGCTAAGCTCACATCCCTGTGAGCTGTGCAGGTTTGGGATGTGCCACCTCTTTCCATGCTGCTGGAAGAGGGAGAAGGGAAGGTAAATGCTGGGCAGAAGGGAATCAATATCAGCAGGATATGAATCTCATGTCAGTCTTATCTGACATGAGCTGTGGTAGCTTCTCCAAGGAGCTGCAAGCTGCTGTGCATAGATAATCCTGAAGCTGACTGAGTTCCATTTTGGCCACCACTGTGAAAACAGGTGAGTTTTGTAAAACACTTAAAGCTACTGAGGCCAAACAGGCATATCCTGCTTAGATGGTATGCATATGAATTAAAGTTTCGTTGGAAGTTTGCAGGTTGCACCAGCCGGAAAAGTTCTGTTTGCCTCACATCCAGCAGGCGAGGTTGTCTTCATGTCAGCATAGGATAACTCAGCTTGGGGAGGGTCCCCAGGAGGTGTCTAGTCCAGCATCCTGCTCCAAACTGGGTGAGCCATAAGGTCAAATTAGGGCTTTATGCAGGAAGGTATTGAAAAACCCCATGGATAATAGAGTATTTTAACAATACTGTCACGAGGGCACCCTGGCTAGCGGGATGAAGGATGGAAGATTTATTCCACCTGAGTGGCACATTTTGGACACTGTACCTCAAATACTGGCTGTAGTGACAGCAACTGTAGTGTGAAAGCACAATAAATACCATCTGCAAACAATCCTTTAAGCAGCAGGAGCAGAGGGCACAGCAACCCAGCAGGAGATGGCAAAGTGAAGAGTGAGAATCTTGGGAATCAGCAGTAGTAGGGAAGGACAAAAAGGTTTGGGAACTGGACAGGATGCTAAGACTGGGGCTGGAAACCAAAGGAAGAAAAACAAGCACAGGCTGGAGAGATGCACAAAGGAACAGGAGAGCACAAACCCTCACTGGACAAACAGCACAGAGGACCATCAGGACTGACAGGCAAGGAGGTGGGAAAATATTAAGAGGGAACTCTGGCATTTATCCAAATTATTTGAAATCCTTACCAAAGAGCTGGAGGACACAGGACTGAAAAGGAGAATTAAGGAGTTGGTGTTGGAGGTGAGGGCAAAGAAACAGGCAGGGAATGAACCAGGTTTGGGAACCATGGCATCTCTCCATATTCTGCAGATGAGGCAGAAAGCCTCTGAAGGGGTCAGAGAACCAGGACTTTGAGCACTGAAACCTGTTGGCATATTCTTTTATTTTGAGGTTCTAATAACTCTCTACTGACCTGTTTCATGCTCCAGTGATACTATGTTATCACAGCCAAGGCCTGCACCATATCCTGCACCAGGGGCAAATATACACCATGCACTTTTTGGGGTAGGAAGAAGGAGAGGAGTTTATGACAGAGACATTGCCCTAAGCACTGCATTAAAGAAGTTGTACTGTTAAAAAAAATCACTGCAGGTACAATTTAGATTGCTTATGCAATTTTAATTCAGCCTTGCCTCTGTGTGTGGTGCAATCTATTCTAAATTAAATGATCACACGGATTATTATCTTGCTCCACAAGACCTCTGCTGCAGAGCAAACACAAGAAAGTCGTTAAGTCCCTTACCCAAAGAGCTTCCAGTCTTGGAAAAACCTGACAAGGGGGTGTGAAGGAAGCCATTCTGGGAAGGAGGTGGGGAGGGAGCACTTAGGATAATGAGCTTCGATAGAGCAGCAGCATTTACAACTAGATTATTTTTGGAGAATTATATTTGGACAAGAGAAACTTCCATGAACACCTTATAGAAGCCTTCCAGTGCCTAAAGGGGCCCACAAGGAAGACAGAGACTTTTTACAAGGGCACATAGTGACAGGACAAGGAGAAATGGCTTTACACTGAAAGAGGATAGGTTCAGATTAGATACTAGGAAGATATTGTTTACTGTAAGGGTGTTGAGGCACTGGAACCGGTCACACAGAAAAGCTGTGGATGCCCCATCCCTGAAAGTGTTCAAGGCCAGGTTGAAACAAGATGAGTTTTAAGGCCTCTCCAACCCAAACCAGTCTATGATTCTGTGAGTCTGTGATTTTTTTTTTCCTGGAGTCAGAGTAATACTAAGAAATGAGATAAAAATAAATAAAAGCAAGAAAGAAGTTTCACAAGAGAGACAGAACCAGGGGATCCACTGATATACAAGGCAAGGCAATAGGGCAGGTTTCAGCATTGGAAGATAAAAACGTGAAGCAGAACAATGGTGATTTTGTGGTTAAAGCAGTACATTCCCCCTGCTGCATCTCCCTTATCGTCCAGGAGGGCCAGGCAGTGTCTGTTTATCGATCTGTGGTTAGCTGCTACATGGAACAGCGGACAGCAGCAAAGCCTGTTGCTGCCGTGCCTTGTGGCCCCATCAGCCTAGAGCCAATGTGAGCACCTTGCCAGCCACACTCCTTTGGGAGTTGCCCACAAACAAACTGCATTTAAAACCCACTAAAAGGAAGTTAAAATATCTCCATCTCCCTGCCAGCCCCCCTGTGAGCCTGCATGCTCGCTGGGCATCTGCACCCAGCCTGCGGCTTGCACAGCCCTGGTAATATATTTTGAGCATCACGGTGTGTGCTTTCCCCTCTGGCTTTAGCCACACAAGTGTGGGTGTGTTGGACTCTTCCAAGCTCACAGCTAAAAGGCCTCTGCTGGACATGGGCAGGAGGGCTTCCCCCCTGCCTTGACCCCCCCAGGCATAGTTAGCATTTCCCCAAAAGCAAGCAGTATGGTTCAGATGACGGCAGAAGTCCAACTGTACAAATATATTGTAAGCATGGTAAATGTAGTCCAAGTCACACCATTTGGGGGCTCCCAAGGGAACAAAGAGGCTATAGAGCCCTTCATGGGTCATTTGATCTAATAGCCTGGCAGCTATATCCTCCAGCGAGGATGGTGTGAATGTGTCGCCCTAGGGACTAGGCAGTGACTCATCCCACTCTTCCAGTGCCATCCCCAGAGCTGCCATGGGGCAGCCACAGCCTTGGTTAAAGGCAGTGCTGCTGATTAGTCCCCATAAAATTCTGTATGGGCACTTCCACCATCCCCAGCCAGGCCACAGATGGAACTCTCTCAACCCTCGCACCTGATGGGTATGAGGGCTTTCTACATCACCTCTCCCTCCTACCACTCTCCAAGAGAGTAGCCTGCAATGCTGCAGGCAGGAGACATGATCCAGGCAGCCCAAATCCCAACACATAGTTCTTAAGTAAGTCCTTATAAATAAGTAGATAAACTCTGCTCTCCACAGTATCTCCTCTTTTCCTTGCCCACATACAAGCCTGTGGTCAACCTGACCAGTGGGTGCATAAAGGGGAAGAGCACTTTGCCTCCTCCTGCTAGGGCCACAACTCATACATGCAGAGAAGGGAAACCTGAGCCCTACTGCTGAGCTTCCTGCACCCTCCTGACAGCTCTCTGCAAGCCCCACTTGCTGTGAGAGAGTGGGTGGTGGGCACAAGCCAGCCTCCAGAGAGAGAAGATGCACCGGCATCTCTTGTACCCCAGTGACTACAGTCTGAGGAGAACTGTGCCTCAGAGACTTATTCTCACACCTCAAGGGAAGCCACATCACAGAGACAGATTTTGCAGCCGTGCCCTGACCATCGTGCTGTGCCTACTGGCAGTGGCCCCTGGAGAAGGACACCTCCCAGTATTAATCTTCTTTCCAGCTTCCTCCCCCCTGACCGGCACTCCTTCATCTCAGGTTTAAGGTAGTTTATTTAAAGATAGGGGTTTTTTTAAACCTCCCCATTCTTAAAGTCATCCCTGCTTTGATAATTTTTTTCAACTGTTAAGTGACTACTTTCTATCTGCTGGGCGAGCAGCCCCGGCCGAGGCATCTCCCCGCGCTCGGCCGCAGCAGCAGCGTCCCGGGCTCCCAGCTCCCCGCTTCGCCTTCAGGCAGGAGCAGGTCCATCCCTCAGTAAAGCACGCCCTTGCTGCGGACCCCGGCTCCGAAATTCGCCCAGACGCCTTCCGCCGCGTCCCTTTAGGAGAAGGGCGAGCTCTCGAGCACTTGAGCAGGGCACGGGGAGCGCAGCCCCTGCCCGGCTGCACCCTCGCCGGGCACCGCGGGGTCCCGGGGCAGGG
>VZTN01023421.1:314479-349942 GCA_013400515.1 Erpornis zantholeuca
GCAGCACCCACAGCTGGAGACGAACCCAAAGCCGCCGCCACACTGGACCCTGCGCTCGGACCCCTTCCGCACCCCGCACCCGGACCTCTCCGAGGCGGAGACCCACGGGAGGAGCCTCCCTTTTCCTCCCTTTCCCCTCCCTCTGCGCGTCCCCACGGCTGCGACCCTTGTCCCCACCGCAGTTTGTCACCCGGTTGCCCAGGGTGGTGGGTGTCCTGCCACCCCCGGTGAGGGTATCCAGGTACACTGGCACGTGCCTGTTTGGCAGCACCCTGGCCAGGTGCGGAGTGCGTGGGACTGGGCGGGGGTGGAGGACAGTCCAGGCATGGGAGACCCGGCCGGGCTGGAAGGGATCTTGATAGGGAAGACTGACTTGGGGATGAGAGTCAAAAATAATGCTCTTCGATATAAGGGACAGAAGATAAGACAGGAAACCCACAGCCAAACTGTGTATTGCGGTGCCTTATGCCTTCTGGTTATATATATTACAGGTGATGTTTTGTTCATTCCCTGTTCTGGCCTTGCTTATCAGCCAGACAGATGCTTAATGTAGGTTTTTTTCCAGCACTACAGAATCAGCCTTTCCTGGTCCTAGACAATACAGAATTCAGAGAGTGGGAAATGTGTCAGTCAAAGGGACACAGTAAAATGAATCCTGTTTTTGGGTGGCTGCAGCTCAACTGTTTTATGAACAGTCCTGGGCTCAGCAGAAGCACTCATGCTACAAGAGATCCTTGTGATCCAGTGGAAAGCTTAACTTCTGTCAGGGTCAGGCAGAAGATAGAGGAGACAAGCACAGGCACTTTCAAACAAAGCAGGTGCCATAAGAGATTGTTTCACCCCTGTCCTGAGGGATCTGTGTTCACAGGACATAGGGAAGTTCAGCTTCCATCTCATTCAACCCTTGTCCTCTCTCAGCTACAAAGCATCAGGAGAGAGTGGCAGCAGTTTTGAGGAGGAGTATATCTCAAGGTATATATCGTTTATAACTATTGCACAGCTACTCTTCCAGGAATGTAGCTGTGCAGCAGCTGTGCATCACAGATGCTGCTGTTCAAGGGGTGAGGTGAAACAGAGCAATATTTATACCACTGGCATTGCAATGTTTTGTCCTTGCTTTTCATACCTGTCATACTGATGATGAGTTCAGCAACAGGAGCAGTAGCAAAGGAAAAAAAGATACAAGCCATTAAATGTCATGGAACAACCTTGGGACAGCAGCTTTCATATTTCTGGGAAAAAATCCTCCTCCTAAATCACAAAAGGGTAGGTTACTGAAAACAGACTTGAATCTATTGTAAGAAAAAGAAATGCAGAGTACCCTGCAAGCATCTTTCCATTGTTTCATCCCAAACATCAAACTGGTTTGCTTTTCAGCACAGGAAACACATCTTCTGGCCAGGCATGGAAAACACAGAGCACAGTATGGATGAAATAGGAACAGCACCAGCAGTCAATCCTTTACAAAGCAGGCAGGGCTTGGGACAGAAACATGCTGCAGAAAAGGAGGAATTCTGAAGGTGGTGCTTGCTGCCAGGCAGCCAGGGATCAAGAGGCTCTGCCAGGCTGCCAAGCACTCGAGTGTGTGAAGTTATTGAAGATATTTTTTGATGAGAGAAGGAAGAGGATACTTTCCAGGAGAAAAGATAAAAGTTCCGAATTTTGGCCAAACCCTAGTATGTTTGGGTAACTTTGTTGGGTCTTTCTCATAATTTCAAATTGTTGTCTTTCAGACTGCACTCTTGCCCAGCTGACTTGTACTGTGGTGACTTTGGTGCATCTCAGAACCATTGCCACTTTCCAAACATTGGTTGGTAAGATCCACCTTTCACATGCACACAGGAGGTGAAGTGTTGCATTTTTCTCTTGGCTTAGATTCAGTGAAAACCCAAACAGGCCAAACAAATCTTTAAGCAAAGTTCTATCTGTATATGACCAGAAAAAAGACCTCTCTGATTGGCTTGAAGGAACATTCATAAAGAAAGTATAAAAATCATACTGTTCTCCACAATTACTGCAGGGCTCTAATTTTCAGCCCTCTCTTTCTTTCTCTCTGCAGTGGCAGCCCCATGGCCCTCTTCACCAGAGCCAGCAGCCATCCTAACACAACAGACCCCATTCCCTGTGGGGCAAACAGCACCACAGAGCCTGAGCTGCCCCACTCACACGCCTACTATGCCCTCTGCTACTGCATCTTGATTCTGGCCATCATCTTTGGGAATGTGCTGGTCTGCTTGGCTGTGCTGAGGGAACGCACCTTGCAAACGACAACCAACTACCTCGTGGTGAGCCTGGCAGTGGCAGATTTGCTGGTGGCTACTTTGGTGATGCCATGGATGGTGTACCTGGAGGTGAGTACCTCTTAGGAATGATCAGCAGAACTTAACCACACCACTGCATGCATGGTCCTGTTCCTAATGAAGGCAGTAGCAACATTTAGACTGATCTGGAAAAGAGGTCCAGCCCTGGAGCTGTCTTGCAGGATGTCTACTGCTTGGGTGTGTTACATGGAGTGATTAAAAAAAAATAAAAGGAATAAGTGTGTGTGTGTGTGTGAGAAGCCATCCCAGCAAGACAGAATTAGACTCTTCAATTTGATTGCAACTAAAAAATATTATTAAAAGTCAAGTTTTATTTCAGACTGGAATAGTCTGTCAGCTCAAGTGCATTCCAATCCTTAATGAAATCACATTATGCTTTGCTTTAGAAAATACTTGGCACTCACTCTTGCCATGGACAGGGTGGGACTGAGGCACATCTGTGGAGCAGCCTCTGCCCCATTCAGTGCCTTGGTCATGATTTGTGAGCACAACAGTAGGTCCATTTCCTAGTTGTGTTTGTAGACCCATTCAAGACTAATTTCTGTCTGTGGAGCTTGGATAATCAAAGCAGCTGATGCAAGAGTCATCCAAACAAAAGGGAAAAGAACACATACACATCCCAAACCCAAACTACCAATCCTGGCATTGCACAGTTTTTCCTCTAGAACTGTAGGACTCCAGCAAGACCAAGATTTAAAAAACAGTCCAAAAAGCCCCAAAGTTTTTTCAGTATTTGCTACTGTTTATGGATCAGCGATGCTACCAATGAAGCAGAAATGGCATCATGCTTCAATACACTATGAGCCTGGAAATAGCCAAAAAACAATTCAGTTCCCAAAACCGTGTAGAATACCTATTCATCTAGTGAAGGTCTGCCAAACCAGACAGTCTCTCTTTTGAGAACTGGCCCTTATTTATGGAGAAGCTAAAGGTGGATGAATGCCTCAGATTTAAATGCTGCTTGTGAAGTTTGTGCTTTACACTCCATTTTTAGAGTAATCTGTGGCCATGAAATGTGTTATTTTATCAGTCATACAGACCAGAACTGTCTCTTTCTGAGAAATCTTTTGGGATGGCTGTGAAAGAGCAGCAATAGAAACATTTTATAGACTCAAAATCCTCATCTCCACTTAAGGAGGTTTCTGGCACAGAAGTGCTATTCAGCAGTGTGTCTAGCAGTCTTCGGGGGGCCAGCGTGTAGGTGTGATACACCAGTACTGCAGCCCCTGCTCTTTACTGATCTCTGGTACTGTGGCTACTGAAGCTCACCAAGGTTTCCAAGACAGTGGCATCAGGGTATCCTGCCCACTGGAGTTTGAGGGCATTAAACACCATCATGCCTCACAGTCATTGCATAAATGGAGGAGGACGCATGGCAGCATGGCTGGGAACATCCTCCTCAATCTTCTCACAACATCCAGTTCTACCTCCAAAGGGGAAGAAAGCTTCAGGAGAAGGTTGTCACTGAGGTCTAACCTGTTGAGACCATGTGGGAGTGACACTGTGTCCTCATCTGTGTCTCTCTCCGAGGAGCAGTGAGACCTAAGCTGCTCTGTGAGCTCCAGGAGCTCCACTGGACTCCTGGTGTCAGAGGAAGGACAGAGCTGAGTTACTGAGGGCGAGCAGCCCTGACCATATGAGTGCTCTTTCTAGTCCCACTGGCAAACCCAGGTGCAGCCACCTCACAGCTGCAAGAGCCAACAGCACCCCCAAGCAGCAGCCCCCAAAACACAAAACCCTTCAGTGAGCCTGCTTAGATGCACCACTACTTTCATGCCTGTCATTGCCTGATGCAGCTTGGTTTCCTACTTTCCCATGCATGTGTTCCTCAGTGTGGCATCACCCTTCATGTCTGAATCGTGGAGATTCTGTTGGTTATTTTAAGAATTCAGGAGAGTGGTGGTGGATATGCGTAAGTTAAAAAAAAAAATCATTGTGCATTCATTAACAGGAAAGCTTCCTATAGAGTTTGGAAGTTAAAAATAATAATAGTGCAATTTTGTAGATAAAGCAGACTGGTCATCAAGGAAGATTAGGTGAGAACCTGACCTGAATAGTCTATAGGGATCTTTAGCATTGTGTTTGATAGAGCCAGGATTTCATCCTGGACATTATTCCCACTTCAGCTGCACAATCACTGAGTGGTAATGAGAGATTGTATCAGCTCATCTCTCTGTGGTTTGCTCTCATCAGCTGGAAGAGAACAATATTTGACCATCCACCTCACCCAGGCAGATGTGAGGATTCATTCAATTAATACCTGGGGTGTCCTTTGAGATTCCTGGACAAAAAGCACCAGAGGAATAAAGAACAGGTACCCTGCCAGCACATGAAAACCAGAAATGCAGACTAGCAGGTTCTAGCTGCTGTAGCAAAGATGATTAGAACAGAGTAATAAAAGGAAGAGCAGAAATAGAATTTTTAAAATTATGAAGAAGGCATGTAATAAAAAGGCTCTTCTTCACTGTTAAATTCTGGAATAAGTTCTGGGTTCGTATACCCTGTTCATATACAGGTAAATATTAACTACCTCACCAACTTCAGCAGAGCTACTCCCCATTTTAGAAGTGGCTGGTGGAAGTGAGGATGGGTTTTAAGCCCAAACATTTTGATCTGTCAAGCACCATCTTACACAAGCTACAGTCTAGTATGCAGGTGGTGTGATCTCAGTGCATCATCCTGAGAGGGCTCACTTCTAAGCCATCCTCACCAGCACCTTCTTCAGTTTTAATGGTTCACATTTTTGAGCTCAGCATTTGAATGTGCTCAGGACCTTGGAAACTCCCTCAGTTAAGTGGTTGCTCATCTGCTGGGTTAGCAGCAGCTGGCTTTCACGTGAACACCTGCCACTGGCTTGGTGAAACATTCTTCAGGCTCCACAGCTCACATGGAAACTGCATTGATTTTTGCCTCAAACTGCAGCAACATCCCTTACTGTGTCCCACTGCAAAGACTTCCAGCATTTTTTTTTTTAATATATTTTGAGGTGGTCAAGCAGATCTCAAAATCTGAAACTAAAGTAAAACCACTGTAGTGTTTCTCTGGAAGCTGAACCTACTTGTTAAGGTCCCTAATCTCAGATGGACAGCCTTCAGTTCACACATCTCTTAGCTCACCTAACTGTGCAGAAAAGCTCAATTATTTTGGTTTGACTTTTTTTCCCCTTTACTTACTTTTTTATAAGAAAACAAAGGAGTACCACCAGTATCAAGAGAACTGGAGAGGAAAGCACAGTTCCCTTCTGCATTCTTCAAGCCAATTCCCATTTCCCCTCTCTGCATTCACTCAGGGTCAAAGGGTCTAATGGAAAACTGCCTCATTCAATACCTGATTTCTAAATGTAGCAGCTGGGTCTAGCAGAGAACACCCTAAAGACATGGCTCACCTCAGCAAATTTCTGTGCCCATGTGTGGGAATGCTGCTACTATCAAAACCATCTAAATTTCTCAAGATTATCTATTGAACAACACTCACTAGAGTGAATAAATGGAGTGAATTCTCTATTTATAAAGGTGCTTCTCTCTGCAGGGAGCTGCATCCTTCCTATGCACCAACACTTGCAGCAGGGTTGACCCAGTGGCTGAGAAGCCAAGCTTACTTGTGGCTCTCCAGCCTGCTCTGGGATGGGTATTCTTGAATGGGTCTTGAAAACCTCCAAGGATGGATCCTCCACAGACTTACCAAGCAACTGGCTCCACTATCTCATTGTCCTTGTGGTCAGAAAACCTTCATAATCAGTTTGCACCTTTCCTCCAGCTCATTCCTGTCGCCTCTTGGCCTCTCACCACACACTGCTGTGAAAAACCTGGCTCCATCTTCTTAGCAACTTGCCTCCAGCTTTCTCAATAACCTCCCACTAGGCACTAGAGGGCTGGTAGTCTCCCACCCCTCAAAGCCATCTCTTTTCCAGACTGAACAAGTCCTGTTCCCTTAGCTGGTCCTCACAGCTGCTCCGGCCCCTATGGATTGTTTTTGTGGCTCTCCAGGGGACTTGCTCCTGTTTATCAATGTTTTTCCTCTCCTCATGCCTCAAAACCAGGTGCAGTATTCAAGATGTTGTCCACATGTAAGCAGGGAGACCAGGAACTAGTGGCAGTTTCTGATAGCTTCCCAGGATCCTCCTGAAACAGCAGGATCTACAGGGCCGAAGGCTAAAATCCAGGCTCTCTCCCAGACATGGACTTTCTCCCTCTTTCTCTCCTACTCCCCCATTCAGCACAAGACCCCCATTCTTCTCCTCACTGCATTTGTTTGCAGTTGAACAAGGAGGCAGCCTGCCCTCCAACCCTACAAGGAGTGGGCAGTGAGGCAGACCACCTCCCTCAGAGTCAGGCTGTCATCCCAACCCAAGGACAGCAGGGCCACACAGCTTGGGGCGTGGTTGTCAATCAAAAAGAGCAGTGTCAAGAACGTGGTGGCTGGCCCAAAAACCACTTTTCTCCATCACTAAGACTGGCTGTAGCTGAGCTTTCACAACCACACACTTCAGATTAAAAATTCAGAACAACGGCTTGGTAGCAGCCCAGGCCCCTTTATCTGAATAGCCTGTGAGTTCTCACTCAGGTCTAATGATCAAAATCTGTAACTGAGATAAGAATTCAAATAAGGTTTTTGAGAAGCCTCGGTCTCAGATCTTGGTTTCATACATAAATGCAAAAAACTTACAGCACTTTTCCAGCTCACTGCCTGCAAGAGCACTCTGGCAGCTAAGCTGAGAAAGACTTTCAGCTCTTAGATTTTCTCAGATAATCATTAATCAAAGGATAAATACAGTGATATCAAATTTAAATCAATTTATCATGCTAGGCCTTGAGAGAAGGGATAGCTGCTGTTTCTTCTTCCTGCCTCCCTCTGCAAGAGCAAGTAATGGAGTGAAAACAAAGTGAGGCTCCTTCTCCATGACCTACTGCTGTGTTATCTTGCACACAACACAGGTGCCTCAGTTTCCCTCTGGCCATCACTGTGGACATGAACTCCTCCAGCTGCTGAGACACTTGGAAGAGAGAACCTCCTTACACTTAACTTGTCCAGACTTAGGTGCAGAATTAGGCTGACAGCTTTGTGTTGCTGCTGCAGGTGACCGGAGGGGTCTGGACGTTCAGCCGGATCTGCTGCGATATCTTCGTCACCATGGATGTGATGATGTGCACAGCCAGCATTCTAAACCTCTGTGCCATCAGCATTGACAGGTGAGGCACAACACCATCCAGGGGGATAGTCTGGACATGGGGGTCAGCCCTGTGCCCCAGTGGGGCAGGGACAGGGAAGTGGGGTGAACACAGACAGCATTGCTGTCTTCAGGACAACAAACCCCTGCAGGTCTGTCCCTGCCACTGCTGCTGTTAGTGTGGCTCTGCTCACACTGTGCTAGAAGAGGTCTGCGCTGGAGGGGGGGAGATACAAGCAATTAAACATCTCCAGTGGATAGCCAACCACATCCTTGAGCTTTTTAAAGGCAAGAACCACAATTGGTCATCCAACTCCCACCAACTCTCAAAGAGGGTTTCTCCTTCTGGAGATTTCGTTCATGAAGCTTAAATAAACAAAATCTTGCCGTATACACGAAGATGTAGATTATTGCTGTGTAATCTTGAGCTTTGCTCTGGTTTTCTGCATTTTAAAACTGAGCCTATTTAAAGCAATGCTGAGGGCTGGGAGCCAAGACCTTGGAACATGTGGTGCTACTGGGACCAAGGAGTAGGAGAAGGGAAAAATACTGCATACTGTACCTTTGTAATGTGTAGTTCAAGGATAATAATGCAAGGCGGCTCTCAATGCTCGATCAGTTTGGTGTGGCCTCCATGGGAATCTGTATCCCCATTTTGGTTTGGCTCTGTCTGCAAGGAGCAGACAGATGAGACTCCTGTGCCTTCCAAATCCTAGCCCTCCTGAGCTGCATCTCCTGGGGCACCCCAGCAGCTGAAGGTCTTTGATACCTGCCCCTGGGCAATCCTCTGCCTGTCAGGCTAACACCAGACCAGGCAGCTGAGACAAAAGAGTTTCGTAGTTTGTGGTTGCTCCAGAGAGTACTCTTTCCCAGCAATGCCCATATAACTTTAGGGGTTTGAGGGTTAGGGGTTTCCTGGGGTTTCTAGATCCATCTGTTATCCCAAACATTGTAGCTTCGCATGCTGTGAGTTCTGCTGAGCGTTTCTCTGCACTGCTGCCAGCTAACTCTGATTTCCTCTGTTCCTCCCCCCAATGCCCCACTTACTGTTTCTACAAATTGCTGATCCCATCATCTGATCTTCTCTGCTTTTCTGTTTCTTCACCACATTCACCATCCTGTTCCCTGTGTTGCTTTCATTTCTCTTTTTAAAAACCTGGTCCTTTCCCTCCCCACATTCCTCCATCTCCTCTTCCCGGAGCTGGTTTGGTCTGCAGATACACCGCAGTGGTGAAACCAGTTCAGTACCAGTACAGCACTGGGCAGAGCTCCTGCAGGAGGGTCTCTCTCATGATTGTGATAGTCTGGATGCTGGCATTTGCAGTGTCATGCCCTCTCCTCTTTGGCTTCAATACTACAGGTAGGTGATATCCTCAATCATAGCACACAGGACAGGTTGGCAGAGGAGCTGCCCTCTGTGGTCAGGTCATTTAACATGGGTCCTGCAGATTTGCCAAGTTACAGGAAATTTTAAGGAACTGGAAAGCATGCTGTGGAGGGAGAGAAAAATCCCCATGTGCTCTTGTCTAGAAACTTGCCATTTGCTCAGGCAGACACTGACTACTGCTCTAAAGGGCAAACCTGCCTGCCCTACTGCCAAATCAATGCCCATCAAGGTGTCCAGGTCTTCAGATTCCCATCAAACAATCACTTTGAGCACACAGAGCAAAACGTGCAGCACATACAATACACTCACACACCAGACTTAATGGCATCTTGCCATTCAATGGGTATCAACAGGTTCAGAAGCAAGGTTTTGACTCTGATACAGAACACATTTCTAAACAGCAAGGATTGTACATTAGCATTGCTTGTTAGAAACCTCCTTTCCATCCAACTGGCTGTCTGCTTCCCTAACTAATTCCTGGAGGAGGGCAAAAATAAAATTTATCCTCCACCTTGGAAGCAGGTTGATCTTTTTCCTTTGCCTCAGCTAGGGCAGCACAGTCTGCCTGGAGGCAGAAGAGCAGGGGAGCCTTCCTCCCCACTGAGTCACAGGCAGAAGCTCCTGCTCCCCATCCATCCTCTCCACAGTGCTTTAGGCAGGAAGGGGATGGGAGGGGGAAATTCTGCTGCCCCCTCTGCCTAGTTCAGACAGATATGGGTGAATGCACACTCTGCATCTAGACAGCTCAGAGGCTGTCAAAGGAGTAGGAGAAAGGAAGAAGGGGACAGATCCTCTGAGAAAGGATGGGAATAGACATGAGAGAAGATACGAGAATAGAGCTGTTGGCCAGAAAAGCAGGCAGATGCATGCTGGTTAATGCTAGATGGGCCTGTGTGGGGTTCATTTTAAGCATCAGTTAGGTAAGTGGGTAAGACAGAGCATAATCTGCACTCCTTAGACTACCTTTGTCCCCAGCCACCTTTTGTCTTGCTTTGCCAACACACCAGAGCGTCCTTGTACCAAACCAAAGCAGCTCAGCTGCTCCTCTCTCTCTCTCTCTCTCTTCTCCTCCCCAGGGGATCCCAGTGTCTGTTCCATATCCAACCCTAGTTTCATCATCTACTCCTCTTTGGTGTCCTTCTACCTCCCCTTCATGGTGACCCTGCTGCTCTATGTCCGGATTTACCTCGTGCTCAGACAGAGGCAAAAGAAGCGAACGCTCACCCGACAGGGCAGCCAGAGCACCAGCACCAAACCGTGTTATGCACACCAAGTAAGAGCCATGTGAACACAGCAGGAGCTGTCAAAAAAGACAGGGAAGGCATCATCTCTTCTCCTCAAAGGGCCAAAGCACAGAACAGAAAGCATAAGGAGAGATACGACATGTTTTCATCCCATCCCTCACTCGTACACCATGATATTTGAGATGCAGAGGTCCAGTTAAATCCTTTATCCTCTACAAAGAGGATATTCCTTGTATATCTCTGCCCTCTAGAAGTAGCAACTAGAAAAGAGCACAGCCTACTTCAATATTTCTTCAGAGTAGGGTTTTCTCAGCCATGCATAAGTCTGGGTAATTTCTTCATTTATTGATTTTAATGTCTTCATTTATTGATTTTTGCTCTATGAAGCTTCATTCTCAGGGCTTCACAGGCTTTAACCTCTGTTATTAAAATAAAAAACCCTCTTCATCTGTCAGATTTAAGAGGTCAAAATACTCATGGTGCATGCAACATTTGTTCCACTGACCTTTCTAGATGAAATATCTGCAACCATGGGAACCAATGCAACAGTTTGAAAGGAATTACCTGGTCATGCATATCCACTCCTTTTACCTATTTTTGCAGAGTGAAGCTACATTAAAAGGGTGGGGATGCTGAGGGAAGCAGGGACAACACAAAAATACAGATGAGAGGTTAGCAAAGCAGGTATTTCTGCTCTCATGCTTCACCTTGGTGGGATGGAGGCAGAGTCGTGAAGTGCCGGTTCACGCCCAGGTCAGTCCAGAGGACATAGTGCAGTGTAAGAGGCAAGTGGGGCAGTGGATAACCCCTACAACTGTCCTCATCGTCCTCTGACCCAATGAGCAGTTTAGATGGTTTCCAGTTCCTCTGTGGCATCCTCTTTTGCAGGAACACATGGAGAGAAAAGCTTTGCCAAACAGGTGCCAAGGCACATTTTCCCCCTGTCTCTTGCTCAAGTGCACAGGCCAGGAGATGTCTACGAAAAGGAGGCTGCTGACTGTCTTCAGCCTACAGCGGTACCGAAGCTTCTGCCATGAGGCATCCCTCACCAAGGCAGCAGGGCCTACACCAGAGAGCAGGTGGGAAGAGAGGAGAAGGAGCACGAAGCCAGCAGTGGAGGTACGGAGGCTCAGCAATGGCAGAACCATCAGCAGCCTGAGGCTGGCACAGCAGCAGCCCCGGCTGATCCAGCTGCGGGAGAGGAAGGCTACACAGATGCTGGCAATTGTCCTGGGTGAGTGAGAGCCCTTCTGTCTGTGGGGTGCAAGGAGTGATGGTTTGGGACGTGGCCCTGGTACTGCTTCACAAACTCAGGAGAGACAGTGGTGGGACATTTAGGGATCTAGAATAAGGCTCCCAAACATTGAGAGGCACGTATGTTAGTGTTTTATTTACTATGTTTTGTTACCCTTGTGTTTAAAATCAGTGGCCAACAAGCCCTACTAGAGCGAGCAACAGCCAACACCTTTGCTTTTCCTTTTCCTTTACTTTACTATTAAAAGGCTGTAATAGTAAAACAAGGCTTTATCATTAAAAAACAAAAGGCTTTACTATTACTGAAACAAGGTAATAGTCCTAAGTTTCCATACATGCAGAAGCTCTTGGATCCAATTACAGAAGAGGAAACAGAGGCAAGGAGCTGCAGAGGAAGCAGTTCATACAGCTGGGTAGAGATGCCAGGAGACTGGTGTCCCTGTCACCTGCTTTGGTCACCAGATGCACAGTTTCCCCCCATTAACTCAGTAGTAACAGGGAAATAAAGCAGCCCTCATCCTAACTGATTAAAGAAGCCAAGGCAGCGCCTTTTCCCTCAAAGTTGTGGCCACTTGCTTTTGTCAGTCATGAGACCACTTCTGAAGCCCCATCCATCCATTCTCAAAGCTGGTCCCAAGGAGCCTGAGCTTTTGCCAAATCCCTTTGTGTGAGGAATAAATGTGGCCTTTGGGGTTTGGGAAATACAGAAATATCATGGAAATAGTGAGGGGGTGGAAGGAGAGGGCACCAGTGCCGGCCCCTTGCCAAATATTTGCTGCTCTAAACTGATGGATTGTTTTCTGCCTCTCTCTAAACCCAGGGGCATTCATAGTCTGCTGGCTGCCCTTCTTCTTGATCCACATCCTCAACGCCCACTGCCCATCCTGCCACGTGCCTCCAGGGCTTTACAGTGCCAGCACCTGGCTCGGATACGTCAACAGCGCCCTCAACCCCATCATCTACACAACCTTCAACACTGACTTCCGCAAAGCCTTCCTCAAGATCCTCTGCTGCTGACTGCAGGGCCTCAGCAGGCTGCAGGGGCCTGCAGCAGCCCCCTGGGCTGGGATGAGGCAGGGCCCTTCCTCCCTCTGCTTTCCCGCAGTGGGGAGTGCCGTGCTGCCCTCGGCCGGAGCAGTGGTGGTCAGCAGGACGGGGTCTTCGTCCACCACTGGGCACCCCCTGCATGGAGCGAAGAGCAGGAACGTGCCCCACCCACACGGCTGCCTTCCCACACCGAGCCTCAGTGCTCCTGCCCGAGACAGTACAAGTGCTTCCCACTTCTGGGGAGGGAGGGAGGGTGAGAAGAGAGACAAGCCCGTGAGTCCCTCAGCGCTGGGCACAGCCCTGGGTGTGCAGCAGATCAGCCACCACAGTGCATTGTTCCTGGGAGCTGCCAGGCTTGCAGGGCACACGGGACCCAAATACAGATGGCATCTCTCATCTCTGCTGCCTACATGCTGGAAATGCATCTGCCCTCCCACAGCTGGAACCTCAGCCTGCAAAAGGCACCCAGCTCATACACAGCAGTCCTAGCAAGAGGACAGAACATGACCTGTTTGATAAGGATCCTGATCTCTTCAGTCAGGAGCCAAGAGCAAAAATTGGACAGGGAAACTTAGAAAAGGAGCACTGATGGAGAAATACCAACTGTTCTGTTGTTTCCATCAAAAGGTTTGCCTTGTGAAACTGGGTCAGTCTAAGTGCTTGAGAAAATCACCCTGGTTGCAAATGAAATCTTCCCTTGTGCAGCCAGCTTGTATTTTACTGCTCCTTGCAAGGTAGAGAGGTGGCTGCCCTCCCTCTGGTAGGTCAGCTCGCATGAGAAGTGGAGCTCCACCCCAGGGTCCCCTCTCCTCCTGACCCAAGGACCAGTGATAGATTGGCCGCTACTTAACTACCACACACCCCAGTGCGCTACTGTGGCCACGATGAGAACAAGGCCCTGATAGCTCCCAGAGATTCAAACTCTTTTTTCAGCTGGTTGCATGCACCCTGTCTGAAAACCTGTTCACGGTCTCTTTGGAACCAATTTTCACCCTTGCTCCTCTCCTGCAAGGAGCACTGTTAGGTTTAGGGTTTGTAGCACCTGGCTGCTGCAATAACTCCTGTTGCAGGCCATACCTGGGGGAGAGCTGTTTCATAACATCCCTCCCAGTAAGAACAGACATTTGCCTTGGGATCAGCCCCAGGACTCTCCCTGACGTCCCTTGACAATACCCTTGTCATCACATATGGCATCTGTATATCTCAGCATCCAGGAGCTGGCCAAATACAGGCCAGCCATGGTCTCCTTTCCCAGCAGTATTCTATAAAGCCATCTCCAGTATTTCCTGGAGATAAAAAAACCAGGCAAGTCCTGATGTACCATGTAAGCTGGTCTCATGTCAGGGCACTCTAATGCTTTTCTGCTCATACAGACAAACCTGGCATGGACCAGAGAGCCTCAAATGGTTCCCTCATTTTACTCCCTTGCTGTACTGGATCAGAGGCTTCAGCTGTCACTCCCAGGACTTGGCTTAGTTGTGCTGTCAGCCCTGCTCGTTTGATAGCTTTGGGCATAACTCTCTGTGCTGCTCCTACCTGTGTCCATGCTACAGCTTCTCCATCTGGGAAGGGCTTCCTTTCTTTCCTAATATAAAGCCAAAGCCATTGTCCTCTGCCTCCAGAGCACAGAGCAGAGCTCTAGCTGCTGCTTTGGTTTGTCTGGGTTTTGGGAGGAGGATCTTGTGGAGAGCATGTGTCATTTGCCTGGGCAGGTGCCCTCCATACTGCATTGTAACTGCCTTAACCCAATAAAACACAAGTGTAACTGGAAGTTTTGGTACCTTTGTGGTGAATGCACCCCCTTCCATAAGCCTTTTGTCATCTCTACCACTCTTAACACTTTCCCTGTCGAAAATTATCATCCACCTGGACACCCCCAAGAAGTCCTTGTTATTACTTGCATTTTCCTTGCAACTGGGAAAGAAATCAAAGGCTGCTGTAAGCACTTCCAGCAGATGAATTCTGAAAATATGGTCAATTAGTTTCCCAGCTATGCCAGGCAGACATGCAGTAGTGTTACTCCATCTGCTCAAAGATGCTGGATAGCATGGGAGGCACCCAGCACAGAGGATGGAGGAACTATGAATTGAGTGAATCAACCTGTGGAGAGATTGCCACTCAAGGAATTCTCATTAAGCTGCTTCATAACAGAGATCACCAGTCCAGTTGCTCTATATAACAATTGTCAGAAGGAAGAAATGAAAGGTCTTCTAAAGGACTAGTAGGTCCATTAGCATCTACTAGCATCTCTCAGGGGTCAGTTTGATCTTACTTGAAGTTGAACCTGTTCTTCAAGGAGTGCTCCCCAAGATGATTCAGAATACAGGTAAGAACAGGAGGTGTGGCAGAAGACTAAGCAGCATTTTGGTGTCCACACAGCTATAAGGGATGGGGAAAATTCTATATCTAAACATACAGTCCTTTCTTTACTAACTAAGATTTGAACTATCCGATCACAGAACTGACAGCAACCTCTTGAACTATAACCTGCTATGGACCAAAAAAAAAAAAACGAAAAGCACAAAACCCTCACAGAATTACAAAAACTCAACTCCAAACTAAAACAATCTCTGTCTCCCCATCCCTCAAGTGCTGCTTGAGCTCCATACCCAGTTTTACTCTGGCAATACAAACATAGGTGACCCCATAGAAAATGCCACGGAACAGAAGCAATCAAAGGTGCAAGTGAGAGAGGCTGCTAAGGATCTCCCAAGACACACACCACCCCCATTCCCCCCATTACTTACAGCAGAATAATCTGCATTCTCCTTTTTCAAGTGCTCAATGTCTCCTACTAACCTTAGTTTTCTACAATGGGTTTCCTCTTTGCTGTTTTGTTTTCCCTGACTCCTCAACTGTCTGGGAGAGGAGAGGTAAGCTGTGATAGTGTGCTGTGCATTCTACAGGGATTCATTTCCATGCTGATATTCACATTAGAAGAGCCTCTGGGTAATGCAGAAACCTCTTCTCACGCAGAGAGGAGAAGGGAGCTTGGAGACAGGCACAGGCTGCTCTGGCAGCAGGGTTGGGCAGATGTGCAGGTACAGCACAGAGCCCTACAGTCTGTGCTCACCTCCACCCTGCTCCTCCAAGCAGCTGGAATGGGATAGCTCAGGTCCCCTGTGCTGGAAGACATTTGTAAATGAGCCAGTGGAGAGAGCTAAGGAGAGTTAAGACCCTTTGGAGATGAAGGAGAGCTGGCAACACACACTGGGAAGATCAGCCCTCCCTGCAAGGTACAAGGCAGCCATCCAAGTACTGCCTGTCTAGACACATTTACGGCACGCCTGAGAAATGGACTGAAAAGCTCCATTTATCCCCTGCATCCACCATCTCCCAGCTCACAGAGCCATAGGCTCTAGCTCAGCTGCAGGAACCCAGACGAACAAACCACCGAGCCCACATATCCCACAGTTTGCTATCCCACGTGTACCTGGGGCTCCCTATCTGTGACAGATGTGCCACATATTGCATGTGTTAAACTCCAGGTCTAGGAGGAAGAACACAGGTTACCCAAGTTACTAAAATCCTAAATGGTACCAGGCACCAAACCTGAGTTAACCAAGTTAAAACCAAAAGCTCATATGTTTTACACTATAAAATAAAAACAGAGGAGAAACCATAAAACACTCTACCTTGTCAGAGGTAGCAACAGGCACAACGGGCACTGGATCATGCAGGAATCTTTAAGCAGAAGGTCCATGGAGCAGAAGATTAAACAATCTTCCATGAGAAAAAGCTGAGTCCTGGGAGGGCAAGGAAACTATAGAGGAGATGGGTTGCACCTGCTAGCACAGCCCAATGCTCTGCAGGTGACACTGCTCAGTGGGTATTCTCCAGGTACCTCGCAGCAGCTGTTGGACATGTTGTTTTAACAATCCCAGCTGCAGCCAGATGTTAAAATCCACATTTACCAGACTACAAGGACAAAGCAAAGCCTTGCAGAAAAAAAATCTCACTTCCACAGGTAACCTTCCTTAGGCCCTTTAAGGCATGGGCTGGCTTGGCTGGGCCAGATACTCAGCTGGATCCTACTGTGGAGCTAAGCACAGGCAGATTCCTCCTTGGGAAGAGGATGGGGCACCCCTGGAGTTGGCCTCTGTGAGGGGAATTGGAGTGACCTGGGGTTCTCTGTTCCCAGCTGGGGCCAGCACAACCTGCTCAGGTTGGCAGCTCCTCTGGAAGACATAGCATATTGCTGTTACCGGTGTGATGTTTTCTGAAGAATGTCTAATCGATGCCAGCATTTCAAGGAAGGATCAACAGCCTGCAGGCTGCTGATATGGTGACAGTCAGACAACTCCAAACAGGAATTGTGGACAGCTCAGAGGACACTGTAGCAATCTGATTAGTTTCAGTTACGTGTGTGATGGTTCAGTCACAAAGTGAACAGACTGGCAGCCTTCAGCCTGCAAACACATCTGGCTGTGAGGCATCTCATCCCCCAAAAAGAATGGGCTCATCAGTTGACCATTTCAAGTATCCCAAATCTGCATGAGCCTTTGAATGAGCCATCAAAGTGAGTTTTTCCTTATTCAATAGTAATAATGAATTAACATAGTTGTCATCTCCTGGCAGTATTTTACCAGCTGACCTGCTGCCTTAGGAGCAAAAGAAGGCCCACAGGCTGTAGTTTCAAGGTGTGAGGGATTCAAAACTGTACTTCTTCAAAGTCAGCATCAGCTACTACGTACCTCTTGCTGAATGACATCAAACAGGATGTAGATGATGTATCCCAGACCAGTGCTGCCTTTCGATCTCATAAGCCACTGATCCAGTTATGCTCTGTTACTCTCCAGTCAATCTCAAGACATAGCAGTGACCTTTCTTGTTATGCCTTCCTGCCATCACTCATGCCACCTTTCCTTGGTTCCTTACTGCCTCAAGTGTCAGACCAGGAGCCCACCAGCTCTGATGCCAACCACACCTTTCTACAACAGGGGTACAGTTTCTCCCAGGCCAGGAATTCCCCTGAGCTTCCTTCATGATTCTGGATACACATCAGTGAATCTCTTCCTGCCAGACACTGGTCTCATCTTATCCCTGAATGCCTCTGGAAATGTGAGGCAAAGAAAACCCCTAGGGCCAAAGAAGAAAATGAACATAATTAAAAATTAATTTCAGTATAAAGATTTAAGCATCTCAGTGAGACAAGCATCAGGCTGTTGTATGTTCGGTGATGTGGGGAAGAGCTTTTTGGTTTCCTGCCCTGGGGACTCTTGTCAGTTTTAATAAGTTTTACCCCACAGCTGTGAGCATGGCAAATTGAACAGCCTAAATAACAGCACTTATCACCAGACAGAAACACAAATACTGAGGGAACCACATTTCTTTCTGCCATCCTGTGTCATGGCAGAAGGGCTGTGGTGCAGGTGGACTGCTCACCTTGCTATGCCTCAGCTGAGAGGCAGCAGCACTTCTGTCTCTCAGTGGGGGTCAGGTCAAGGGATGTGAGCAGACAGTTGATGCTACAGGACTCCCTTGAATACTTGTGATGGCACTGGCTGTGGGGAACGGGAGCCAGTACCAGGGTTGAATCCAGCACTCAGCCCAGCCTCAGGCCTGAAGGCTACCAGCATTACTCTGTGGCCTTTTGCCTTTGTGCAGCCATTGCTAAAGTGCCTGAACCACAACAGAGCGCTTCTTCCTCCTCAAGATGTGTGCAAAACAAAAGGATGGAAAAAGGCACGTGCCAGTGGCTTCTGCAATTTGATGTTGGCAGTGCTACCCATGGACATACTGTACAGCTCCCACTCCTTTTTTTGCTGGCCTTGCCAAATCCTAATCATCCTGTTTGCCTGTGTTCCTTCCTCCCAGACGCTCCATCTCCTGTTCCCTTTCTTGAAGAGGCTGCATCTCTTTAAAGGTTTCGGCTGCCTGCCAGGCTGTTCTCTCTCATCCCAGTTCCCTCAGCTTTGTCTGAGGAAAGCATCTGGCTTTCCTAAGGGCTGCTTTCTTCAGCTGTTTTTCAGCACATAGTACCACTGAAGTTGACATTACTTTGTAGACAGTTCCATTTTGGTCCAGGAAGGGCAGTAGAAAAAGCTCAAGACAGATTTGTAGACTCTGCTGACTTCCTGCGAGATGCTGGCTACATCAATACCTCCCCTGATTACCCCATCAAAAGGCAAACCAGATGTTCTCCTGGGGAAGAAGGGAGCAGTGAGCACAAAGCATTGCTAGAAAGCCACCTTCTTGTCATATTGCAATACATCCACCAGCCTAGAAGGGCAGTCAGCTCAAGAGCACAAGGTATCACACACAGAGCACAGGAATGGGTCCAGGAACTCTGGCCAAGGACCTTGAAACCATTCCTTTCTTTGTGAAAGTCTGTGCTGGGCCATTACATATAAGGGCTGCAGTTTTTAGGTCTTTTCTTGATCAGCAACCTGCAAATCAATCGACTCTGCACACACATGCAGTAAGATACACCCTGTCCTGCAGAGCCTCTGGCATGAACCACAGCCATTGCCCTTCCCAGTGCATTGGCCACTCCCTTGGGCCAGAAAATGCTTTACACCATAGCAGAAGGAGATGGAAGGCAGAAAGCTGGTTAATCCTACAATGTCTGGCAGATCCAAATGCTTTTATTTATAATTTCTTTGCCTTTGGTCCTCACTAAACAGATTCCTAGATTTCCAGGCTTCAGAAGCTTGAAATAATCTTGGTTAACCAGATAACCCCTTCTCATCCAAAACTGCTTCCCAAAGAGCTCTGCAAGATGTTCAGACACACAAATACCTGTGAACAGAGCAGGATTTCTCCAAAGATTTTGTAATGATGGGGAGTAAGCAAGGCCAGGAGCTGGAGGAGCAGTGTCAGAGGCATCACAGAGCATCCCATTGTGTTGCACCTTCACCTCACCAATGTAATTAAATCATACAGATGACAGATGTAGACTAACCAGGCAGTTCATCATCACCTCATTGAGAGGCAGGAAAGGTGTTGCTTTTCCAAGTCAATATGTCCCCAGGGAAGAGACTGTGTACTCTGACAGACAGCATTCACGTTGGCAACATCAACAGGGAGGCAAGAACATTTTGCTGCATCATTTTTGTGCCAGCACAAACTTTGCCAGTCCAGATCCAACTTCTCAAAGGGATACTAATTAATTCTCTTTTTGTTTGAAAAGTCCTATCATGCCTACAGAATGTGCCTAAGAAAGGATGGTAACATGTGCTTGAACATCTTTAATAGTCTGAAGGAGTGCTGCATTACCAGAAAAGAGATGAGGTCCCTAGTGAATTAAGTAGATCCCTCCAGAGTACTACAAATAAAACCATTAAACTGGCCTGCATCATCATCTATTTCATGTATGCGTTCCACATCACAGAGGAAACATCTCTGAAATTACAGAGAGAAAGGTTTAAACATTTTATTGGAGCCCTTTGTCTGCCAACTCAGGTTATGAATCAAAAAACAACAGGGTTCAGGATGAAGGGGGAAAAAAAGGCTACTCAGTGCTTAAAAAAAAAAGCACCTCTGAAACACACCTGGAACTGATTTTTCTATGCATAAAAATCCCATGATCTGAAAGCACTCTGGACCTTAGAGATGTAGAAATAAATTGAACACCCTGCTGGAACACTTCCAGTCTCGGGCAGCTCCCAGGATCCTGCGGAGCCACAGAGGAGCAGACCTAGAAACTCTCAGACAAGGCTGGATACCCTGTGTGTGTCTTGGACACTCTGTGCTAGTGATCTACAGGATGGGGTGGATAAACAGGAGGGGAGTGGGAAATTACAAACCTGAAGGAAAGGAGAAAAAATTTTTGTGATAAACCAATTTATTTTTTTTCCTTATACACTTCAAAGCATACCTGTGAAACTGCTAAAGAGTCTTCAACATTAAAACAGCTCTGAAAGGAGGAAGTTACTGAGCAGAATAATGATAAAGTGGTCAGAAAGGCACAGGATTTAACATGAGGCCCTGCCAGTTATTGTCATCAGTGTGAAAGGTTTTTCTTTATTAAGGGGAAGATTACACTAAAAATTGCTAAGGAAAAGATATTCGAGGGTCTAATGGTTTTGTAACACACCACCTCTTTTGTATTCTGCTCTGCTCTTTTATATTCTGCCCTTTGGGGATGGATGGCAGCCAAGGATGCTTTTGCAGTCTTCTGTGCTTAGTGAAGTTAATTTAGCACAGCCATTTTTCCACTCCTTATTAATTTCAATTTTTGCTTCTCCATGGAAAGTTTCACTTTCTTCTTGCAGTTTTGATCGCCGTATTAGGGCAAGAATTCTGTTTTTGTAAGAAATTAGATCTCTGCCTGGAAATAAATAAAAAACTTTCTAAGTTAGCAGGAAAAATGTTGCTGATTTTTTATAATGTGAACTAAGAGGACTGACATATTGAGAAGTTGTATAAATACAACACATTAAGATGGTTTCAGGGTTAGTGATGTTTGTAACTGTGTTTATTGGATAAGAAATGGTGTAGCTGGTCAAATTCTGCCCAGTAGAAAATGGTTTATTTTTGCAGCCATGGTACACATGTGCACACATATGAAAGCTAACCAGAGAACTGTAACAGGAAAGCCTAATGGGTATGACGGGGGAAAAACCATAACACAGCAGTATGGAAGGACTGGAAAGTCAAAGAAGAGAAGGGCTATTGAGAATAGCATGTTATTGGTACTTGTCTTAGCAGACCACTAAGATCCCAGTACAGCTTAGTTTCTCTCTTCGAGACATCCAGGCTGGGAGACAAAGAAAAATTAATAAACCCTAATGATTCACAGAGGTGGGGCAGGATGGGAGACTGCCTGATCACGAGTAGCTCCTAAAAGGTATAAAACAGCACTGCCCCAACTGGCATAAGGTTACCAGCCTCTTAAGTATACAGGAAATGTGAGGAGGACATGATCACCAGCGCCCCATATCCTCTGTGTCATCACAGGGCATCCCTGACCAACCTCCTGGACACAAGCACCTTGGTGCCCGAGTGCTGGGATGACTCAGTCACTGCAGTGATCGTGTGGATAGAGGAGTGTCAGCGAATGAGACGTTTCAAAACCCGTCCCCCACCCAAGAGATTGTGCACAGGCACTTGCAACACTGCAGAAACAGGCACTTCACAAACAAGCTTTGCAAGGTCCCATGCACTACCACTGCACACCTCTTGAAAGAAGCATAAACCATTTCTGTTTCATTAGAATTCCTGCCCTTTAAGTAAGGCAGATGTTCTACCTCACGCTGTATAGCCAGGACACCATATCCAAGTTTCCCAGTGCTGCATCAATTTTAACAACCACAAGGTACTACTTGGAGTGAGGATGATAATACTGTATTTTATGTCATTTCTGTGGCTGAATCATTCTCTGTAATCCCTGATTGAAGACAACAGCAGAGCAGTATTTGACCATTCCTTTAGGATCCTGTGGAACAGAAGTGTAGTTAGTGCAACACAGTGAATAAGGCTGAAATCATAAAAAGGACTGTGACAACCTTGTCTAGCTGCCCAAAGAGACAGGGAAACTAAAACCCCTTTATACTCTATGGTAAAGTCATTCTGATGGGAGATATTAAAATCTTAAAGCATTGCAGAAACTGTGAAGAGCAAAGTATGGATTAATCCTTAACACCTTTAAGGCCATTAAGTGTAGTATTTTTTCAAGCTTAATTAAGGGAGTAGAAGGGAGAATATGGGGAGAGGGACAGGCAGCTGTCTTCAATACTTCCAAGTCTATTATGACATTCTTTCAAAGCAAATTACTTAGAACCCTGCTCCATGACAAGATTCTACTCCTAGGTAATGTCCTCCATCAGGCTGCTAGGCCAAGTTTTCAGGAAACATCTTCTTGATTTCAAACTCTCTGGTACACCACAGATTGAGGAGCCAGTGTAACAAATAATAATTTTCTTTTATTGTTGCTATGTAATATAAAATGATTAAATCCATGACTCCACAGTAAGGGGCAGTAAAAAACCCCAAATGAATAAGAGGAATGTGACATAGCTAAGTCATGTTTTAAAACAAGGAGCCACAAGAATGTTTTCTAAAAGCCCTTTCCTATGATACATCCCTTCCACAGCTCCATCTCACAGGGACATTTGTGTAGCCTGCTCTGTGACCAGTGCTGGGGTGGCTGGAAAGAATGGTACAGACCTTGCCAGCCATGTGCTAACACAGGAGTGAAATCTGGAAGAGGCGCAGAGTTAAAAAAACCCTCTACAGCGGGACATGGATTGAACACTTTCTTTTCTCTCTGACTCTAATGTCACTGAATGGGACTCCTGAGGCAGGGGTGCTCAAGGCCAGGCCAAGGTGGAGGGCTTCTTCCAGGCCCAGAAAACATTCTGCACTGCAGGTGGCCTTAGAGAGGAGTACACGTGTAGTCCCTTGTGCCACTGGGCCACAGAGCAGCACTTCCAGTCAGCTCTTTCCAAGGACACAGATGCTGGCAATGGCTACAAGGACAGTGTGTTAGACTGAGGTGGGATTTCTCACCAAGGAGATACATGATGAGATACTAGGACACCACTAGGTTTTTCAAGAAAAATAATTACTATCGGGTATGGAACAAGAGTCCCAAGCAGCTGCTAAGCCTCCAGGCAACTGGACTAATGTTAAGTATATGCCCTGTTTTATCCTCAATCACAAGTTCAATAACTCTGTCCTTGCACATGGGAAACCAACAGCGAGTATCTGAAAACAAAGTTATCCATACTGGTCTTACTGGTGAACTGTCCAGGCTCTTCCATCCACCAGGAATGCACTGAGCCAATTAACCAAAAGAGATATTTAAGAACAAGATCATCCTTCCCCACCAGGAAGTGAGATCTTCAAGCATCTCCTTCAGGTCCCTCCAGGAAGGAAAAAAGGCATTTTACTACTGACAGGTCCAGGTGATACAGTTCCACTGGATGAAGATGCAGCCTGCAACCTCCTCTGTCCTCTCTGAACTCACTGGCTCAGCGTCGCATTTGCCGGGCCGTGCAGCGCCTGCCTGAAGATGAGCTTCTTGAGTTGGTCCAGTTTACTGTTCCTTAAGGCATCCCTGATGGCACTGAAGAAACCAAAGTAGTGCTGGAAGTTGTGCATCATGAGCAGGACACCGGCCAGCAGCTCGTTGGTCACCAGGAGGTGATGGACATAAGCACGAGTGTGCCTCTGACAGCAGTAACAGCTGCATCCTTCCAGCAAAGGACCAAAATCATCATGGTATCTAAGGAAGAAGCAATGCTGGGTAACATCAGAGGTAAGACACATTCAAGCAATAAAGAGTACCAAGCTATCACCTGGCCTTTTGCAGGGACATGAGCATTGAAGTCCTTAGGTCCTTAATCCAGATTTGGTGACAACTCAGACCAGCACCACTGGCACAAAGGACTTCAGATGCCAGAGATGGTGTGGGTTGGAAGGGACCTTAAAGATCATGTAGCTCCCACACCCTGCCATGGTGTGTGACCATGGCTGCTGAAAGCCCCAGGCCTCCTCATGCCAGAATTTACTTCAGAGCCAAAAGGCCACACATTTACACCTGACTACATCACAGGTAACAGCAAAGAGAGGCCTTATCTGTGCCTTCCCTGGCAGAAAAGCTGCAGTGCAAGACAGCTTTCACATAGTTTATGGAAGAGAAAGCCACCAAAACCACAGATTTACTAATCCCACTATTCACAAAACAGTATTCCCCTCTACTGTGAGATGCACCATTTCCCAGAGTGGAGAGAGCAAAGCAGGACAACTGTCTACTCAGACAGCCTGGAAGTACCTGTGGCAAAGAAAAAGAAGGACAAGTGGTAACAATGGCCAAAGATTTTGTGAAGTATTCAGAAACGGCAGAACTGCCTTGCAGCTGCCCAAACTGAGTCACAGAGTAGGTGGTCTCCACAGTTTAAATAAAATCGAGTATCTCAAGATTACCCAAGTTAGATGTGGAAGACCAAAGTGGTTCCCAGACCACCTTTGTGAACCTATGGTCTTTCAGCTGAGACATAATTATGACCACAGAATGTTTGCTGGATAATTGATCAGAAAATCCCTGGCTCTAGGTCAGGCAAAAGACAGCACTTTCAGACATAGGCTGTTGCCTGCTAACAAGCTGGAATGCTTGTCTAACACTCTCCACTCAATGTCCAAAGTACTCTCTTCAAGAGCTTCATGTTTTTGAAGGCTCTCATCCAGCTGCTGACCAGCTGCAAATAAGTACAGAGGACAAAAGCATCATATTTAGTGATATTGAGTGATATCCTCCTCACAAACTTACATACTTTTTGTCTTTCAGAAGTATCTCAAATGGTGTCATTTCTGGGTCAGCTTTGGAGACTTCATCCTGGTCTTCTTGAGCACCATTCTTCTCCAGGTCCTGGGCCCCATTTTGTGTTAAAACTGCTTAAATTAAAAAGATAACAGCCTTAGAACAGAGAGCAAGGGCAGAGCAAGGACAGCCACCATAGAATAGATATTTCTGCTACTCTCTTGCCAACTGAAAACTCCTGCCACAAGTTTCCACCTCCTTTTTCTAGAAAGCAGGTATTTTACTTTAATTGCCATAGGTTAGTTAACACAAATACACTTTTGGATGATTAAAACAGCAAGAGACAAGCGAAAACTAATCAAAAGTTAGAGCTGAAACAACAGTATAACTTTTTGCTGCTCTACTGAGCTGAATTCTTTAAAATTAAATATCAAAAGTATTTTGTCTGAACTGCATGCTGAACAGAACGCAATCACCTGAACAAATGGATTTTATTGAGATTTTGTTAGAGTCAACAGGCAACTCATCTGCATTCAATCATTCTACTTTCCATGCTGTGATCAGACTCAGGGATTTAGATGCCTCTTGTTTTTTTAAAAAAACCCCATGGAATCAAAAGAGGCTGGTAGCACTAATTCAGAAGAGGTAGGTTCCATATCTGCCTTTTCAGCAGCTATCTGCAAAATAAAGAACCATCCCATAATTTTGTAGGCTTGCATTTTTAAGTTTGTTCTTAAGTAGAAGGAGATGTATCTGGAAATACCAGTATTACTGTTTGCATAATCCATGCCTACTGTGTTTAAAACAGACATTATCCAGAGCCTTATAATTTACGAATAAAGTGAGACAAGATAAAGAACAACAAAGAGAAGGGTTAAAAAAAAAACAGCAAGCAAAAGGAAACAAGATGTTCTGTTCTACTCAGCTGGCTCTGAATTACCCAGGCATGAAAAGCCACTAGGTTCTACCCAAGAGAAAAAATATAAAATGTTTCCCTGTATTAAAAACATTTAATAGGCCAAAACAAAACAGCTGCTTGAACACATTTGATAGCTGCTTTAATGGGTGATACACATTTCCATCTCACAGTGTAATGAGTTATGAACAGAGCATTTTGGTTTTGATAAAAACCTATGACTGCAAGGACAGAGAGAAAAACTGCCCAAAAAATAGGAAACTTCTGACAGCTAGAAAAAAAAACTTCAAAAATATATTATTACAACAGACACATATTTAGTTAATTCTAGAGATCACTTAATAGATCCAGCCTTCACTGCTAATGGTAACAAAAAATTTGCCAATGGTATCAAACTAAAATCCCTCTGTTCAGGGCGGGGGTTAGTTATGATATTTCATCATCGTATTTTGGCTAATGAGACATTCAGAGGCCTCAAGTTTTACTCAAGAGATTTCACACCAAAGTACCCCACTTTCAAAAGCAACACTAGGTAGTGGAATCCCAGTTTTTCCAGTGGTCACTGCACTTATTTCAGGAACAAAGCCCTCAAATACAGATCCCTCCCAAGAATGAATTATGCTTGCCACAATGTAAAATGTAAAAACCATAATGATGATCAAGAAGCCTACCTGTTGCTTCAGGGTCTGGATGGCAGTCATAACTGAAAACCAAGGCACAGCCTCGCTCCGTCACTTGGAAGGGAAAGAAGCTCTCAAAAATGTCCACTCCCCTTTCAATGCACTCAAGCACCTCATCTGGTCTGCCTACACCATGAATGATTCTGTAGGAGACACACAGGAAGACAAATCTACAATACTCTGAGTAGAAGCAAGCGGGTACGTGAAGGAAAAGACCTCCAGGTCATGTGCAGCACATGCAGCTTATCTCTGGAACTGGCAACCAGAAGGTCAGGGGGAACAACAGTCATCACTCAGAATTCCATGTGCTTCCACTTCCCCACCTCCAACCTATCCAGTACATAGCAGGATTTCATTTTTTGCCATTTAGAAGACAGCAATAAACCCTCATTTACTGCAGTAAAACCCCATTCTGTTCATTGTGTTTCAATGTGATTTGCATGTGATTTCTTTCACATACACATAAATACAATTAGACTCAAAACATCTGTGCCATAGAAGATATTTTCCTTTATCATGTTTGTGCCCCAGTGAACTACCAATTCCCAGAAACATGGACCCTCTTGCTTGTTAGCTGTTTAGAAGACAGCCTACAAAGAGTCTCAACAGAGACAGCAGTAGATGGCTGGTCAAAGATACCAGTCCTTCAGGTGACAGACACATCATATTGCACTTGGAAAACTGCCCGGGGGAGAATGCACTAATGAGAAACACCACTAGAAAGAGAAAACTTCCTTTCTTTAGTCTTCCCTTCTCTCTACACTCTACTTGTTCAAATGATTTACCCAAAAACGTAGGCTGCAACATCTCCTGAGACGTGGCATTAAGAGCCAGGAAGAGCCTGGCTGGGTTGCCATCAATGGTAATAGAGATCCTGCTGGCAGCCAAATTTAGTTGGCAGCTTCACTGAGGGTGGGTGAAGTGTAAGAGAGTAGAGCAGTGCCTGCTCTCCTGCAGGTGCATGGCTGGGCTGAAAGCAGTAAAAGTTAATGTAGGGCAATGAGCTAAACAGATAATTAGGAAAATACATAGGGACTGATAAATGAAGTCACAAGGTGCCATTTTTAGTCACTTTTCTAAGTACTCCAATTAAATTGATGAGCACAGAAGAAGGATAGGAGAAGTTTAGAGAATGAGTGTTTTATGTTTCAGGTTCTCATGACAGGGAGAAAATGATATGCCAAAGTCAAAACAGTAGCTCTGCATATGTGATCAAAGCCTTGTTGAAACTCATCTCTGCACAGGTAAGGACAAACATTTGTCCTTGCAAAGGTTCCTATGCTATTGGAAAGGAAAACAAATTTTATCAAGAGACTTCAGCACCTTTAGGTACATGAAAGGACTCTTTATAAAAAAAGAGTACACTCATAAGATCATTTTACCATCAGACAAAAAGCAACCACTTCTTGAGTGAAGCACAGGAAGTGTTTGTCTTCTAGAGAATTTCATACTGGCATAGAACAAGCCTGAAAAACAACTTCTCCATCCAGAATGGCAAGGGTGATTCGGGAGCAAGGACTGCCTGAAATTCACTTGAGGTACTTCCAAGACTCCCTGGGGCTAACCAGCTCTCTTCCTATCAAGAGGTCAGAAACACTTGTCTTAACAAGACAAGCAAACTATTTGATAGATGAGGCAGATGCACTGGTAGCCACTGAGGTTAGCTGAGCAGATTGGACTTTAACGCTCCCAGGGGATCTTTTAAGTAGCTCAACCAGACAGGATGGCAACAACACAGCAAGCTTTCTAATTGTCAGGAAAATTCAAACCCCAGGCACCACTAAGCAAGAACAAGCTGGAACACCAGGCACAGTGCTTTTGCATTTAATTTCCTTTTAAACACCATTAGGTCAGAGCAATGCTCTGCTAGCAGAGGGAAGTAGGAACACAGTGGGGCCTCAGTCACTCTCTTTAGGAAATCATGAAAAAAGCAACCATATTATTTCTGTAGCAGTTGCACTGGTAAGAGCAATCCAGCAAGCTCCAGCCAATTAAGAGACAGACCCTTACACTTCTGAACCACTAGCAAATATTAGCACACATCTTCAAGAAGCCTTTAGTTACTGTTAGTCAGTCATAAGAATCAAGAAAGGCTGCCACTCCTGTCCAGTCCCTGGCATGGCTCTGATGGGCACACTAACAAGCTCAGATATGCAATAAGCCCCACACTGCCCAAGAAGAGAATACCACTGTTCTGGGCCAGGCAGTACCACCCCAGACAGTGCACAGGCTCAGTGCCTTAGGTAGGAGGACAGAGCTGGCTACCAAGATCATGCAGCAAGCACAGGCTGGTTCTGCCAGCACCCCTCTCTGCCATCCTTCAGCTCAGAACAGAGAGAACTGGAAACAAGACAGTTTTACTGAGAAGAAGTCCCTGCAAAATCTAGATATAAATAATATATATAATATATATCTAGATAATAACTGTCTTGTTCAAGCTGAACTTCAATTAAATCATGACCTCCAAGATCAAATGCAACTAACTCTGACACATTCTACCTGTAACTCTTCCCAAAAATGTAAAGATGACAAATGTGGAGAATACCCAAACCCACGGCATGGGTAAAGCCTGGTGCCAGCTGCAGCTAAAAACTGAAACAAGTGATGAAGACTGCAACCTGACAGTGGCAAAATTTATGCAGCCTAGCACACACAGAGCTGTGCAATACAGCAATTATTTCCTACAGGGAAACTGCACAGCAGCCTGTAGATGTTCCTCATGACAAGTCAGATGGATTTTTTTGAGATGTTGCCCACACAACTTACCTTGGTTTATCCTCTGGCAGCTCTGCTGTGACAGAAGCTATCAGTTTCAACTTGGTCTCCTTGGCCATGGCACTTCCCTGGAAGCCATCTAGCAGAAAGCCACCTACAGGCCGCTTGGCAGTCTCCCTGGCTGATCTGAGCCTCTCTTCCAAGATGTCTCCACCTTCAATTGCCCCAAACATTACACTTCCTTGTAGTTCCTGTCCCCGGAGAAAGCTACAAGTGTTAGAGCACGCTCTGCCAAAGACACAAAAGACATCTCACAGCCCAGACTTCAGATGCTCGCTACTTAAGCCCCACATTCCCAGGAACTTGACAGAACCATGGGATTTCATCTCACGCAAGACTACTCTCCACACAACATTGTGAAGTCTGTGTGTAAGAAAGGGGACTTGTAGAGACAAGATTCTGCTCCTTGCCTTGACACTGACTCACTAAGAGTTCTGATGCCACTCTTTCCACCTCCCTACAGAAGGAACACACACCATCTTCATACATGGCTTTTTATGGATGGGGTCTCAGCAATGCTTGTGTTAGTGCAAAATACAAAGCAGGTGCCATTATCCTGGCTGTCAGACACCAGATCTCACAAGGAGTTCTCTTTCAGGAGATAAAAATATCAGCTCCTGTCACCTGTTTTCCCTTGTAGTGCAGACTCATATAGTATGTCTCCTTTCACCAAAAGAGAGGGAAGTCTCAAAGCTGCTGGAAGAAATAAAGATAGCCCGACTAATTCTATCAAATCCTCCTTCACCTGGAACCAAGGGGACTTCAGAGCAAAAAGATGAGTTTTCTCAATCTGAATAAGAACATCCCACTTTGCCCATGCATCTAAGTGAAAGAAATGCATCACAGTCCAAAATCAGAAAGAAAAAAACCTAAAAAGTAGTTCTCCTTAACTAGTAGAGATGAGAGCTGATTCTGGTGCAGAAGACAATTTACTAAAGGAAGGAAGGAAAACGCACTGTGCTACTGGACTGTAAGCTGGGCATTCTCTGATACACACATGCCACACAATTTCCTTGTAAATCACATCCTGGGGCTGGTCCAGGATGCAGCACAGACCAAAAAGCAGTTGCAGTGCTATTGCCTCAGTACTTTGGGGACCTTACCGGTGATTTTTCTTGCAGCTGAAGGCATATATCCAAGAAGGAAAGTGACCTATCCACAGACTTCTTGGCTCTTTTTCTACCAGCTTCCCCAGAAAGGGTGTCTCCATCAGAGATGCACTGGAACCAGTCTGGCTGGATGGCTCGCTGGATGTCCATGAACTTGGAAGCTGTCACTTCCATGCGCCCTGAGCTTCCCCACAGGGAGACTGTCTGTATGGGAAGAATAGGGATGAACATCATTTGCAAAGGATAGCAGATCTTAAGGGTGAAAAGAGAGAAGGAACTGGTCTGGTGAAACACCAAATACTGGAATGCTATCTCATTAAATAACTTGTCCTGGGGCATGGCTCTATCAGATAATCAGCTGCGCTTGGCACAGTGAGTGAAAGGAGCTAAATGACTGAACAGAAATATTTAAGATACTCTGGTGAAACCATCCCACTCAACACTGACTTTTCCACATTAAAAAATGTGAGACAGAGCAGCTGGCCTCTCATCATACACAATTTAGTGGCAGAATTGGGTGGAAATAACCCAACTTGAATTCCCACCAAACTTATGTTGTCACAAAAGTAAGCTAAAGCTTATAAAAAGCAGCAAAGGCTGCAATGGCAAATACAGCTCACTAGTTTCCTGTACAAAATACAAACCAAATAAACTATTTCCTGTGAGCACTTAACTCACACCACACACATGAATGTACGTGTATATATAAACCATACAGACTGGGAAGAATACAAAAGCTTATTTAGCACTCAGTCTTAGAACCATGTTATTTTAGGTTCCAAATCCAGCAACTCTAGAAGGCAGTGAAATACCCAAACCAAGCCAATGTAAGAAATGGCATGTGCTCATTAGGATTTCACACACAATCTTCCCTGTCTCTTCACATGCTTCCCATCCTGCTAGCACACATGGGACCCCATCTTCCATCTTTACTCCATGATACCCTCAAAAGAATTTCAAGCAAGACAAAAGCACATGGACAGAGAGGTTATCTTACCTGAACACCTCCAGGCTAGCAGATGTCACCATTCAATTCATTAAACATTCAGATTCACAAAATGTTCACATTTCAGCCTATTTTGCAGACTCTGTAATTAACCTGTGAGTGCAGCTCGGCCACTGCTGTTGTTGTATTATTGTTAGGCTTGTGACAGTGCTACTGCAAAACTTTAAAGGGGTATTCAAGTAGGTTAAGTATAGGGCTTGAGCCCTTTTTGGAAGTCAGCTCTTTTCATCTGCAATTGTGTTCATGCTTTTTTAAACAAGAAAGGGCTTTCAAGCCATCAGGAACAGCATATAGCTTGGAGTCTCATGGGCACTTTTTGAGGCTTGAGGGTTTAAACACATTCTCCTAGCCTATGCCAGACAGATAGATTAAGCAGTGCAGTTCTCATGCATACTAATTCGGAAATTGAATTTCATCAGCCAATGCAAAAAATATGAGCAGAACAATTTTTTTTTTTGTCTGGTCCCCACAGAGACCCAGAAGGATTGCACAAGTATACCATGTGCCTGTTGTCCGTCCATCCATCCATCCATCCATCCATCCATCCATCCATCCATCCATCCATCCATCCATCTCTCCTGATTACTTCTGGCCTTATCAGCCAATTTCACCAAATTTGAATAAAAACAGAAGTCTCCAAAGTAAGGACATCTTTTGCAAATTTCCTACTAAAAAAAAAGAGCAACCCTAAAGAGAGGATATCTAAAATTTGTACCTGCAGAATAACTGAAACACAGCAGCTGTAGGTTGTTCTGCAGCAGCATGTTGTTTAGACAGTACCTGCTGCCTCTTTTTGTAAGAGCATCAGGGAACAGCTGGTGAAGGCAGGCAGAGGAAAGTTAGAGCTGTCTGAGCCAAAGGGCAGAGTGTAATCACATCTAGTTACCTTCATTCTGTTCTCGAGAGGAAAAAAGCTGCTTTAATAAATAAAATAGCCATGCAGCTTAGAGAGCTGAGCATTATCCCATGATTATTTAAATCCAGACCATGCTAGGCTTTCTGGCACAGAGCTTTCTGTCCTATTGCTTTCAAAAATCTTCCACAAGTATTTGTCAGCACAGATCCAGCTGCAGAATGCCTTAGAACAAGGTGACAAATATCTTCACCATCTTATTTAAAAAAACCCAAAAAAGTCTGAATCAAACTTCCAATACCCAGGTTTAGATTGCTGCTATCACCTCAAAGCTGCAGAACAGTGGGACAAGCTTCAGGTAATTCCTCCCCTGCAGAGAGACAGGACTCAGCCTGGATCCCAGCAGCAAGGAATATACACTGATAGCTGTATGGCAGGAGTAATCCCCTGTCACTTAGTGACCTTCCACCAAAGGTGACCATACCCAAACAGCCTTGGGGCTGACTGTATCTGAGCAGGTGCCAGGAGTGGCTGCTCCAGCACAAAGCTGTGTCAGGCAGCAGGCAGAGTGTGGATTGCACAGGGAATGTGTGTGCCTGTGGGGTGGAACAGGCAAATGTCTGCAACACTATGCACTCCTGGATTGCTGAGCCACCCTCCTACAAAAATTCTGAAGTCCTTCCCCTTTGTGGGCTGTAGTAGGCTGTAAATACACACACTGGGGTTCAGATGTACTGTTTATCAGTGGCATCACCATAAACTTGTACAGCATATATGCCAAAACACAGGTATTTATTTTTACTGCCATTTTAACTACTACAGCATGGCAGGCCAGAGCTCTCCTTCCTACCTGAATTGCCTCTTAACTGCTCAGGAACTGTTCAGGGCACATGCTGCCAAGTAAGAACATGTACAGCTGTATTTAGTTGGAGGTATGAGCATGTAAATGATAATCCTCTTTGTGCAAAGATTTATTTTGCTAATCTTGTGGCTGTCTGAGCGCACCCACACAGATGAGGGGAGGACTGGCAGATTTCTTTTGGGAGCTTCAGGTGGACCCTTTCAAGTCTTTACAGCTACTGTACCTTGTTAGTGTTGTAGCCAGATGGGCAGGGAGTGACTGGGTCATGAAGGGAGCAGTACAGCACAGCATCTGGCATACCTGAAAACAGACAGACAGACACAGAGGAGAGTTTCATGAACCAAAGCAAAGCTAACGCAAAGATGTGACTTGCAGATCTGCAAAAGGGAACAGAGTATTGTCCCCCACACAAGTACATCCATTCTGACAAAGAAAATATTGGTCATCTATCTCTCAACACTCAGGACAAGCCAGGAAATAATACCCTTTGGTTCTGCAGCCTACATAGCTGGTTTGGGATTTATTTATGTTTCTTCCTGATTAATACTCCACCTATTAAAATTTTCCAGACCCAACAGTTGACTCACTTGCCCACTCATCTGATAACTGATACACTGGAGACACCTGACATTTGACAAAACTCAAACTGAGGAACAACCCCAAGCCTAGAACTTTTAAGGAAAGACATAGAATGGTTTGGGTTGGAAGGGACCTTAGAGATCATGCCCCATGGGCAGGGACACCTTCCACTAGACCACACTGTTCAAAGCCCTGTCCAACCTGGCCTTGAACATTTCCAGGGATGGGGCATCCACAACTTCTTCAGGAAACTTGTTTGAGCACCTCACCACCCTCACAGAAAAGAAAGGGATAGTGAGAGAACATTATCTACTACACAAATGAGAAATTTAACATCCCTGCCAGAGTGGAGGTTTCAAATGTCAGAAAGCTAGGCAGTACATCTCAGTGACTTACAGCCTTCTCATCAGAGACAGTCACTGAAATTGGTAAAGCCTCCAGGAAGTTTCAAAGACAAAGACATTTTTCAATTTTTCTTGAAGGAGTAAATTGCTCCAAAGCAGTTAAACTTTATTGAAATTTGGGTGCAAACTTCCTTTGGAAAGACAAACCATAATTTTTTAAAAAATATAATTAAATGCATGTCCCAAATTCTATGTGTTTTTTAAAAAAATGAAACAAACAAAACAAGTACTGGTAACTCTTTTTTTTTTTCTTGCAAAATGCGCTAGATTCTATACACAATGAACTGTCTCTAGATCATAGAAATTACAGACACATCATCACTTTGTAGCCTGATTGAAGGATATTTGGCCATACTAGTGACAACATACTATTTCAAGTCTTCCCTAATGGCACTTTGAGTGAGAAAATCCATAAATGTGCAAGCCTACATCTTTCTGCCTACTGTACCACCTGAACATGCTCTAGTGGGACCCACCCGCATTATATCTCACATATAAAAGCAAACACTTGTACTTTACCTATAAATTTTGCAGCTCCTTCTTTATACTCTTCCAGAACATCATGGATTTCTGCCCTGCAATCCAGATACAGAAACACGTTAACTAAGAAGACAACTGTCTAAACAGATCGGTCGTTTCTAAGGCTTCTGCTTCCACACTTATGCACTCTCTGACGGTGAACTGGTATTTGCCATCCAGCTGTCAGGCAGCAAAGCAGGGACAGATGGAATGAAATGCCAGAATCACAGCTCACAACACTTGGCATTGTAATTCTGTGGCAGAAACGTTAAGCTTTTACTGGCACTGACCAGTGACCACTGACTTGATGGAGAGCACAAAGCTGGACTGTGACCTTTTGGGTAGCAAAACCCACTAAAGTATTCAACATCATTCAACAACTGCACAAGCTTTATCATGTTAATCTTTCCTTTCAGTTGCCACTTACCTAACTAGTTCTGAGAGTTAGCTGCTGCTCACCTTACCTTAAATGTTTTCAGGTATGGGATAGATATACCACCTTTCTGGGCAGTCTGGTCCAGTGTTTCACCACCCTCATTATAAGAGATAATCTCTTATAGCTTAAACCCATTACCTCTTATTCTATCATAACAGGCTCTGTTAAAAATCTGTCACCATCTTTCTTATCCTTCCCATTTAGGTACCAGAAGACTGGTAAAAGGGCTCCCTGGAGCCTTTTCTTCTCTAGGCTAAACACCCCCTGTCTGCCTGTTGCTATAAGAAAGATGCTGCAGCCCTCTGAGCATCTTTGTAGCGCTCCAAAAGACTTGGTCCAACAGGCCCACATCATTCTTATGCTGGGGGTTCCAGAGCTGGATGCAGCATTCTCGGTGCGCGGTCAGCAGAGGAAAGCAGAGGTGCAGAATCACCTCCCTCGCCCTGCTGCCCACCTCAGGAAGATGCCTTTGAAGTCACCACGATGGGTTTGGCCTAAACACGCTAAAAATCACGCAGCCCTCCAGCCCCCTTCCAGTCACCTTTCCTCCCCCGCCCCTGCACCTGCCTCGGATGGGGAAGCGGGCCCCCCGGCCCGGGCGCGGTACTCACAGGGCGGGCAGGGCGAGCTGCGCCACGCCGGGCACTCCGCGCACCTCCCGCAGCGTCTCGTGGGTGAGGTGCGGCGCCGCGCCCGTCC
>VZTN01023421.1:350033-382572 GCA_013400515.1 Erpornis zantholeuca
ACGGCGGGGGGAGCGCGGCCCGCTCGCCCTCAGCGGTTCGGGGGGCGCCGGGGGCGGGACGCCTCCCTGGGATCCCGCTTTCCTGGGATGGCGGGCATTTAGCACGGCAGGGTCAGGATCAGGGATGAGATTTCCCAGGGCTGGGCGGATTGCCGGCGGGTGGGAAGTCCGCGCTGGACTCGAGCGAACCGCGCCAAAGTTGGCAGCGTGAAGCTCGGGTTCGGGAAGAGACACGGGAGCTTGGAACGCTGTGTTTTTTCTTAATCCCAGCCGAGGTTTGGATCGGGTGGCTTGGAACAGTGGGCCAAGGCAGAATAACTTGCGCAGTGACATTCAGGGTCAGGTTGTGTCAACAGACGGGGCTCTGAGTAAGCTGAGATGGTTGAAGATTACAGAATCGTTAAGGTTGGAAAAGACCTCTAAGATCATGGAGGCCAACCATTAACCCAGCACAACCATGTTTAACCCTAAACCGTGTCCGCAAGTGCCACATCCACAGGTTGTTTGAACACTTCCAGGGACGGTGACTCAGCCCTTTCCTGGGCAGCCTGTTCCAATGCCTGGCCTCCTTTCCAGTGATGAGATTTTTCCTCATATCCAATTTAAATGTTCCATGACAAAACTTGAAGCTATTCCATGTTACCCTGTCGATTGTTACCCCCACCCTGCTACATCCTCCTTTCAGGTGCTTGTAGACAGTGATAAGTTCACCCTTGAGCCTCCATTTCTCCACATTAAACAATCCCAATTCCCTCACCTCTAGACTCTTCAGCAGCTTTCCCCTTGTCTGGATACACACCTCAATGTCTTTCCTGAGCTTAGGGACCCAAAAGTGGACACAGGACTCAAGGCAGCCTCACCAGTGCCAAGTACAAGGGGACAGTTACTGCCCTGGTCCTGCTGGCTACCCTCTTGCTGACACAGGCCAGGATGTCATTGCCCTTCTTGGCCATCTGGACACACTCTGGCTCATATTCAGCTGGTGTCAACCAGCACCCTCAAGTCGTTTTCTGCCAGGCAGCTTTCCAGCACTCTTCCCCCAGCCTGTAGTGATGCCTGGAGTTGTGATGTAAATGCAGGACCTGGCACTTGACCTTGTTGAACTTCATGCAATTGGCCTCAGCCCATCAGTCCAGCCTGTTCAGACCCCTCTGCAGAGCCTTTCTGCCCTCAAGTAGAGCAACACTCCCATCCAAGTAGGTGTTACCAAAGATGTCCCTGCTCATGGCAGGGAGGCTGGACTAGATGGCCTGTAAAGGTCCCTTTCAACCCATACTCTATGAAGAATAAGGTGTCTTGTTGCTATGCATAAAACTCAACACACCAAAACTTGCTGTTGAGCAGTGCTGCAGGTTTTTTGGGCAAGAGATTTACCCCAATACAAGAGATTTACCCCAAAACATCATGTCCTGCACCGACCATCACCTGACATCAAAGAAAATGAATTCTAGGGTGAGGTTCCCCTTTGTTTTGGTTCCTTGGCACATCCATGCTCTTACCTTCAGCCTGCTTCTTGTGGCAGGTAGGAGTGTGCATCTGCATCCTGGGCCTCTGGCAGCAGAACAGACAGAAGGAGTTCAGAAATATGGCCTGTCTGGGGCACAGGTGTTACTGGTGAAAACACAGTGACACATCAGGACCATTAACATTTCAGAGAGATGAATATGGGATAGGAAGTCTCTCAGCCTGGCTATGACAAAAAGCTGATATCGAATTTCATAGTTGCTGGTTGCTGGGCACTAGCTCAGCAAGTCTGCATCCAGCCCCCAGGGGCTGGGTGTTTCCTTTCTCTCTGTGTTCTCCAGTCTCTGTGTTTGGCACTAATTGCCAAATGAGTGCTTATTGCTTCATGATTTCTAAGTCCAGTTTATGCAATCAAGCAGTCGTAGAAGTTCATTACAAAAGAAATCTATTCCTTAAAATAGCCGTGCTGTTTTGCGTTACATTCCCATTGATGTTTGCTCTCTGGGGGAGAAATGTGGTTATAAGAAGTGTAAAAATTAATATCCTTAGAAATGTGTTTCTTTCTTTAATTTAAAGAGAGTGGACCGAGCCTCTGAGTATGCTCTATCTGAAGCTTTTTTTCTTTCAAAAGTCAAGGTATCCACAGAGGCCTTGGGGTCCTGTGACAAGTTTGGAAACTGAAGAATGGCTGCAAGATCATCATGAGGCCCATGAGGAAGGTGAGTGTTATAAGTATGTATTGTATTATTGGCTTTTTGCAAATATTAAAATGAATGCTATATGTGTAATGTTAGAAAACTTGGTTGCATGGAGATAGTAGTGTAATTTCTTAGGATTTTATCATTATATGTAGAATGCTTTTTCATGTAGCTGACTCAGGATAGCAAAAGATAAGCAAAGGAAATTTCCACCATCTGGCCCAGATAAGGACTGAGAGCGTAAGCCCCTGGAAGGAAGAGTTATTGATCCGAATGTGAAACAACATGATGACCAAAAAACATTTTGTCAGCAGAACTGGACTACAATGGATTATCAACTTTTAAACAGATCTGCAAAAAGGAAGCAGAGACCGGAATGGGGGGACTTGAAACCCAAGGGATACCAAAAGAGAAATATTTGAATGATTCATAGGGATCTCTGAATATGTATGAGACTCGGGCATTTAACAGAAGAGGTTTCTTAGCTAAGGTGTGCCTCTGGCATTATGCCAAGCACCCGGCCCTATTAACTCTTTGTTTTATTTCTGTCTCCTATTGTCCTTTTTATTAAACCCCTTATTAAACCTCTTAAAATTTTACCAGGAGTGAACATCGTTTTTCACAGTGAGCTAAAATTCTGCTTGCCACAAGCTGCCTGAAATGAAGTGTCCTTGATCCAGCTTTGCGATTCTGATTGGAACAGGCTCTTGAAAAGCTTGAGTTCACAAGAAACAGTTCATAATAAGATGTCTTTCATCTAATGGAGAAAGGCATAAGAAGGATCAGTTGCTGGAGTTCAAGGTCTTAAATGGCATACCTAAGAGAAGGATAAACTCTGTCTCCTGGAGATACCAGGTCAAGACAAGGATAAGAACTGCCCTTGAAGACACTGTATGGTCAAAGCCAAGGTAGTAGGCTGTAGGAAACCAGGTGAAATTACTTGACATATTTATGATAGCAGACTAGATGTGGAAATGGAGTTGCTCTATGTGAAATACCTACAAACAATGATGTGGTTCTGTTTTGATTCCCATGCAAAATTTTCCTCACTAATTAGCTAGCTAAATATTTCTTTTGTAAAGCCTGCAGCCAAAAGTACTTGCTGAATTTTGAAAGTAAAGCTGTGGTAGATTTAAAAAACAAAAAGGAGGGAAATTATCACCCATCAGTGCTAGGAATATGTCTGCAGAGTAAAAAGCTGATAGGAGACTAGATTTTGAAAACTGAGTTAACTGCTCTTTTAAGAGTTAGCATTACAGAATAGCATGATGACACATCTTAAGAGCATCCACTTCAATACAGGAAGTCAGCTTTTTCACTTGTAATCATCAAGAGTTCAACTGACAACATGGAATACACTTACCTGCTTACAGTGCACTCTCTGAGTGCATTATACAGCACAGAGGCTCCAAAGGAGCCCTCTTGGCTTTGGTGAAAAGCTTTGTCTTTGGTGTAAAGGTTGCTTGCTTTTCTCGTATTTCTTTATTATTTTCATTTGCCCTCCTCTTCTAGGGTTTTCCTTTTTATAGCTACCCAATGCCTCAGAATTGTTCCTGGGTCAACTGAACTTCTTTTACCTGGAATCCATTATTACAATACTTAATGGTATGAACTACACATAGCCCACTTTGCAAAGAAAGGTAGTGATAAGAGAAGTGCCAGAGAAGTGTCTGATCTTCTCTAGTTATGAGAAGATCAGAAATCCCAGTCTGTCCCTGTTTGAGACAAATTCAGAGAAAAAAATATCCTCTGATAGAAAGCAGGTTGTAGTTACCTCTCCCCCACCGGGTTCAGAAAAAGAAATATTTCCTTGGAGGAAAGTGAAGAAGAAAACAAAACTATTTATTTAACAAACACACAGGAAAATAATAATAATGCTAAATAATAAAATCTCTTGCTGTGGAGAGAAACCTAGAAGAACTGAGTCCTTTCTGTGGGTGTGGTCTGTCTCCTCTTCTTCGGAGCTGGGTTGGCGTGGGGGGCCCCCTCCAGGCTGGTGGAAGGTCTCCCAGTGAGGTTTTGATGTTCTGGTGTTCTGAACAAGTCCAGAAGAGAAGAAGAAGGAACCAAAGTACCAGGAAAACTCCGTCTCTGTCCTTTCGAAGAAACAGAGACAAAAACTGGTAAAAAAGCCAGAAAGTGCTTTCCTCCTGCTCTCTGCAGCAGCAGCTATCTCCATGGAAGAACAACAGAGAGGAGTAGTGACCTTGATGCACAGAATTGCTTGAAGAAGATCCTCTGGCTATTTTTTCTTTCTCTCTCCTCTCAGGCTCAGTTTAAAGGCACAGAAAGGCATAACATTCATTTTCTGGCCATAGAGTAGGCGATATGGGATCATAAAGTCACTCCAAGACACACTCAAAAATGTAACCCTTCCCCAAGTGGCAAGTTGTTTTCCACTCTTTTTTCTGTTACCAGATATATTTCTCTGTTCCTGATCTGGCGTGAGACATTATGAAAGAGAATAAAAGTGATTTAAGGACAACAAATTAGATTTATGTTTTCCTCAAAAGACCCACCATTTTAAAAGGAAGTTTGGAAAAGGCTGTATTGCCTTAGAAATACCAGGGAGCATCTACACTTTGTGTTGGGAGTAGATACTTGGAGCAGCTGCTTGCTCCTGTCCATTGACTGTGTGCCTTACGCTGTGTAATGACTCCCACTAGAGTGGCTTCTGAGATCCCGGCTCTTTGTCCATCCTCACCTCACGGATGGCTGAGGATTGCTCTGCTTCTCGTGGGGCTGCTCCTGATGCCTTGCAGTTTACAGCCCTGTGTCCTGCTTCAGGAACAGCTTGGCCACCCATGCAGCAAGGCCAGCTGGGTGGTTGAGGCAGCAGACACATGAACTGATGTTGCTTTTGAGAAGGAACTCTAAAAAAGGAACTTTTTTATTTTTCCATGGAAGAATGGAGATGCAAACAGTCCAGCAAAGGACTTCATACCCAGTTGTTCATTAGGCATTTGAGCTCCCTGAGGAGTACCACATCCATCATGGGTGCATTCCTGTAGGTGCAGTCTTAACCCTCAGTCCCAGATGAAGTTTTCCACTTGACAGATTTCTAATTAGACTCACCAGTTGCTCATGTGGTACTTGGAAATGGTTCACCTGTACACATGAGGCAAAAGTTTGTCCAAACAGCAGTTCTCTTGAATTTAGCATATGACAATCTTGGCTGTAGATGTGGAAACCATTTAAGTGTCTGCAAGTGCAGTGGTAAAACATATGAAAGCTGAGTTATGAATTACCTCATGTGAATTCCATCTCCTCAATAAATGCTGCAAAATAATCACAAGTCATCTAAATGCCCACAGAATCATAGCAGGAAAAATGAGGTGGAGAAGAATTAATTTGTGACACCATGTGACAGGGACAAAATTTTCCACCTTCTCTCCCTGTTATTTTACAGATCAAGAAGATGAGAACATAACTATTAGCTTTATTCCATTTTCTGTTGCAGTCAGCTTTCAGTCATTCCCAGCATATAACCATCCCAGGCTATTACTAGTTTACACTTAGCCATATTTTTTTTTTACACAAGTGAAATCATTAGTCTCTTTCTTCATGATAGCCCAGGAGCTGCTCAGTAAGTGGATGAAGTCCAAACTGCAGCTGGAGCTGAGTGATGGAGAAGAGGAAGTTGACTCTGTCCTTCAGGAAGAGCCTCCTGCAGCCCCTCTGAAATATGAGCACTTTGATGGTGAGAGCATTGCAAAGCAAGTCCTGGTTTCCTCTCCAAGGCTGTGCTGGGGAAGGAGGTCAGGCCTTATGGTTTGTCAGACTGAGGGGTAGCAGTTGTTTTGAGGCCAGGACAGTGGACTCAGTAGAAAAGAGATTAAATGTGATGATTTTTGTCCCCCAGCTCTTACAGCATCTTGCTGTATGACTGCAGAAATGCACCTCATAAACATTCAGTGTCTCCCTCTGTAAAAGAGATTATTTTTTTTTCTTTTGTGAACAGGTATTTTTGAGGCCTGTCAAGTTTATACAGCTGTTTGAGATGCTCAGAGTGAAAAATGGGTGAAACATTGTTACTGCTCTACCGTGTTCAATAGGAGACTGATTAAGGCTCTGGGGATAAATGGAATGCAGTCAGTGTGTCCATGTTCATCAGAAAAGCATTCACAGTCTGGAGAAGTGATCCCTTTAATTACATTAGGCTTTTTCATCTGAGACAGAAGGGTTTATTCATTTCAGACTAGCCTGAGATAATCTGAATTTCTCATTTCAGATTTGTGTAGCTATCTGGAATGTGAAATGGAAAGTTCCTCTGTCCAGAAATACCTTCGGCATCTTTTGCAGAGTGAAGTTGTGAACTGTGGGATAGCAAAACACCTTAGACTTGAAGAGATCAAAGAAAAAAAACGCCTTGCAGATCCACGAATAATCATGGAGCTCAGACACAAGCAGGTGAGCAGGCAAGGCAGCTCAGTTAAAAGGAATAAAATGGAGGATTATAGGATTAGAGTAAATGCTCAGTGATACCTCCCCAGTATTCTCTCAGAGCCTCCAATAATCTCTGACTTGGAAGCAACCACCAAAAGATAGTCTTCCACAGTTCAGCTGAAACTTTACTGCATTTCCATGTGCACATTAGCCATTCAACAGTAGCTTGCATAGTCAGCTTTCACTAAAACCGTTCAGGTTTTCCCCCTTTTTCTGAAGACTGCCAAGAATTGCTGCCACAGCAGTCAGTTCTAAATTTGCTTTCTTTAAGGAATATTTATCTCATTTCACTCTCTCACATGGAGTATTTTTCTGGTCAAGAGCAGAATCTCTCCAGTCAGTGCCAGCTACAGATAGGGTTTCTTGCTTAATGTGAAAAGTGTATTGTGACCCACCCTGACAGTGTACAGTGAACTTCAAATTGTTTAGCCTTTGGTGCTTGCTTTGACTTTTGCTGATTTCCTCCTTCCCAGGTGAAAGAAAACCGAATGAGGCATCAGAAAGCTTTAGAGCTTCAGAGACAAAAAGAGTCCCTGAAGAAAGCAATTCTGTCTGAGGCCAGGCTCCAAGCACAGGAGGAGGATAGAAGGAAGGCCCTGCAGGCTAAGAAGGAGGAAGAGGAGATCCAGAGGGAAATGGTGAAGCTGCGAAAGGAAATGGCTGAGAAGAAGTACACCATGGCAAAAGTTTGGAGAACGTAAGGAAGAGGGTGTATGGGTGTAGAGATGTGAAAATCACTTACCAGCTCCTTTTGTTAAATGTAAGAGCCATGGTCATCCCAAACAAAACAGCTGGTTTTGTCTCTGAACTCTCACAAAACCTTTTAGTCCTTTGTTACCAACATCAGTGGCAGAGTTTTTCATGAGTGGGACAGATGGCTAAGAATAGTGTTATCCTCCCCTCAGCCATTACAGTATGTGCACTGAAACACAAAGAGCATGTTTGCACCACTGTGCATTCTCTCCATCCACTCTGTAGCTACATACAGCCTTGTTAGCATCTAATGCCACAGGAAAGCCAGTACACAGAAAAAAATAAAAGAAACAAATAATCTGTTGAAAGTCTAGCACTTGTAATATTTTCCCTACTATGAAAGATAAAGAGCATTCTTGGCTGAGGATTCTGCAGACATAATTTTTTTCTTTTGTTGAGCTTGGATTGTCACAGAGATGTCACTTTTAGGGATGCCATTTATTTACTTAGGCAGCCATGAGATCCTAAGTCTTCTCATATAAGTGCTGTAATGAAATATTTACTGAAATGATTTACTATTTTCTTCTGCCTTCTATATTTAGGAAATGCACTGGACTGTTTCATCTCTGGGACCCCAAACCATTACAGAGGTGGTTTTAAAGAAGGCTGAGTTAAAATAGCAACTTTCTGGCCCGTCGAGGTGGTTCTCTTAGAGTTGGCCAAAAAAAGAAGGTATTAGATTGTATATCAGATATTATATCTGTATGTTTGTTCACTTTGCAGGGAGGGGAGGAGACAAAACAAACCTCAGAAGCCGTCAGTGCAGAAGGGGTCTGTTCCTGTGTCACCACCCCTGGTCCTGAAGAGAGAAGAGCAAGGAGAGGAGAAACAGAGAAAGACTCAAGAGCTGCTGCACAGGATTCACACCAGTAAGCAGAGAGTGAGCATCACCTTTTTTTATCTGAGACTCTGAGCTACCTGCCCTTGGCTACCATGTGCAAAGTTGAAGTAAAAAGTCCTGGTTGTGCAGAAGTTTTTACTTTTTCCAAGACCTCCTGATACCAGGAAAGTAGGAGAGCAGGGCAAAAAGTATTTTATAAGAGTAGGAGCAAGAAATCCTGAGGTGCCAACCCCAGCCCCAGTGGGCCTGTGCCTCAGGCACTGAGTGTACTCAGTAGGACATTTCCCTTAGAATTGTGGAAAAGACATGGCTCTAAAGACAGATGAGACCATAAAGGCTTCTGCAATCGAGAAATAGGGAAATGTACAGATGAAGAAGTGGAGTGAAATTTGTTTTCCCTCAGGGAAGGAAATAAAAGGGTAAACTGGCAGAAAAAAGGCCTGAGAAGCCCTTACTGTGTGTGGAGGAAGGCAATTTAAAGATTGCCTTGTAGATTCTAGTTCATGAACAGGGAGAGGAAAGAGAAATGATGCAGCCAGGGATTAATTTCAAGCTGTGTCTCCGAGAGCTGATGCACGCCAGCACATCCACAGTAACAGGTTCCTCGAGGATCCCCTTCCGCTGAGTGCAATAGGATATTCTGTGTTACTGCAACAGCTCTTTCGAGGCAAGCAAACTTAAATAATTCCTAGTAGGAACCTTTTTCTTTTATCTTCATTATTCTGGTACCATAGTCAGCTCTGGTTTAAACATGTATCAAATACTTGCACCTGAAGTGTGATCTTTTAGTACTGAAAATTTTATATGGGCAGTCTCAGCAAAGGGAATAACTTTCCTGAGTGCAAGTATGAATGCCATCCGTCACAGCATGTTTTTAATTAATAGAGGAGTCATCAGCATTAATGTCCATATATATACATCTAGGAGTTTTTTCAGCAGAAGAATCCCACAGTTTTTATGGTGATTCTCTTCACAGCTCAACCCATCTGCTGGATTTGAGCTTGGCTGCTGTTTAGGAGTACACAACCTCTCTCCAGCACAGTCTAAGCAGTGAAGATAAGCCTGAATGAAACCACAGAACAATTCAGGACTGGTGTAATGTGAGAAGCCACAGCTTGTCTGAGCTAAGCAATAGTGACATTTTGATTACTTTCCTAAAGCAGAAAGAAACAGCTAATGCATTGACTTTTTGTAAGTCTCTATTTGAAGATTTCAAGCAAGAGAGGAATGCAATTAACACAAGGCACTATGACAAAAGGGGAACAGCAGAGTCTTGTGAGTTGACCCACTTGGAGGATCAAAATGAACAGTGTCTGCAGTGACAGGGCTAGAATTATGGGGTAGATTAGATAGCAAATTGCTGCTCTGTACAATGTAAATTACTCCCAAAGGCAGCGAGTCTAATTACACAATAGGGGAAAGGTTTGGTTTCCTACTGGAACAAGGATGAGCTGAGGCCGTGTCATAAATTCACTCTAGGAAGTGTCTTGATGTTTTTTCTAAGTTTTAAAAAAAAATTAAAAGCAGTACTTCTTCACAGATGTGTTCTTACCTGTAGCATCTTAGACGTTTTATAGATTTTGAAATATTTTCTCTGTCTCCACAAATTCTGTGTTCCTCATGCACTTCATTCCTTTACACTTGGTGAACTAAGTGCATTTTACTCCAAAGCATGGAGCCTCATGATACAATGTCTCTTTCTAGACCCTTTCTGCTTTTTGTAGAAGACCTGCGCATGCTCTGCAATACTTTTTTTCCTTTTCAACAATTTACTTTTCAACAAGATAACAAGCCTGTGTCTCAATTCTAAAAAGAATCTCAAAAAGGAAAGTCAATATAGGCAAAGGGCGGAGAGGATCAGTATTTGTGAGGCAGGCTGTATCTTGCTCATTGATTTTTTGAAACTCTCCCATGCAGTGCTTGCAACAACATTTCTCTGCTTGGCTGAAAGTCATTCTGGAGCGCAGAATTAAAATGGGCAAAGCCAAAGCCCTTGCTGACTGGAGATGCCAACTGAAGGCCCTGCGAGCTTGGAGAAACTATACTTGGGCCCAGAAGGTAGAGCAGGAGACACAGCAATTGGAAGTTCATCTCCAAGATCAAAACAGGTAGTGACCCTTTACTGTGGAATTCCTCCTACTGCAGCCACACTTGAGCAGAGCGGTGAGCGGGAACTGTAAAAAGAGCTTGTCAGTTATCCAGCAGGAGGGAAACAGCAGCTTTGTGAGAAAATTGCTACACTGCCTGCAGTCTGCCAGAGGCATTGTGGCACAGATGAAAAGGAGGACTGATATAAACAAGAGCTTTAGCACTTTGCAACAAGCCTGTGTCTCAGGCTCTCTGTAGACATCTTTCCTAGAAATCTCACCCTGGCTTCCTCTGGACTCCAGAGAATACGAGTTGCCAAATTTATTCCTGATTAATATATTTGCTGTTTCAGTAGTAATGTAGCAGAGATCATTTTGGCCAGTGCCTTTCATTAAGGAAGATGTTGGATGAATTCCTTATCATCCAGAGAAAACCCTTCACAGGTGTCTGGCAGGCTGCAGTGGTGAGACACTGTCACTTCCCCATATGCAGCTGGCCAGGGAACATGATGCCTTTTTTTGCAGCTATCCTGCATCCCAGAGATGACACAGGAAGGTGCAAAGTGTGAACTAGCAAACCTTATTTCAGAATAGCAGGCATCCTGTCTGCCCTTCCCCTCCTCCTTGGATGAGCTCTATACAACTTCAGATGGCCTTCAGCGTTAAGCAGCGAAAGGACTCAGGAAATGATGTGGCTTTGTGCCTTGGCAGAAGCCTCACTCCTGCCATAACACAAATGTTTCCTCATTCAGGAAAACCCAACTGGCTGTGGAGCACAACCAGCGACGGCTCCTGCGCTGCTGCTTTCTGGCCTGGCAGCACTGGAGCCGAGCGGAGATGGAAAAGCGAGAGCTGCAGATCAAGAGGGTGCAGACAAAGAGAAAGATGGAACAGCTGCTGGAGGCTGTGTCACTGGGGAAAGGTGGGGACAGGCCACTGGAGGTTAACAAGCCTGGGACAGCAGAAATAAACAATCATCAAGATTTACAGCAAGACAAGGTAGATCCTTCCCATGTAGTTTTGCCTATTGGCATAGCTGTACTTATATTTACTTTATGCGGTCTGAAATAAAGAGTACATTGTCCCAGAAGAAAGCTTCTTTCCTAGGGTGACCCCCAAATACCTGCCTGCAACTGTTCAGGAGAGAAGGCTAAAAACCAGAGGTAAATGTGAAGGACGATGGATGAGTTTTAAAAATAATCTCTAGTGCTGCCAAAGAACAACCCTTCATGTACTCTGAGTCGCAATGAGCGTCCCACCCCCAGATCATTTTAACTGAGAGATTAGTTACATCTTTGATGCCAGCTTAGACTTAAAAAGAATAACTTGACTGGATGACAAGAGATATTTTTTATGCCGGTGCAGCTCTCCATCTTTTAAGTAAAGGGAAAAAAAGAGGTTGTCACTGGCTGTTTCATGATAATGTGTATCACAGGGAGGTAAGAGAGGGGAATCAGAGGTTGCTTCCTTAAATTGTTATTTGTCAGGTTGGATCCCTACCTTCCCTTCTGTCTATAAAATGTGTACCACAGCACTATCCTGATGTTAGTATTAGAGCTCACACACACATATTACAGGTCAAGCTTTCTGTTTGCTTAAATATAAGCAAAAGTTGATTTCTTTCAGTGCTTATACTATCCTAGTAGTGCCCTCTTTTTCTTCTGCTGCATTGGTAAAATTTGTGCTGAAGGAGTGGGACTAGGAAAGGTCAGAAAGCAGACCTTACAGCTGATGCCTCTTCAGAGAATGAACATGTGTCAGAAAGGTGCAACCTCATTCTCCACGGTGCACCTGTTTCATGGTAACATTTATTAAAGCTGGAAGTCTACCTTGTAGACTTCTCCTCCATCTGAAAGAAGACTGTTCAGTAGATCAGCTGTGTAGATCACTTCAACCACTGTTTTTAATTTTATTCTCCATCTGAGTGCTGAGCAGGGACAACACAGTCCAAAATGGAGTGTGCTAATCCCTGAGAAATTATCTGTCCTAAAGTGCGCTCCCCAACAAAATAGTCAGGATGTATTCCTGCCAAAGCTCTTGCCTGATCAGTATTCTTTCCTCCTGGTGAAATGGTGCTCGGCTCCTTAAAAGTTCTTTCCAACAGCCTTCGTTTTGTGCATAATGGGATCCCTCTGGCCTGACTGGATAAAGATTGCATAGCTGAGATTACCCTACTTCTCAGGCATCTCACTAGATTTGCATTAAAAAACCCACTATGCAGGAAGGGCAGAGGAGTGCTTAGTTTTAATCAATGCCAAATTTTCATAATTTCTTTTTTCTTCCCCTAGCCAACTGAAACTTGCCTCATACAGAAACTGCCTGATCAGACCAGAGACCAGTCTAGTTGGGATGTTGTTCACACATCTCGTTTCTGCAGAAACCCCAAATTTGCCTTGGAGATTACCATAAGACATGCAGCCCTGAGTGCCCAGGACCAGGCTATGTACAAGAATCAAATAGCTACTGTTCTCCAGCAATTCCAGGCACTCAGTCCAAAGACATCTCCTGCTTATGGTAGCCGTTTTGAGCACCGTCATGCCTTCCAGCAACGTGTGATTGAGGAGCAGAGGCAGCAGCTTCAGAAACAGCAAGAGCTGATCCTTAAACTGCAGGAAAATCAGAAGCCGAGCAGAGATAAAGAAGAGGCAGCACAAGCTACGGCTGTAACCCAGACATTTAACAGTTCTGTTTCTCAAACGAGGGAGGAAAAACAATCCAGATGCCAGAATACAACCCCTTTGAGGTATATGCCCTCAATAAAGCAGGGTCAGTTAGTCATCCTGTCTCATTCCCACTCAGGTTAAGCCAGAATTTGCCAGGCACATTTCAGTCATGCTAGTGCTATCTGCTGTTCCTCTCAGCTGTGACTTAACCTCAAGGGACTTATCAGACTGGCTGCAGTTCTCTCTCCTTTTCCCTTTCTGCACTGGCTTGACACCAGGTGATCCATACAGGATCCACTTAGAAACAGCAACACCAGTGTCACCCATAGTAGCAGCAGGGATCTGTTTAGTTATGAAAAAAAGAGTATCATCCTCCATATTTCAGACCATGCAGCAGCCCTGGAACTCAGTTCCTTTGCAAGGATGCTTCATCAGTCCCATTTCAAGCAGAAGAAAGGTGTATGAGGGATAATGCAGCACAATGGAAAACAGAAATTACAAGGCCATAGGTGGTAGGTGTGAGACATAGTTCGACCTCATTCACTGAAGTATTTCCTTACTCTTTTCTTTCGTAGCCCACCTGATTCTCATGGGCCAGAAAACACAAGGGCAACAATGCAAGGCAGGAAGCCCTCCAGCCAGCTGACTTCACCTCATCCCATACTGAAAGGTATTGTTCTAGATAGCAAAGACCATTCCAGACCACTTTTCTCAACAGCTTATCTGGAAATCTCTCTCTTTGTCTCAGTTTTGCTGGTTGATGATGTTGTGGAAGTAAAATTCTGCATTCTTTTTCCCAGTCTAACCAGTGCTATGAGGGAGGGTGAGCTGTTTTCCTGTCTGAGACTGGCATCTGTAAAACCTGGGACACTGCAAACCTCTCGTGTCGACACTTAGTGCACTCTCGTGGCAGTTAGTTCTAACACCTGTGGTTGTCTCTGCTGTGACAAGATCCAGAGAGAGAAGCTGTACAGGGTTTTTTGCCTTTGTCATGCATCCAAGTAACACTTAAACTGGCCAGTCATTTTCATCCAACTTTGACAGAGGTGTTGAGATTTCAAAGGGAATTAAGTCCCTAGCCAAGGTTTTGTGAGACAACAGTAGCCAGGCCGGGGAAGGAATTCCAGATCCCTGCCTTTTGTGAGACATCTCCCCTTCTCTGGCCACACTGGGACAGTATATACACAAAAAACGTGCAACAGAGCCTTTTAATCAGTAAATTAGGATTGGGTTCTGTTATATCCTGTGGTCAAGTTCTGTATCAATGCAGGGTAGTCACAGTCTGCATGAAAGGCTGTCTGGAATATAATCATTGTGATGTTTCAATAGTTTTGGGAGCACCAGACCTTTTTGGCCATGATAGTTGGGCATTAATAGTTGCTTTTCACTACCTGGTCCAAGCTATTATTCACCCTGATTTGCTTGAACTCTGTACAACTTAGAGACAGCAAGCATATTTTTCAGAGCATTCAAGTGCTTGTGTTTAAAGATCCCCAACAAATTCAGTGAAGTTATCACTGAATGGTTTTCCCCTGCTAGAGAACCATGGGACAGCTGAGAGGAGAAAAGACTCTGAGGAAACCTACTGTGTTCAAAACACTTCAATGCCTCCTAGTTACTGATTGCTCCAGCCTGTGCTTTGTCTGCAACTGCAGAGGAAGCAAGCACAGGTTCCCAACGCTTCAGCATGTTCTGTGTGTAACACCTTTGTTGATGGCCAGTAAGATCACTATATTGCAATTTATCTTCCAAAAGAAGCATTCTGCAGTAGTTTCTTACTAGTGGGACCAAGTACCCATATGTCACTGTGACAGCGATGCTTTCTGTCATGAAATTGCTTTTAAATAAGCAGTTAGAGCTTACTGCTGGAGACCTTATTGCTATTGCTGCTAAATGATGTGCCCTGAGCCTCAGCCCTCAATCAGGAAAGGCAGGGACAAACCCTCTGAACACAGCTTCTTTCATAACTGAGCCTCATGGCTGTTACTGTCAGCCAAGGAGGGTGGAGAGAATGTCACTGAGTCCTGAGTCATCTCAAAAATGTTTCTTCCTTGTTCCTGACACTGCCAGCTGTAAGAGGTAGCAGAAAGCAAGTCCCTTTGTGCTGGCATTGCCAGGGCAGCAGGGGCCTGCCATAGAGTGATGCATCCTTGTTCACCAAACTTCTGCCATTACACCATAGCTCATTTCCACTAAGCATTATGTCCTCTGTTTCTGTAGGGATGGAGGAGAGAGCGATTCAGCGGGCAGAACAGAAGAGGAAACTAGAAGAAGCCAAACAACGAAAAACAGAGGAAAAATTGGTAAGGGAAGTGAAAAATGAAATAAAGTGTCTTTCACATAATTCCAGTTACAAGGAATGCTGATTTAACCCCAGAGTCAGGGACCAAGAAAAGGCCTTTTTTTCCAAAGCAGGAGTTTTACAACTTGTGAGAAAGCAAATGTCCATCACACATCAAAAGAAGTAGTCACTGCTGCTTCTGCAGCACCAGCCCTGCTATATCATAGGCAGACATTTCATCTTGAAGTTGTATCTAGAAGCAGCCTCCCTTACCACCCCCTAAACTTTTTTCACACCTACCCAAGACTGTAGCTTGTCTTTGCTGAGAATGGTAAGGGTGGAAGTGCACAGAGAGATCCATTTGATGGGACCTGGCACTGGTAGGGTCCTCCTTCTTGCCTTTCCTCTCTGGTCACATGTAGATTGAGGACATGCAGTCTTGCCTAGTAAAAATCTGCATCTTTCTAGCAAATCTCTGCTGAAGAGGGAAGATGCTGACAATATTTTTATAGCTAATACATGAATTCTGTGATACACATCCAACAGAGGAGCCTTCTTCAAGTTAGGGTACTAAACTGTTACTGAAAACATTGCTAGTAAGTTGCATTAGGATTAGAAAGTGTGATTTTCAGTGTTTGGGCAAGGAAATGTTTGGGTACCTGTAATGCTGCTTTGCATGTGGAAATTAAACTTGAGAGCAGGGCTCAGGGATTCAGACCTGACTTCAGTAATCAAATTCTCAATAAATGACTTGGTGTGTGGTTTACATTTTTTAAGAGGAAGAGTGGACAGATACAATAACTTAGGGCAAAGAAAGATAAACATGTACATACACAGAAAAATAGATAGATATAGATAAGTATATAGGTAGTAAAAAGGACAGTCCCTCCTTCCTGTCCCTTTCCCTGGTTCACTTTGAGCATAGATCATGTCTAGTACGTGAAGAAGTCTGCTTCCTTCTGAAGTTTCAGGTGCTGGTCAATACTAGAGGAAAACTGGGAAAGATTAAAGATTTGTGTTCATGGAAAAAGTCACATGAAACAAATTGAATTTCACCTTTCTCCATTTCAAGGCCCAGCTGAAGGCTGAAAAGGAAGCACGACAGAGGAAGGAAGCCGAGGAAAAGGAAGCACAGCGGGAAAAACGCCGGGAGGAGAGAAGGCAACAGAAGCTGGTGACCAAATGCTTCACTTGTTTCTTCCCCTTTAGCAGGGATAGGGAAGAAGATCCATTACCCACTAGTACTCAGTCAGCGGCCAGAGCAGTGTGAATTGAAGGCTTTCACTGGTAGAGCAGAGTTCCATGGCACAGCACCCACAATACAGACTCACAATCTTCCCCCTTTTCTGGCTGCGTTAGGGGAAGGGTTGTGTCCCAAACGTGCTATGAAGTATATGCTGTGTCTCCTCAGCAGGACTAGACGTCGCAGCTGCTGGGCATTCTCTGCTGAGATAGAGCCACATAGGCCCCCCAGAGTGGCAGCATGTTCAGTCCACTCAGACTGCTTCCACTCTTGTCACCCCTCCAATGTACACAGTGATACCAGTCACAAACACATGATTCAAAAGTGAACAGTTATACCAAGGGCAGCTTTCCACCTGAAGAATAGGAGCATCCTCTCCTTGGAGCTAACCTAGGAATATCTGCATGTCATTATTGTTACTTGGAAATTAGTTGTCCTCATAACCCAAATAGCACATTTGAAATCCTACAGGAATTCCACCTACAACTACTGTTCTACTTGGACTGAGTGTTTTAGAATGTTTGACCTTCATCCCTGAGTATCAGTCAAAAGTAGGATTATGCAGTTATGAAATCCCTCCCCTTCTATTTAGGCTAAATTATCTGTGCATAAACTCAGAATCATCTTTGGACATGTTTTGGACATCAAAGGAGATTCCTGCTACATCAGCATTTGTGGTAGCCACAGGTGACATGTCTGCTACAGTAACTCCAAATTGATACACAGTCCAAGGGAGTGTTCCAGGAACCATCATCTCCCAGGAGAAGACAGTTTGCTTTAGGACACAGGTTCTACTACATGGGGTCATTTCTGCTGTGCAATGCTAAAGATGATGCAGATCCCTATTCCCTGTCAGCTCAGAACCTCCAGCTCCAGTATGATAATCTATTGTCACTGCTTAATATCCTCTTCATCCTGAGGGAATTGAAACTACTGCTTTTTGTATTGCAGAAAGAATTGGAGAAGCAGAAGAGGCTGGAGAAAGAGCAGCAGCTCCAGAAAAAGGCTAGAGATCACTATGAGAAGGTCCTTCTCAGAAAGCTGGGAATACTGCCATGGAAAAGGCTGAGGGAACAAGCCAAGAAAAACCTAGTGGTAAGTGCTGATGGTAAAGGAAATGACTGGTGCCCTAGGAGGAAGGGCAAAAGAGTAGATGCAGCACTTAGCAAAAGCCTTAATAGGCTTTTAGGCCAGGTAGAGATGGAAAAAAGCAAAAATTCTCCCTGCATACCTTGCCCTATATAAGTTCTTTAAATCAGCCCATCTAACAATAATCATGAAAAGCCACTAAAAACCCGCAGGGATGGCATCCTCATTTATAGCTGATTAAACAGGATTAAACAGAAAAAAAAATAAAGATACATGACATGCACCTGCCAGTTCTCTTACTCCACAGCAAAGCTTATCAGTGAGATACTGCCAAGAAGCTGTAGCTGCAGGAGTTAACCCTAACTTGTCACCAGGGCTTTCCCTCTCTCTGAGGTTGCTGGTACAAAGTTGGCCACTGCTAGTGGCAGGAAACTTCAGGTGATAATCCAACAATCTATTCTATCCTGGCCCTATCCTCAGTGCAGGACAGCAACCAGCAGCTTCTGAGACCTCGATGCAGGAGTATTGCTAATGAAACATTTCCACATGTGACTGAGTCAGCATCCCGTATCAGGGGGAGATTCATAACACTCAGCCGTATCCTGAAGATTGAGCCAGAGCCCAGGGCTAAGTTGGAAAGCTTCCATTTAAGTCACTGGAACTGGAGCTACTCACAGTACTTCACCAAATGCACAGAGGGCTCCAGCTGGGAAGAAGTAGATGGATACAAGCTGTTCCGTATGTCCACCCTGCTGGTCAGCATTATGGACACAGTTGGACTGAGCTGTTACAAGCCATGCCTCTGCCCCATTCACAATCAGTTACATTGAGCATCTCATCCAAAAGGGCATTCTCCAGGAGAGATGCAGCAGTGGCCTGGTAGAGAGACTGGTGGTGTTTCTTATGCTGAACCCTCTTTGTGGGATCCTGTAAGTTATTCCAGCTGCCAGAAATCTGCATTTGGGGGGGCGCCAAGAAGCTGAGATGATTTTCTAGTGCACCCAGTTTTTCTGTGGCTTTATACTTAGGTAGTCACCTAAGTCAGTTCAGGTAACCAGCTGCTGTCTCTGCTGTCTTTACTCAGGTGGCACAAAGGCACCATGCCTTGGGCCTGCAGAGGAAATGCCTGATGATTTGGCTGCAGGATGCCCAGCAGAGTCTCAGGGAGAAGATGTCTCGGGCTGAGGACTTCCATTTCCATATGTTACTGAGATGGGGCTTCAGGAACTGGCTAAAGGTTGGCCTGCACCACAATGGAGAAATTATACCAAGAGAGGTGGCTGCTGCCACACTTCCCCCTCACCACAGTGCAAATTCAGTCACCTGTAGCAGAGTTTTGCTATCCCCATTCCAGCAACACTATTCCCTTCTTCAGAGACCTCCTCTCATGTCCTCACTCTCCATCACCCTGATCCATCCAGAATTTTCTCCTACACACTGCTCCTCCACCATCTGTTCTGTCACCCTGCTCCCTGCTGATTTTCCTCCACTCCTGTGCTCACTATCCTTCACTGCCACAATCTCAGCACTGCTTTATTTATTGGGCCAGAGGTTGGGGGAGAAAAGAAGGGTAAAAAACATTCTCACCTGTTTCTTTGTCCTCCTCCCCAGTACAAGGATTATCTCTCCACTCAGGAGGAGAGAGCAGATACCTTCCACACAATCTGCCTCATGAGGAAGTACTTCTGGGCATGGTTTGATCATATCCTGGAGGAAAAAAGGGCCTTATGGGAGAAGCTGAGGATTGCTACTGAACACAGTAACAAGTAAGTGGATGCTTTGACCAGCAGTTTTTTTTTAATTCAGTTTAATATACCCTGTAGATTATTGTCAGGACTACTTTTGACAGGTCAGCTGCTCCCCAGGAACACATGAAAAACAGGTTCTATACTGCTGGTATTTTGCTTCTGTGATATACACAGACAGCATCAGCAGAGGTTTATGCTAAGTTTCCATGCAGCCTGGAAAAGAAAGTGTAATGGCACCCTTCACAGGACTCCTAAATCTAAAAAAAAGAGAAGTCAGTGAAAGCCTAAGTAAGGATGAGTAGTTGAAACTTTCTAAGCTGATTAGCAGATCTGGCCATGCAGCTTCTGCTAAAAGCTGCCTTTAAGTACAATTATAGCAAGCAAAATGATTGTGTAGGAATTACATAGTACATTTTTGTCCACAGCAGATGATTTAGTTCGTAAATCCAAAGTTGATCAACTAGAAATCCTGCTTAAGGAGTCTTTACATTTATGCCATCACCAGCCTAACGTGGCAGCAAAAACTAGAGCAGTCAGTTCTGCCAATCATGACTGGAGCTGGACACACCCAGTCCACTCCTTGTCCCATAAAAAGCATTCTAGTCGGAAAACTACTGTCAAAGTTCAGCAGAAAACAGAAGTTTGTTCACCTGCCTCGCCATGAAAGAGCATGGTAGCTGCATGCAGCCATGAATAGGCTGTGCCTGTGCACAGCTCCAGTGGGATCTGCAGTGCCTTGGAGGAAGAATTAAATTAATTTCACCTCTTAATGTAGTAGAGCAAACCTGTTCTAGCTTGCTGTGTCAGTAAGGTCTGAACAGTGCACAGTTTAATGTTAACAAGCCAGCAAACTGGAGGAACCAGGGGAAAGTCAGACCCAGGAAGGGACTGGATTCATTCTATGTATGACCTATTGGGAGCATAATCACCTGTCATTCCTCATTATCTCTTTCCCCACTGGCAAAAGGCACTTCAGACCTTGCCATAACAAACTCTTCTTTAGACAGGACTGTTGGTCCTTATTGCCCATGTGGGAACCCAGGGCAGGGCACTTGAGATGGGGTGGTTAAAATCAGGTAAGAATTGGAGCCCAGCTGCCTGCACTCCCAAGGGGTTAGTCTGGACCAAATGAGCCTGCATTTTTCCTAAAGAAACTTCTTTCAGAGGCCCTGTTTATTCTTCAGAAAATCTCTTTCATCTTTAGAGTGTTAAGCAAATACCAGCTAATGAATCCTGTAAGAGAGAAGAGCAAAATTCTTGGTGGAGAAGAATAGGAAAGGGCAATATGTTATTTTTCCCCAGCATGATTGACATATCAATGCAGTGGTCTGCACGTAGGTGCTTAACATGTGACAGCCCTAACAGCAGAAAGGACAAATCCTCAAGATTTGAATTCCTCCCTCAAATAAAAGTTCTCTTTTGATTGTCTGTTATGTTATGTACACTGTTGTCACTTTGTTCCTTGTGCCCCTAATTTCTTTAAGGAGACTTACACTGAACACGTTCAAGGCATGGAAGCAATACCCATTACTGATGAAAAAGGAAAGGGAAAGAGAAGAAAGAAGAAACCAGCTACGCAGGAGAGTAGCTGAAATTCTCCCCAACTTCCAAACATGACAAGAGAGTCAGATGAGATGGGAAGGAGACAAGACCAATTCTGTTCAGTGCTATCTCCCTTCTGACTGAAACCAGTCCAAGGGGAAGGCTGACCAAGTGCAGAGGGTCTTCTATCTGAAAGGATCTCCCTGTGGTCACTGTTGTTGTAAACAGAACATAGATGGAAGCTTATCTGACAGTTTCACTCTGCACTTTATGGAGTCATTCCCCTCAAGCCTCCATAGGGGTGTCTTGGCTGGTGGCTATGAAGCCTAGATAACCAAAGCCTAGCACAGGGTGTGTTTGAGGCTAAAGCCATTTCCACATGCAGAGCTGCAGTACTGACATGCATCCTCCTCCATCCAAGGAAGCATGGAACTGAACTGCACCTCTTTTTCCCTGAGGAGTAACCCAGTGCTTTTCTGTTGGCAGTACTCTGTCGGGTGACAGCTTGTCCAGAGGGCAGACAGACCTGACTGTCAGCTGACCCCTAACCACTGCTGTGAACTTGGCCAGCCAGAGCACAGTTTCTAGCTAACTGTGCCAGGAAAGTTTGGATAGGAGGAGGTGAGGGAAGAGCTGTTTATGCAAACCATGTTTGCTAATGATCCAGATCACAGCACTGCATATGGACAATCTAAAACCTGGGTTCTTCTGCAAGGGACTGCCTTGTTTGCAGCACTGGCCAGCTCACAAGCACAGTGCTTTGATTTTGGTATCGAACGGTGATCCCAAGTTTATGAGCTTCAATTGTATTGTCATTTAAACACTTCCCAAGCTGTTTAATATTTCAGGGTGTATTGTGCAAGTCTGTCTGGGCTGTTGCACTAATTCCAGTACTTCAAAGAAAAAAAGACAAAACTCCAAGGAAAAGGCAGATTGTAGCTTTTACATAATCTAGAGCTGACATGATTAAAATGAAAGTTTCATACCACTGTTTAACCTTAATCTGCAGCATACTGCAGATAGGGTAATGCAGTTCAGGTACAGTATGTCTTAGCAATAACATAAGGCAGGAAGCTAGAATCACTTCCCTCTCACAGCCAGATAGGCAAAGCTCTCCAAAAGCATTTGGCAGTACAGGAAGTATTTGAGTAACACCAGGAAGACAAGTTTACTGTTACCTTGTACCAGATCATTTGTAAAACCCATATATGCACCAAAAGTTTCCAATAAACCTGTATATGAAACAAATGCAACTGAGCTGTTGGTGCAGATTGTGTCAGAAGCCAACTGAATGGCACTGGACAGAAGGCCAGAGCCAAAGACTCAGACCAGCACTAAATGCCGCAGACAACCTGCCACAGGACAGGTTGGCATAGACAGTGGCAAAGACAGGGTCAATGCCCAGGCAGCACACTCCAGAGCTTTAGTACTGGGAATTTGTCCATGTGGACACAGGGATGTGGTCGGAGACCCTCCCTGCCCACAAAGGCAGGCTGTCAGGCAGGCTCTTGGTGTAGGTCTGAAGACAGCTGTCACTCCCACATGCCTTCCACAGCCATCCTCTGCAACACCCAAACATTCCCCATCTCCCAAAGGCGTGGTGCAGACCTGACCAGCAGTAGGTCAGACAAGCCTGTTCTCTGAGCGCAGGGAGCTGAAGGTGCCTGTGTGGAGTGTGGGCGAGCTCAGACCATCTGGCTGCATCAAGAGGCAGATTGTGAGAGGAAGCACAAGCTGGGAGAGGCTGGATAACTCGTGTTGCGGGGAAGAGCAGGCACTGCAGAAGGGGAGCGTTTTTTGAAGAGGCAGGCAGGGAGGAGCAGAGCTGGGGCTGAGCTCCTGAAGTAATGCCCCAAGTGCAGCCAGCAGCCACACTTGGTGCTAACAGCAAGCCACTTGCTCTTAGTACATTGCTCCCCATTGAAAGTCTCTGCCATGTAGTGCCCAACGAGCTCCTGGAACTCCTGAACCAGCCCATATGCTCCCATGCTTCTGCTGGACTTTTCCTCCCTACTGGGGGCTTGACAATGAACACAGCAAGGAAAGTCTCTGGCCCACCCTCCACCTGGATTCACAGTGTAAGGAGAAGAGTGATCCAGAGGACAAAAGGTGAGGACACATCCTTCCTCATCTAGAGAGAAAGCATCATTCTAGCCAGCCAGAGACAGGACGTACTGCAGCTGTAGAGGGAGGAACAGGACTTCAGAACAGTAGAGTGGATGTGCCCGCACGCAGCCTGGAATTGACCCTAGTAAAGGGCTGAGTATGTACTGAATTTCCATCTTGCATAGCTAAAAAGGTGCCCCAAACCACTGGCTACTTAGGGGTGTATGCAGTTTACTGAACTGCAGATTCTTTCCCCAGCAATGCACATTTTGTCCTCAAAGCCCACAGCTCCCACTCATCTCAGTGCCCACTCACCATCCATGAAAATAATGCTGCTTATGTGGAGCATAGTTACCTCCAAAGGACTTGAAGTACAGTCACCATTTTGAAAATTGCCCTTTGCCTCCAATACTCTTACCTTCAAAGGTTTCCTTCTATTCCTAGTAGCTTTGAAAGATTCTCCTGACAAGATGCTCTTTGGTTGGACAGTTCCAGTAGCAAGAAGCTAAAAGATCCAGGAGCTGTGCTTTGAGAGCCCTTGTCTACTGCCAGTGCAAGCATGGAGCTGAAGCCTCAGATAGATGCAGCTGAGGGATGGGGAAGATGTTCGGGGACCAGGCACATTCGTACTGAACGTGGTCAGTGAATCAAAAGGGAGATGAGAAGCCTCCTGACTTCCCTATTGATCCACTTGGCTGAAACATCTCATACCTCCTTGGCAAAAGCAACGCTGTGCCAGATGATGCACAGGATACCCCTAAAATCCCTGGCACAATGTTAGTGTTTTGGAGATTGAGGCTCCCACAGGAGGGTGACATGTGAGAGCTTGTCAGACCAAGAAAACAGCTTCAGCCTGCAGCTGTGCCAGAGCATTCCTCCCGCTCCAACACTTGGTTAGATGCAGATGTCAATGCCTTAATGCTGGTCATCAGCCCACACTCTCACAGCACAAGGCACACTCTTGCCTGTCAACTCCTTGCTTTTCTTAGCAAGAGAGGGAGGTGGCTGCACAGCCAGGCTCTCCTTCTCCTGCACAGGGATGGGGGGAGGACTTTCACTGCAGTACAACAACAAATACAGAACCTTGAAATTATTGCAAACTCCCCATCCTCTACTGACACCTGCCCTCCAGCATTCTTACATGGTTTCCCAAAAACCTTAACCACAGAAATAGCATCTTATTAAATGTGTACACCAGTCACTTCCAAGTCCCCTAGGCCCTGCACAAACTGGATCTGAAAGAGTGCCTGAAGTATTAAACAATTTCCTCTGCTCCCCCTGGGCAGGGAGGGACACTAGTTAGTGTGGGAGGGGTCCATGGACCACTGCAGTGTGATACATAGCTCACATCTTTGCAGACCATCGTGGGCACCTGCCCCAGCAGTGCACCTTGGCCTCCCCAGCACAGGAGCTGCCACTCCAGACATGGCCCTGCTCTGCAGGGACAACACAACAAGCCAGAACATGGGAAAAAATAAAAGCTGGGGAGAGACAGAAGTGCCTTGTGTCCCCATCAACAGCACTGGACTTCACAAAGCTGGTCATCCTTGAGTGTCAAAGTCTGACATCCTTTTGCTAACACCAGTCTCATCCAACTAAAACCCTGGTGGAAGGTCCCTGTTGCCAGCAGTGGAAAGTTATCTTCAAACAGAAACAGCTGAACAGCAGACAAGAGTAGCATGCAGACAAATCAACGCAGAGATCTGGAACAATCAAAGGCACCTGTGATTCTACTCATTAAAAGTCATCTTGCCTTTCAGCAGCTGTCCCAAGATACAAAAAGAATTAAAGGCTACATCTCTTCCAACTATCTACAATGAGAATATCCATGTCATTTCCAAATATGGCTTAGAAAAGGGTTTAAAGTAAGAGATTTTTCCTTTTTGGGGTTCTGGGTGTAGTATGTGGGCAGGTGGCCCACATACTACAAGTGGCTACTACAAGTGACTGGTGTACACATAGTGGGAAAACAAGACACATGACAAACAGGCTAGGAACCTGCTCAGATACCGATAATGGATTGATAGGGTGAAAGATGCCCATTCAAATTCCTACCATGACGGAATATCCCTAGTTTCCAGGATGCTGAGTACTGCCAGCAGGTCTCTGTTTCCTTTCAATTCCTTTCAACAAACCCAAAGATCAACTTTTGCAGAACTGGAAGAACATTTGTTTCCAAACTTTTCCTTAGCCTGTTGCTCCCTTATTCCCAAGTCCAGCTGACAACTGAACAGCCATGAGATGGTGGCAGCTTTTGGTCATTTGACTTGCCTGTGTATGTTGGCATAAATCAACAGGCCACTCCAGAGATCATTTCCATTAATTTATTTTGATTCAGTTGATACCCATTTGGAAACACTGAATATGATGCAAAATGGACACAAACATACAAACATCAGTCTATTCAAAAAGGCTCACAAATGTTTCACAAGGTTTCTTCCTAAAGCTCAGGTTTAAAAAAACCAACCAAACAAAAACTTTCCAAGGTAGACAGCTCTTCCAGAGCCCATCACTCTTCACATTATTATTAGAGAAATTCCATAAAGGCAAGATCTTGGGAGGCTGAATTCCCACATTTCTGAAATAACTTCACCTGTCTGTAGAAAGATTTTTGCTGCACAAACATCATGGTAGTGGCAAAAAAAAATTCCTAGGTAACTGTAGAATTTTTCACTGAAAGGAATACAGGAAAACACATCCATAATCACACACGCTTCCTGCCCTAATGAGGCAATATACATTCATATAGGAGGAAAAAACCAAGCACATTATTAAGACATTAGGCAGTGAGGCAGTATCCATTTTATCTTCAGAAGAAATTTTACAGCAAATGGTTTCATTAAGACACTTGAAAGCAACCTACTTTGAAAGGAAAAAAAAAGCACCATCATAGCATGAAGGCTGAAATGTGATTAGGAGTCACAAGCAGCACCAGCTCAAGCTCACCAGTGACTTTTGTCATTTGAGGACAAGTTAAATGGAGAAACAGTCGATGTGGGGACCTGTGACTTGCCTACAAAAAAGCACAATGCAGGAAGACACAGTTAAAAAGTGCCAAGCCACCACTTACAGGGTGTATCTAATGGTGGACTGTTCCCACTACAGACACCAAACAGTGGGGTGCTGGTATTTGGACATAGAGGGTATAACACTAGAACACCAGAAGCCTGGCCCCCTAAGAGCTGCCTGGTCTGCAGAAGTCCACATTATTCATAAAACAACAAATGCCTCTTAAAAGGTCATGATTAAAACAAGATAAACTAACTTCCAATCTGGGTGGAAAAACATCAGTGCTGGTTATTACCAAAATCCTTCCCAGCACTTGATCAGCTTTAAGTCCTCTCTTTATACATGGGGAAAACTTTTCAAGAGCCAGCAGGGTACTGTTTTCTGCACTGCCAGGCATACAGTTTTACAGGTGAGACACTGGTCCTTGCCTAAAGGCCACACACAACCCACAAGTCACCTGTCACATGCGGGCTGCTCCCACTCTCAACCACCATGGATCTAGGCAGCTATGAACACAGTGATCCCGAGGACTGATTCTTTATCCCTAGATTTTAACATTTTTCTACCAGCATGGTCAGTACCAAGCTCAGCAGGAAATTACTCAAAAAAGAAACTGTTCCTGAGCACACCGGATCACAACAGTTTGCCCTTGCAATAACTGCAAAGGGAGCATTACCCTGCAAGGGCTTCCTGCTTATTCTCAGGAATGTTAAAATGAGAGCTCCTAAGTATGCATCTGAAGGGATTGAAACTCTTCTGTCCATTTAGATGACTTTTAAATATCCTATTACTTTATGCTTCTCATCTCCCAAGGCATTCACAAAGCAAATCCTCCCAGGAAGAGGAGGTAAACAAATACAGTTAAAGAAACAGTCACCATTGCTATGCAGATTACAGCCACCTGAACTTCCTATTCACTGAGGAATTAGCACTGCCTTTTCCTCCTAGAAAAATGCCATCCTTTCAACCCTTTAGTGCCCTGAATGGTTTCATTTCGCCCTGAAGCCAGTACAAAAAAAAGAAATTTACTTTAGCACTTTGCCTCCACTATACTGGAACATGGTTGACCAAGGTATGGAATGGTTACATTAGTCTCAGGTCCTTTGTTCCTAATCTGCACTCCAAATTCCACAGTGCCTGGGAGAACAGCCCTGAGAGTCAGTGTGAGCAGTTCAGATGAAACCTCCCAGTCACCAGGAGCTCACTGAGAGACAAAGGACAAGGTTACACTGACACACAGGCTGCAAAATAGAAACCAATCTCTGCCTGTTGGGTGCAAGTGAGCACCACAGGGTCAGCACTGCCAGGGAAATGTCCTGCAATCTGCTCTGCTTTCTCTCAGCCAAGAGTAGCAGGACTCTGAGAAACCACTTATCTCAAACCTGCAAAGGCTCCCAGAGCTCGTTCAGCCTGTGGGTGCGTGATTGACTCCTGTGTATGCAGTGCACAGGGACAGACAAATTGGCTCTCTCCACTGCAGGGGTTCGTTTAGCCCAGGAGGTTTTTTGCCTTAATCTTCCTCAGTGCCAGCAGGGCAAGATCTAAGAAGATCCTGCTAGCCCATAGCATCCTTATCTCTAGGGCTCCCAAGCTCCAGTTCCTCTCAGCAGGCATCACAAAATACATATGAGCTTTGGAAACACTTACAGACAAATCAAAATGGAAGCTGGTTTTTCTCAGTTTGAACTCCTGGGATCAGGCTTCAAGCTCCAAACAGAAGGTCATAAAGGAATATTTTGCACAGTCCAGCTAGGTGCCTTTTTATTCAATTAGGGTCAAGGAAGTGGTCGGACCCTCTTAGTGTGCTTGATTAGAGGTAAGGAGCCAGAGAGCTGTGCCTTTACCTCCTTATAAAGAACTCCTCACAGGAGGAAAAGGGACAAGAGGAAATAAGGGAAATTCAGTAACTCTGTACAGCCACATCCCATATGCAGCTGCTCCTCAGTTATATGCTGGTTATAAAAAGTGCCACTTGAGGAAAGCAAACAGTACAAAGAGGGACACAGTCTTTACCTTAAACTGGGACACAGAATCAGGAGCTCTCACAACATATCTGGCAGGGATCTCAAGGGACACCCCCAATCCTGCTTTCTTTTGGCACCATGCACCATCCATCCATTCTTCAAAGCTACTGCACAGCAGCACAGGAAATGTGCATCACATGCCCAACATCCCCCAGCTGCCTGCCATGCCCGTGGAGTCAGGGGCAGGCCTGACCCATGCATTCTGCACATGCCTGAAATCCCCAGAGCTAGGACAAAACTCTGATCTCTGCTTTTGCACCTTAGGCCCAACCTGTAATTCTTGTGCCATGGTCCCCAGCTCTTCCAGCCATACCCTTCCTATTACTGCAGGGCCAACAGCATATATAAACGGTTTAAAACAAAAAGCAACAAAAATCCCACCCACAAAATCCAGAAACCACTGCCACCAAAACTTTGTTACTTTGGCTGAAGGTCAAGTCCAGGCCATAATACTGTCACATGATGCAATAATACAGTTGGTGAGGAACTAATGGCATTCTTGCACGTTTTAACAGGTTCATTCACCTGCCAGTACAGGTCATCTATCCCAAAACCAGACACCTCCAACACATCCTCTACCTCTCCCTATGCAGCCTAAGGCTGGTCTGTTCCTTGGCTTCTCGGCTTGAGAAAACATATATACAGTCAGGCAGCTCCACAGGAACCGGATTGAGAGGAGACAAGATCACTGTGTTAACAGCAACACACCAACCAAGATGCTACCTACCAAACATGCTGCTAGCAGCGTTGCCTACTCTCCCACAGACTCCCTTCTCCTATAGACAGAAGGAGAAGGTAATTTCCATACAGCTACAGTAATACCAGATGGACAGAACTCTTGTTTGGCCCTTAGAGTTCACTGTTACCTGCTGCTTCAAAACATTTCCTTACTTGGTGTATATACCTGCTGTCACATGTCACAACCCATAATCAGAGCAGAAACACTTTGAGGGAGATGAGCAAAGCCTTCAAACCAATACAGACCCAGCTTACATAAAGAACAATGGGATCTCTTTTCACTCATTTAGACAGACAGGGATGGAGTAACAACTTTAGGGGTCAAGAGGTGAAGGGATCTTACAAAGCCCTACAGGAATGTAGCTCACAAAGGCACTTAATAGAAGCATGTACACAGCTGGATGGAATAAGAGACAGTAAAAATAAATAAATAAATGCACCAGAGAGGAGAGCGCTGCTCAGTGACTGCCTAGACAGCCTCCTTTAGCCAAAGAGCCTGGTTTCTGCAGGGGTCCATCTGTTATCTGCATTCAAAATTCTCTCTTTTGACATCTCCAAATGCCACACATAGGCATGAGCCAGGGATTCTTTAACCTTTGCAGGAACCAGCACAGTCTCTGAAGCCCAGCAGCAGGTTCCTCCTGATGCCAGTGTTCACATCTAATCAAAACTCCAGTTCTCAAAAGCTTGTGCTCTTCTTGCTGCTTCCCACAGTGGCAAAAGGCTGCAGGCTCCTCCTCTCCCCATCTACACATATGGCTTACTGCTTTCTGCATCCTATTGCTGGCTGACAGCACGTAAAGAACCATTCCACCTGGGAAAACCTCTGGTGTTGTTGGTTAGGGGATAGGCAGCCCACACACCGACCGCGAGGGAAGGTTGAGCGAGGAAGGAGTCCTGGATGGAGAGGCTGCTCCTCTGCTAAACAAAGTCAGTGAACCACAAGGCAACGCCATCTGCAGAAAGAGGGATGTCACACGATGTCCTCGGCAGAGCGCTGTGGAGGAGAAGACCCCAGGCTCAGGAAGTGGCCCCAGTTGCACAGGAGCCCCCGGTTATACTGGCCAGTATCTATCACTAACCCGCCCAGCAGTCTGCGCCCGGTGTTGTCCCGCAGAGCCAGCCGAGCTTCCCTCTCAGTCACGTTGTAGCTGATGTTCAACATCTGGATAAGGAGGATGTATCCCATGCCAGCTGTTACAATGGCACAGTACCATACACAGGTGAACGACAGAGCAGAGCTGGCAGCAGGGAAAAAGATGGGAAGGAAGCCATTTAGTACTGGAGCAGCTGCTTTAAAGTGACTTTCCCTGGTAATCACTATCCTTTCAAATCCCTGTCTACATCTGCCACAGTGATCTCACTTTGCTGCTTTCATCAGATAATCCTTAAAGCCTTTCTCAAAATTAAAGCTTCAGGGCTTACTTAATGAGAGCTTTTACTGCTACCAGAGCTACTCTTGCACATTGCTGTCACACAACCTAGCTCTTTACTCTTCCTTTTGTAAATGTGTTCGGGCCTTATTTAAGAACCCCAGGATGCTGACACTCCACATGTCACGAGATGGAGTAGGTGAAGGAAGAGTCACTTGTGTACTAGCAGTACTCTGCCCATCTGTGGTAGTGCTGGTCTCTGAACTCATGTCCAACAGCCTTCCTGCCAGACAGGGTGTGTTCTAGGCAGATAACTTGGAGGACAGTCACTAGATAAACAGTGACAAATGAGAGGGAGAGAGCACATGTGGATTTCAGGTTGTCAGACTGTTACCTGCATCTGGGGGCAAACATATTTGAAAGTCCATCTATATATAACACAATAAATACTTCAAATCCCAGCTCCTTCAACTTTGTCCAAATAAATGGCAAGCTCTCTCCACATCTCAGGCTGCCCACCTTGGCAAAAGCAGAGACATGTCTTTGCTTTCCAGGGGTTTTTAGGGAGCACCTTCTGTTCAAGTTTGACAGCCAGCAAAACAAGGAGCAAGAGCTAAGCTGCCTGAGCAAGCCTGCTCCCACCCCAGCTCTCTCCCAGACAGACATCTCACCTGTAGTCAGAATAGGCCCCGGGGCAGTAGAACAATGCCACAAATGGACTTCGGCCCCTACAGATGGTGTGCAGGGTCAAGGTAATCCCATACACAGAGGTGAGCATGAAGAAGGAGAGTGCAAGGATGAAAGCTTGATGGTTGTGCTCCCCTACACAGCTGTTAATCCTCCAAAAGGAAAGAAGAGATTACTTGCTTAAATAAAGAAAAGAAACTGTCTTCTATTTCTTTTCCCTCCCCCAGATGTCAGAGAACCTGATTTCCAAGGTGCTTCCATTCAACACAGGCTAATAACGTTGAAAGGTATTCAAAGAAGCTTTGTAACTTTATATACAAAAGTTACAAACACAAGACAATAGATCTTGTATGGTAACAGCAGCAGACTGTTTGCTTCAAATTTTTAGCAAGGGTAGTATCCCTTGCTGAGACACATTATACCCAAAAGGCAGCTTTGGGTTTCCCTGCCCCAGGAGAGAGCTAAAGCAACTTAACTGCAGGATTGATAGTGCTCCACAGACCAAGTCTAAAGAAAAATAAACCCAAATCCAAAACCCACACCAAAAAAAAAAAAAAAACCAAAAAACAAAAAACAAACCCACACACTCCCAAAGTGATGAAAAACAGGAGTGAAGTAAAGGCAATTCTGAAGTATGCTGTAAAAGCTTTCAGCTCTCAGGTCAACCTGCCTAGAATAAACAGCTATTCTAAGTGTTCCTTTAAAGGGTAAATACAAAGATTTTTGTACTGAGTGTCATGAGGTCTTGCACGTAGCAAAAGCAACTCTATTTGACAGGGACTGTAAAAAGCCAAGCTAGCTTAAAAAAGGAGGGAACTTAGAGAGAGAACACAGGGAGCTTCAGCAGAGCAACACCTACCAGACACAGTGATGGTCCAGCCTCCTCACACACCTGCCACAAAGCCGGCAGTGCCCTGCTCGGGCTGGCCTGACCAGCTGGCATTTAGTGCACCAGTCCTTTTTCACACCTTCTGGCTGCTCAGCTATCCGGCAATAACCTTTAGCCTCCCCATTCACAGCACGACTGCTGGCAGCACCTGAGATGCCATGGAGCCCACTGGAGCTTCCTCTAACACTCTTGCTGGGCAAAGCCTGGTGCGATGGCTTCTCGTTGCCTCCTGGGATGGGAAGGTAGCCAGGGTCCTTCTTGGCTCGAGACAGGGCTGCAAGCATAAGAATTAACCCGCACGTTAGAGCGACCACCTGGGAATATTCCACATGGCCCCGAGGAACCACCTCTCGGAGAAACACATAGTACATATATCCCAAGGAGAAGAGTCCTAGGCTCAAGAAGAAGAGAGTCCGTTCCTTCCTCCGGTGGGTGAGGTAGTAATACCACAGCACCACGACGGGCAGGGATGTCAGGATGATGAGCCCCAGCAGGAAGTGCAGGGAAGCAACGTGGAGGAAGACGGGCAGCAGGACGAGCGGCGGCACGAGGCTCACGTTGATCTTCACGGCCCCCGAGAACCACGGGATCCGCAGCCGGTCCGCGATGGTGTCGGCGATCCTCTCCAGCGCTCCCGGGGGCAGGGATTTGCACGTCAGCCACCTGTAAGCGGGGGGAGCACAGCGCCGGCTGGCACCGGGGCAGCCGCACTCCCGCCGCCCTGCCCCTGCCCCGTCCCGCTCTCGCCGCCTCCCCTTTCCCTCTGTCCCGACAAGTTTCCCGGGAAGCGGGGCGCGGTTCCCGCGCCCTCAGAGCGGCAGCCCCACGGGGACGCCGCCGCCGGGAGAGTGTCCCGCA
>VZTN01023421.1:382777-434713 GCA_013400515.1 Erpornis zantholeuca
TGGCGGCCAGGGGGGCGGCGCCGCGGGGCCCGGGGCCCCCCCCAGCTCCCAGCCCGCGCTCCCCGGGGCTGGACACGAGCCCGGGAAAAGTTTCCCACCGCACACCTTTAACCCGACCCTGCAGCCCCTGCCCACCCCACGCCCTGTGGTTGCAGCGCTGCCTAACGGACTAAGCACCGCCCCAGCCCGCGCTGCCCTCCCACCACGGCCCAGCCTCGAGGGAGGGGGACCTTCCCTGTCCTTGGATTTTTTAAATCTATATTCATCTTATTTCCCTCAACCTGCTTAGAAAACGCTTGGAGCACGTGAAAAGGTGTTTCATCATCAGTGGGCACACCACGCTGAAGCACTGAAGCACAGCCCGTGATGGAGGGAAAACACCGAGGGCTGAAATTTCTCTGGGAGAACTAGAAACATATGGCAGAAGGCAGCCTGCCAAAGCTTGCAGCATGCAAGAGATATCAAACCTTTTCCTGTTAATTAATCTTAGGCATATCCATCTTAAGATGGTGACTTGTTTCACAAGGTCCCCATTACTAAGAAAAGCCTAGGAAGATCCTGTGGCTGTGAATCCACTAACATTGTTTATTCTCCAGAATGCTCTTCACTGATGGTCATTTTGTACATTGACATAAAAAGCTGTGATTTCATAGAGACCAGTCCAGGTCTCTGCTGAGGATGGTTTTCACCCTCCGAAATGTTCAGATCCGTTCACCAGCGCTAGAACTGCCCTCGCTCACTCACCATGGGATGGATCCAAGAGCTCTGCACTGTTTGGAAGTGAGACTCTCCAGGGTAGAGAGAGCTGGCAGGAGAGACAAGACTGCCAAGCTGTGGCAATGCAGAACCCGACTTACTTCTTCCACAAACCTTTATTCTGTGCAGCTTTTGAGCTAAACAGTAAAGAGTCCAGAGGAGACAGTTACAATCCCTACCCCCTAAGTCCTCACACACACACGTGTTCTTCAGACGGCTTGAACGAAAAGCTGGTGTGGCTATTAACTCTCAGTCTTGCTGCTCTGTGTCCTGTTCAAGTGGTCAAAGCTTCTTTGGAGCATGGAAAGCGAAATCTTCAGCTGTAAAGATACAATCAGCCCCCCCCAATTACTTAAGTCAGTCTCCTGCATGGGTGAGTGATAGCAGGAAAAGAAAGTCTCCCTCCTCTTTTTCTTTTAAAGATTTCATGTGATTTCCTCCTCCCTGTTTCCATAAACAGTTGGCTTACTGTGCTCTCCTAACAGCTACACTCTGTAGAGTTTATAAATACTAACAGTCCAGGAGGATAAAGTCTTAACACCTCACCAGACATCATCACAGAAGATAAACCACCCCACTCATTTTTAGTCACAGATAATGTTCAGTGCAAATACTCCAAGGAGCATGGCAGCACAACATGAATTTTGTTTTAAAAGCTGGCCCATCTAGTGCATTTCGGTGCACAAAACACATTAAGATTATTGACAACCCTCAGACAAGGTAGCAAGCCCTAAGATGTGTCAGGACTTCCAGACAGAAAGTGTTATCCTGGACAAAAAAGGTGACCAAATTCTCACTTTTTTTTTTCACACTGTGTGTTGAAAAAGCACTTAACACTTCAGAATTAGGAATTGTTTTGATAGTAAGCAGAGAAAATAAAATGTGCATGGAAGCCAGAAAAAATAGTCTCTGAAGTGAAACTTCCAGCACTCAGGCTTTTTCAAGTTGTGATCAAAGTGATTAATTAATAGATTAATAGCAGTTGTGTGTGCAGAGACACCTCTAAACTAGGAGCATAAAAATGGCTTATTTTTCTAACCTCCTTTAGTGCATGGAAGAACAAAGAGCAAATGATGGAGAAAGGTACATGTGAACTCCCCCTTCAGCTTTCCTAAACTAGTAATTTATTCCATCGCATTTTGAGATTTAATAGGAGAAGTTAAAATCAGAACATTCACGAGTGGTAAGTAAAAACTAAAGCACCAATTTACAGTCCTTCAGTTACTGAGTTGAAATTTCAGCCTAGGGATTTTAGGGATTTAACAGTCATGGACTTCAGGATCAGAGACACAACAGTATTCAACAATTTTTTTTTGTGTGTCTGTTACTGTGAAGGAGGATTAACTTTTATGGAGCCTCTCAAACATATGAGTCTGCAGAACTTATTTATTTTTCACTGGAGATTAGGTGGCCTCTTGATACCAAGACTAAGTGAAGCTCTTGCCAGTATCTAGAAGAGTAGCAGGGAGCAAAAGCCAGGATAAACCTGAATGAAGAAACCCCGTAATAAGATGGGAAAACACTTAACACATCTTAATATGAGTCTTCTTAGAACAGGGAATCTGCTTTGAAATACTCCAGTCTTTGCTTTGTCATGATTCAGAACTGCATCAACACATCTCTTAAGCACTTGACAAGTTTAAGAAAATTGACATGGATACTTACATCTTAGTCAAATAAAAAAACCCAAACCAAACAAAAACAGAAAAACAAACAAAACAAACACGCCCCCAAAAAAACCTCCAAAAAATCCCAAACAAAAAACCCCAACAAAACTGAATAACAAAAACCACCCTCCCACCAAAACCCCAACCCAACAACAAATCCCCAAAAAACCCTCCAAGAAACAAATTCAAAACCAAACCAACCCAAACCATCAGAAATATAAGCACTGCCTAGGCCAAAACAGATGGAGAAAACTTTATCTAGCACCAGACTACATCAAACAAAAGCTATGATAACGCAAGGGAGAAAACTTGAGTTGTTGAGAAACAACACCAGGGAGAAGTGTCAGACCTACCTGCTCAAGCATTTCAATTGAGTCTCTTAAAACTCCCTTTACATGTTTAACCTGTTCCTTATCATATTGAGGGATCTCCTCTTTTGATACCATTTCTGGGGATATGCTGAAAAAGATTGAGACTACATCACAAACATGAAACAAATGCCTTGATGCCTTTTTAAAAGCAACAGTTCTCTGTCACCATTGCTCTGCCATTGCTAAAAGCATCCTCTTTCAAAAGCCACATAAAAAGCTGCCTGCAGTTGAATTTAAATCCCTGTTTTCTCAAAACTAGTACCTCAGACCTTTGTAGACAACAGCCACCAAAAAAAAAGTGTGCTGACATTACATTTATGATGTAAGGTCCACACTTCAGGGAGGAAGATCCTTATTAGGAAGAAAGTTGCTCTAACTAGTTCTGAGATGGTCACTATGGGAGGTCCCTACACCCCTTCCAGTCTCAACATCAGGATACAGTTTTTAACTTATTTGTTGATACTGTATTCAGGGAAGGAAGTATCATCTTTCTGTGTCTGAGTACAAAAGGCACATAACATGGAAGTTTTTGGAGAAGAGATTTAGCAGGAGACTCACAGAAAGGAGCTAAAAAGCTAAATGCATCTTTAACATTCCATTTGAGAACATACTGGTTCACACAGGATGAACACTTTGGTTCTGTGATCAGCAGTATGATATTCACAGAAGATGAGTCACAGCAAGCTGATAAATGCAAACTAAGGTTAACATTACTCCCAAAACAGCTTGTCAAAGGAGAAATTTATTACTGCAAGATGCAGTCAGACATGTCTCTGGATTTCAGCATAGAGCACGGAAGTACAGCAAGCCCCAACTACTTCTGAAAACTTGCCACTGAATTTCATTATTTATAATTTATTTCTTTAGATCAGATTTTCACATAAGCTGAAGAAGAAAGCAAGCAAAGATTGTGAATTCATCTTACTTCAAAGAGCCTTCCTCCTGAAGCTGGACATGATAGAGGGACTGAGCTGCATGCTCTATCTTTGACAGTTTGAGGAACAGTGTTATATTCAGCAAGACCAAGAGCAGCAAACTGTAGAGAGAACAGGTTTGTAACAATTTCAGTTGCAATGCTATAAACACAAGATCATGGCTAAAGTCAGCTAAGGGAACAGAACCCTCCCAGAATCCTGGGAGAAAAAAGGTGTGGGGCAGCACTATACTGGAAATTAATATCTATTTGAACAATTCTTAGCAGTTACCATTAAGCTGGGTAACACCAAATAGAAATAACAACAGTACCTCTTCTTGGAACTTTTAAAATGAGGAATTAGTAAATTCTAGACTTTATGTTTTTAATAGGATCAGACCTAAGAAAACCTGTAAGGTAGACTAGTTTGGCAAGTCAGCATTTTCATTCTGCATGTCATTTCCAAGTCAATCCATTCCCCTTTTATACCCACATGTTCCACTCAAATTAGATTAAGATTTATCATGCTACATGCAATGTTAACATGCAAATGAGGAACAAATGCAGATAAAGATCAAGATGAGCTTGAGTCAAGCAACATAAAAATGCAAGTGAGTACTTACAAGACACTCATTACTACAATGATGGTGGTGGTCCTACTTACTGCATCTCTTTTCCTTCCTATAGGGCATGGAGAAGGAGGTTAAAAAGTACTGAAGAACATTCCTTAAAGATGTCTGCAGACAGATACATGGCAGTGCCCAGCACTTCACAAAGAATAGCTCAACAACTTCTGATGGAACGAAATAACAGGTCATGTAGGTGCACAGGATCACCTCCACCATTCACCAAGGCATTTTTGCAGTCATCTCATCTCTGAAAAGTTGGCTAAACAGTCAGGCTCTTCCATCACAACTCCCCCTACCCCATTGTGCTGGGGAGAACAGAGTGCTGGGGCATGGTCACATTAAACCTGAACAGCCTGAGAAGGCTGCAGTCCATCCATTCCTAACATGCATTCAGCACATGCTGCTAGTCACACACAGCAGGGACAGGCTGCAAAGTGCCTCTCTCCTGCTTGTTCTCCTGCTCACATTCAGCTTTCTGATAACATTTTCCTGTATCTTGTCCCATCCTAACTGGCTTGGTTTATCTATTGTCCTGAAAACAGCCTTCCCAGAGGCCATCTGCTCTTCATCAGGCAACAGGGATCAGACACTACTGAGGGACAGAGTGTGCACGTTCTCTCCAAACTGAGCACCTATCACTGTGGGCAGGCTGATTATTAAATGTAATTCCAGTTTTCCACATCCTGCCCTGGACAAAGGACATACATAAAAGTTGTAGTGTACGCTGAGAGACACGCTCATCTGAAAAGGTGGAGCAGCAATAGCAAATTTAGGTAGCAATAGCAAATTTAAGTAATTAGGAAGCAATTTCAGATAGATAAAGAGTCCTTTACACATGCTGCTGATCCAAATATTCTCTCAGGGCTGTACTCAGTGTTGTCTCCCCCTTTAGGGAAGTGCACTTGCTCCTACTTCACTGTTTACAATTCAATTTCTGTCATGGAATCCACCACTCCCAAGTGCAAACTAGTGCACAGATGTTCCTCATCTCTCCAGGTGGAGGTAACATTGTATATGCTGGTGGCCAAGTCTGTCGTGCAGTGGAAGTGCAAGAAATGCTTCAGTGACCCAGAAATTACAGAAGCATATGGGAAACAGACTTCTTAACATTAGAAATAAGTAAGCAGAACTGAGATGACAGGGCCAAGAGGCAAGTGGCAAAGTTTAATCAACTCATGATCTATGTGTGCAGTTATTTGAAGAAAAAAAAGCAATTTTTCAGAACCTTTACAAGAATCAGGTTATTTTTTTTTCCTCATCCAATCTCATTTTCAACCCTTTGCAGATACAGAACAGCATTTATATTTTGGTTGATTTTTGTTTGTTTTAAAACTGGTATTAGAGGCTTGATTTCATGAGATACTCACGATAAAAGTGACAAAAAAATGCTCCAAATCTACTTTAAGCAAGCTTGAAGAAGCATGAACTTATTAAAGCATTTGCTATCACACCAATGACATTTAGACAAGAGTAATATATACACAAGTGATATTTTTGCACTATTTTAAGAGTTATGCTTTCTCAAACACAGGTTTTGGAAAACACTCAACATAAAAATTCCTACCTATTAAGCTGCCCTGGGACTCTACTCCCATGTCACCAGAGGAATGTTGGGAAGAGCGTTTGGGAAGTGATTCTGCCAAACCCCGGTGTAAAGTGCGTCGCCTTCGTCTCAGAGCAAGTAATTTCCCAGAGTCTTCTATGGACTGATTAATTGCATATTCCTCCATCAGGAGATCTGATTCTGCAGTAGAAAAAATAAAGTTACTGGACTGTCAAAAAGAAAGCTGGAAAGCTGAAAAGCTTAGCACAGAAGACAAATTGTGAGATATGCAAGCAAGAGGAACAAGCACATCTTCCAGTACATGAACTTAAAGCAGATAATTGGCAAACTACACCCTGACCTGCACCACTGTTCCATTTGTTGGAGGGCACTTGGAACACTCTGCAGAGGTGGTGCACACTCAGCCCAGGCAGGACTGTTCAATGCTGTGCCAGACAGGAGTTGGAAGAGCACTGCAGGACACTGTTAGACTGAGACTAGGAATTGTGTTAGACTGTGAGCCTGCAGCCGTGGCTGGCCAGGCTGTGAACAGACACTCATTGTGCCTGCTAAGTGCCACTGCTTCTCTTCTCAAAAACACAATCAAGGAAATTATTAGAGATAAGCATATGCAGTTGAGAATAACAGCTTTCCTGCTGCTCCTCATGTTTCCTTCCAAAAGCAATTATGACCAGGTATACAAGAGCCCCTTGTTAGCCACAAGGCTTCTTTCATACCCTGGAATTGACAGATACATTGATGTCAGAAGTTCGGTCTTCAAGACTGCTTAGGTGCTGCCTTTTTTCCAAGCCATTTTTCAAGGAGCCAGGTTTGACAGACACAAAAACATACATGGCAAAAGTAGCCTCCTTATTCAAGCACAAAGAAGAAAATGTCTCACCAAGTTGTTTGAAGTTTTCCTGTATTCCTCCCCAGGTATTCTTCTCAATTACAGACTTGACAAGGCCCCAGGGCTGTTTTTTGTACTTCACTTCTGCAGAAACCCTAGCAAACAGAATGCAATAATGAAAGAGTCATCTTCTAGGTGGCACCATGATAGCAGAAATCTCTTATCAGAAGCAGGCCTCCAGCTTATATCTAAAATCTGAAATACCAACTGGAACTGCATTCACTCCCCAGCTGGGCAGCACTTTCACTGAAGAAAGGCAAGAGACAGATAGTAGCAAAGAAAACATCTCTAGCTAAAGCCTCAAAATCTGAATGTCCAAATTATGGGAAACATTTTGGAAAGTTTTCCTTCAGATTCAGACTAGAAGATGATTTCTACCCTCTGAAGAGTTCTCATTTTAATGCACATTTAGAATAGGATTCAGATAATAAAGTTGTGATTTTTACTTTCTATGTGTACACATGATGTATTATGTGGGAACTACAATAGGAGAAGGTGAAATTGTCTATCACTGCTCATACATCAAGTGCCTCAAGTATCCCACCCTCAAGTAGACAGAAATTAAAATCTGTTTCTCGTGTGAGCATGACAGAGGGGAAAATGACATTCCTACCTTGCATTCCTCAGGTCAAGCTAATCTATAATGCTTCCAGAATAAAAATGAATTGGACTAGAATCCTTCAGAGGAATGCTTCTAACAACTGAGTGAATCCCAAGGCTCTTTATAAAGGACAAAAGGATTTCAGTCAAGAACACTGACCATCTGAGAATACACTGTTTTCAACTTTTTAAGTAATCTTCCAAATCAATGTAAGCCCACTGTGTTTCTAGTCTAACAAAAAAACCTCCTTTCAAATAGGGTTTCTGAGCCATTTTAAGCACAGTTTAGTCAGGCCAGCTCTAACATCACCATGTGCCTCCTGTTCTATACATGCATGCTCTGTGCACCATGTTAATACCCAGGTTTTTACTCTTACCCTAGGGTTGTTGTAAGTCTCAGAAAAACAAGTCTAGGTCTCAAAGAAGAATAGTGATTCACCCAAAAAAAATCCAAAGCAGTTTTTCAAGGACCTTTCTTCTCTCTCCTCCCAGTAGAGAGGGAGTTTTCAGTAGTTTTATAGCCTGAGATAAGCCAGAATAGAATCCAGGCTTGCTAACCTTTCCTGAGTACTGATTAAATTTGAGATAAAAGCTCTTACTAAAGACAGCACCACTTCCAGTGTTTTCAACAAATGGAAGAGGAACTTCTGTATCTAGGCAGAGTTCACTTGAGTACTCTCCTTGCAAAATTAAGTACATTCTACCTTCCTTGCACATTCCTGTGAAACCATTCTCCTCTGCAAGCCCTTAGCAAAGACATCTGGGAAACCTTGTAATAAAACTTCTAAATTTTTTCCAATTTATCCCACTCACACAACTACAACTCAAAACACAAGGCTGGTCAGGACCCAAACTGGTAATGGAGATGAGTTCTGTACCTCAGAGTCAACATCTCAGTTAATTTCTCACTGCATTAATGACATCCAAGCACAGCATACATGTGACGAGAAATAAACCAAGCTTATTTTCCAGAAGAGAACCCAACATTCTCTATGCTGTTGGCAGATCTTTTACTAATCATCAACTCAGACCAGCCCTGCCTTGGCTTCTGCCCTCCTGCCGTGGCCCACCCAGGCTCACCGTAACCGGCACTTGTGACTGGATGTGCGGCTGATGCAGTATCTGTTCACAGTGTAGAAATAATCATGGTAGGGGACGTCATGGGTCAGCACCTCAGCATCCACCTGGTAAGACTGACCTTTCTGGCTCTGCTTATGCAGGATCTATCACAAAAGAAAATAAAAATAAGAAGGTATATTCACGGTACACAAATTCCCTCCACCCCCTTTCAGCCTGAGTTCCTTAGGCTGGATCAACCAACTCCAAGTGAACTCAGAGAAAGAGAAAGCCTGAAGAACCACAATAAAAACCAGTTAAGAATGTCAAGTATAGGTGGGCTGGGAAAAGAGAACATTGGCAGCAGCAGGACTCCCCCACTGCCACTTCAAGTACCAGATGCAAGGCTGGCCACTTCCTCATGACCACAACTCTTCTTTGAGACCTTTCCCAAAGCAGAACTACAAAAGGGTTGAGATTGGAAGACACCTCTGGTGCTCATCTTGTCCAAGAACTCTACTTGGGCAGGACAATCTAGAGCTGGTTGCCCAGGACCATGCCCAGGTGGCTTTCCAATACCTCCAAGGAATGAGGTGCCACAACCTCTATGGACAACATGTTCCACTGCTTAGTGACCCTCACGGTGAAAAAGTGTTTCCTGATGTTCAGAAGGAACCATCTGTGTTTCAGTTTGTGCCCATCACCTCTTGTCCTGTCACTGGGCAGTACTGAAATCTGTGGCCTTTGATGGCAGCCAAGGCCTGATTCAGAATTTTTTGCACCCTCCCTTCAGATACTTCTATAAATTTTAATATGCCCCTGAGCCTTCTCTTCTCCAGGCTGAACACTCCCAGCACTCAGCCATTTCTCACATGAGATGCTCCAGTCCCTTCATCATCTTAGTGGCCCTTTGTTAGGCTCTTCACATCTCTACTGGGGAGCCCAGAAGTGGACACTGAAGGCCTTTAATTGCACCTTTTCACCCCCCAGTTCCTAAGATGTTAATACTTTCCCTCACAAGTTTTGTGGGAGTTTACAGCCATCTGTAAAGGTAGAAAGCCTCTCTCATTTAATAAGCATTGGCTCAGTAATGGTGAGAGAGACAGCAAGCCACCCTTAGAGGTGCTCTGTTTAAACTGCAGACCCACATTCAGTTCACTGAACTTTAATCCCCAGTCAGAACTCTGACAGACAATAGAGCTGACCTCTCCCTTGCTTTAAAGGGCACCAGACAGACACACACATGCACACAGCACCTGCTTTTCAGTTGCAGTTGTGAACTTCCCACAGAGTGGATTGTTAATTGTTACAGTATACGTCAAAGTCCTCAACTGATTGCCATTGGAGTCTCTGTTCCAGGGGGTTGATACAGCATCTAGATGAGAAGTGATGCAAAATCTCACATAAAAATTACCTGGAAGGCATTATCTCTGCCCTACTGTGTCTTAACAGTTTGAGAAGAGCAATAGGGGAAGAGACAGAAAACTGATCCCAAATAGTTGTGGGTTTTTTCCAGGAAAGGGAAAACTGTAGTGTGCTAATGAAATGAATAGCTGAACCTGAATCTACCGAAAGAGATTTGAGGGTAGAGAAAAGAATAAGCAATTAAATGAAAATACGTAATTTCCCTTTTTCTTAAAAGTTGAACAGATTCACTTAGCATTACCAAAAGCTTTCCTCACTTTGCCTTCCAAGCTGACACTGAATAAATATTACCCTTTTTGACTTAATTTTCTGTTCTTACGGTCTCAGTGAATAAAATCTACTCATCCAGAAAATTAAAGCCTGTGAATATCGTTTAGGAGGATGCGATGATTTTTGCCTGTGTGCCAGCCGTACAAATTTCACTGTTTCTGGGACACAGTGTAATCAGAAATACCCCACAGAATGCACCAACTTAATAACCTACTCAAAACTCAGGCATTAAGGTGCAGGTTTGTGGTGCACCAAAACGAGGCTTTTATTCCAAAATGTACATATCTAGGAAAACAACAGTTTAGCTTTAAATATCCTCTCTCACAGTGAAACTTTAAAGCCTAAATATTCTTTTAAAGTAAGGAGAAACTTAAAATTCAACTTAGTCCTATTTAGCAATTCTCAGAGGTAAAAATTTTCAGGGTAGCTTGTAACAGAAGGAAGGAAGAGTTTATTACCTACTATACTCCTGGAATTAAGAAACCTCTGCATGAAGTGAGAATTGGTGAAAAGGATTTCAAACATCTTGTCTGCAGTGATGTGGAAAACTCTGTTTATAAAAAGTCTCCCATAGAGATCATTGTCAGAGACAGTCTCCTTCACTGCTAAGAAAGACAGAGAGATCAGGTTAAGAACAGTATTACAAAGAACCTTTATAGCATTCTAAGTTTTATTACAGCTCAAATCCTTCCCAAGCTTGCATCAGCATTTGTTTCTTGCTCTCAGAAACCCAGTAATGATAGCAGTAAATTATTTGGTAGGTAGGTTGCCTTCAGGAATGAAGTCCAGAGCTGATTTTCAAATAGACACAACTACTGCCATTTCCCTGTGCAAATTGATAAATTAACATCAAAAGATCCCATCCCTTTAGTTTTGCCTTCAGTATTCTATAATCCTACAGGGAAAGACAAAGTTACCAAATTTTCATTAATATGTGTCTCTATTGTACAAAAGACAAGCAAGAAGGACAGTAAAATCATAACAGTTTTCTTCCTAATTGTGGCTAGTTTCAGAATTTTGCTTTTAACATTTATAATACTGGTAGTGTCCACAGTCTAAGGGACCAGGTAGATTCCCCAACAGTTCTTCAAACTGTTCTTCCCTCCATAACTATTGAACAGGAACACAAGAGATACCCTGCTCCATTTTGCAGTCCCCAAAAATGCACTAAGAGGCTCAAATCCCATCACCTATTTCAAAGCCACCAAGCACCCCAGTGGCATTCTGTGGCTGCAGCACTGATCTTTGCTATTTCTGCTTCTTGGTGGTTGCTGGCATGACTCAGCTTTGTGGTTGTCTCAGCCACGCTTGCAAGAGATAAGGGATAGAATTATAATCCTGGAGGGCAAGCAGTTTCCTGTGCCAAGCCCGACTCAATCTGCTTATCCTTTAGAAACAAGTCAATCCTGAACTATAATTACCAACAAGACAAACAAGCCCCCTCCCCCCACACACATATCACTAAAATGAAACAAGAAGCCCAAAAGCAAATCTTACAGCAGACACACACAAGTCAGGATGACCAACCTTTCAACTCATACAAATGAATGCTCAAGGCTAGGAAAGGTCAGTGCCAGCCACTAATGCAAAGGTAGCCTGAATATCACACTGTAGTTCACAAGCTGCCTACAGGCTAAGGTTACAGCACCATTACTGCCTGGTAGCAGTCAGTATTGATAAAGGCAAATGCAGCAGCTAAACAATCACAGCAGTCCCCAGCAAAACCCAGTTCTGACTGAGCAGACTTCCTCTCTACTAGTGCTGCTCCTACCCTGCTGGAAGCCTGTTAGAACATCTGCCTCCAAAAAAGCTCTCCTTGATCTCATCAGGCTTCAATGCAGGACCCCAAAAGCAAAGCGCGAGTGCCATATTTTTGTGCTTGTACAAGAGATTGACTTCCTTCTCATGCCATGTTCTGCTTATGCAATTGTAATTCCACACAATTATGAGATGGGACAGAAAGCAAACACACATTTCAAGAGGCCTATTTAACCAGTCAATACGCAGTCATTACATGTAGAATACAAATTCTGCTGTGCTGAAACATTCTGCAGGAAGCCAGAAATTCAGCCTGAGCTTTCAGCTTATGCTCACTGTATTTCCTCTCCCAGCTGAACCTAACTCTGACAAAAGGTAGGCTGAGTGAACTGTAAGTTTGACCTCATTTAATAAGACCTCAACACTACAGATCTCTCCTTTCAGAGTGTACTCCCCACATCCTCTCTTTTGCTAAGAGACAGGAAGTTTCAGATACTGATGCTGACATCCCCTCCACCTACTGTGCATCAGCTGGCATGGAATCAGATACCAGGCAATTCAAACCTAGTTACTGTGGTTGAGTGTTACTCACATTGACACACCCAAAGAATCTGCTACCACTTAAAAAAAAATAAAGATCCAGACACATGATCAAGCCACCAGATAAGCATCAGATCAGCTTTGTCAGCTATTTGTATATGTCTTAGCAAATACAAGATAACACAAGCTACCTCTGCCCCCATAAGCCTGAGCTAAACAACACGACTTCATGTGCGCCTGAAATGCCTGAGGAAGCTACTATTTTTCTGCTGATGTGAGGTAATTTTGATAAGCCAGGGCACAAAGCCCACACATCATTACCTTAAGGTGCAGATCTTGCTACCAAGCTATATTACTCTGAGTCTGTCCTCTTTCTAGTGAGTCTGAATAAAGAGCACCCACAGGTGCTTTATATACCCTTTATACACAACTTCCTGTAAGTTAATTTACCTACACTATCCCTATATAATCATGTCTCTAATAAGAAACAGTCAATGAAGCACCAAGTGCATGAGAATCTATTGAGAAATATGTTTTTACTTAAAATCCTTCTCAGCTCTTGAAAGAAACCAAGGGGTTTTTTTTAAGGGTTTTTTTAAATGCTATTAGCACATAAAGGAGTAATTTTCAGGAAATCCAAGCTAAAACTGGGTTCATATATCATGCCCATCAGCTATTGTAGATGCCAGAATTCGAACAGGCATTCTCCAGAAAAACTGGAAACCTTCTGGACAATGGATCTGGAAGGTGAATGTATACATAAATTGTGCTGCAAGTTCCACATCTGTGGAAGCATATAGCTAGATACACCAAGCTTCAAGTCACTTCCATCTGGGTTTCTCAAAGTTTATCTGTAGAAATCCTAGATAAAGCAGTGAGCACAAACAGCAGTAAGTGTACACTTTGTACACTTGCAATTTGAACAGAACGGGCAACTTTAACCACTTATCTCTGCTACAAATAAAGATGCATGTTTGTCTTCTGTTTTGTTTAACTCACACAGGTAAACTTGTATCTGCCTTCATTTTTCACAACACCAGAGCAACATGAAGCATTTTACCCAGGACTGGCTTGGATTGCTCTTTATTAACAAAATATTTTGTGCAAATACGGAGATATCAGTCTAGCTCCTTCACTTCCAGGGCTGTTCTAACCCCTCAGCAGCATACAATTATCAACACTAACTCTCTTAACCTGAATACATTTATAGCTGAATTGGAGCTGTCTGCTAAAAGAACATTATATTATTCTGACTTTAGGTAAGGATCCCTAGGGACCCAAAAACACAGAAGTAAACACATTACCCAGTGTCCTGGTTCAGCCTAACGACAGCAGGTCTCCTCCCTCCCCCATTACTGCCTTGCACTTCTTAAGGTCATTTTCATCACTGCAAGGCAAGCTGTGAAACAATGTTTGAATATAATACCATTATGCAGCAGTGATGGCAGATATTTAAAGACATCTGCAGTGCAAACAAAGAGAAAGAAAATGGGGGGGGAAGGGGCAGTAAGAAAAACGTTGTTATTAAAACTCCCATCAACAACCAACAGCAAAAAGCTACACACAACACCACAAGCAAATTAAGAAAGCTGAACTGGTAAGAGCAGAGGCTATCCAACAAATTAATAAGGTTGATTTTTCCACTCCACAGAGCTGGGGGAGGATCAGGATTTTAAAAAAGTATGTATGCAAATCTTGGCACCGTTGAACATTTCTATACTGCTGGGGATGGGGAAAAAATTACATGCTGCATGAAAGATATGTAGGTAGGAGCTTTTAACCAGATACACCTGAAATCAAGTGAATAAAACTAATTCCTAGAAGTGAACATGTTCCAGATGTCATCTATTTAAAGACTGTATCAGCAGTATTCACCATTTTCAGAGAACACTCCTATACTTTAAAGACTAAGTACCGAATTAACTTGGGGAGCTACTGAGTGAGTATTGTCCAAATGCTAGCTGTTTCCAGTTCACAAGATAAGAAATCCCCACAACCTTTTGCTTTCAGGTGACTCAAACAAACATCCTCCAAAACCCCAAATAAATACTTCTTTATTTCAACAAAATAGACCCTTTCAGTATTTTGATTAAAATGCCAACAAGATATCAGGGCTATTCTTCCTTACATACACCATATATCCAAAATTTTGTACTGGGGTGGGGACAGGGACAACTAACTGAACCTAGGTAGAACCTAATTTCAGCTATACTGTATTTCAAACACTGCATGCCCTGTGTACCACTATCTACAAGCAAAGTCAAGCTTCTGCTGCGCCCATCTTACAGCACCAGAGCAGAGGCAGTTATGCTCTCCTGCAGATCACACATTTAAGGTGGTTATTAGTACACACAGAAAGAACACAGCAGGTCTGTGATGTTACACAAGGAGAGCAGAAATGTATGATCTCCCTGTATACAGTAAAGCCTTCTAGCAGAAAAGTCTGTTTTTCCAATATCCTGCTTCCCCTTCTTTATTTGAAATATTTCATGCTGCTGAACACAGTCATTGAAAACAAACTACCCTATATACTAAAGAGTCATTTAAGGAAATTAGAAAGATCTCTTGGCCCTGTGTTGGAAATATGTACCCTATGCTTGAACTAAAATCTGTTTTCTGAAATTCAGCATTAAGGCAACAGATTTTAATGTTTAGCTTAGCCAAAAGTTTGTCATGGCTCAGGATTCATACTCTGATTTATGAAACTGGACAAAAACACCAAGATGCAGGTCAATAGGCCAGTGGTGCACAGTGGGATGCAGACCCCCCCAACCCCAAAGTGAGAACTGCTTAGGACAAGGGAATTAATGTTGTGAAGAACAAGAGTCTTGAGCTTGCCCCTCACCTTATTTGCCAGGACACCTCCATGGGCAGCCTGAGTATGAGCCAGAGGACACAAGAGAAATTAATCGCATGGGTAAACCTTTGCCATGTAGGAAAGCTAGTTTCATTTGCGTGAAGGAATTCACCTTGTAAGAGTGTGGGGCAACTGCAACAGAAAACAGACAGAAAAACAGAAGAAAAAAAATTCTAAGCATGAAGATTCTGAGAGAAAAGATTTAATTTTGTGAGTCTGGAAAATCCTGCTCTGAGTAAAAAAAAAAACAAAACTAGTCTTGGGGAAGGGAAAAAAAGGCAGCATGAAGTCAGTTGTCTTTTTATTAAAGAGAGATCTCCAGTTTAATATGCTCTATTCAACAGCATTAATGCAGGCATGACAGGGAATATTTACTGCTGTCGTTTAGGCAACTAGCAGCAGGAAAGACAACAGGATTACTTTTTAACCAGTTTCACTGGAGACCTTTGCCATAAAAAAAAAAATCCAGAGACAGAAGAGAGATGTGGTGACAGGAAGATAGGAAAGCTGCGAAATATCTAAAACATCCAAAGGCCAAAACTTTCTGCTGCTCTAAAAGATCCATCTGTGAAAGAGTAAATTAATTTGTGAAGCTTGTTAAGTGTGTAGGACTATGGCATAAACAACAGCCTGTTCAAGTAGGTATATTCACAAAAATGATAATGCCTAAGATGCATTGAGTTGAATCTGAACTCAAGCCAACACAGAAGCACCGTGGGGGAGCAAAAGCAAAGTTAATTGAATATAAAGTATATTCCCAGGCAAAAATCACAACTTGAAGGCAGCCAATTCAACCCATAACTCTGAAAACCTTTCTGGATACCTCAATGATACCCACATAATGCCACCTGTAAACAACTTCAGCTGTCAACTATGAAATGACAAGATACAAAATTTCTCAGTGAGATTAATAACTGGACTCAAATTAACTGAAAGAAATATACAGCTGCTCCTGAGCACCGTATTACTCTTGGGCTTTTGTCTTTCATTTGCTCACCACCATATAACCTTGGAACCAATGCAGGTGTGTGTGCACCTGGCTTTAAAGGCATTTACAGAATCCAGGATTCAGATATTACAGAATATCCACCAAAGCTCAATGAGCTGTATGAACAACTACAGCCCTTTGGCACAGAAAACTTCCCCAGGCTAAGTGAAAAGCTCACCATAGAAGGTGAGAAGTTGTCAGGGGCTACTGTGGGACCAAAGGACAAGTACCCACAGACCCCAGCACAAGTCTGTCATCCAGGTACCTGAGTTTATTCTATCTTGTATTGGGTAATGAGACAGGAGTTATGAGGTTGGTATATTAGGATCCATTAAGATGCCGTTTGCAGAAAGAGTGTAATCTGCTGCAAGATATTCATTACGGTTTTTTCATTTTCAGAACAGATTCAGAATAAGCACAATACTCTCCTGAAAGCTGGAAAGTTGTCTTCCCTGGGCTTTCAGTAAGTTCCTCAGCTTACACCATCAATAACAGTGAAGCCCATAAGCCTTAAGAAAGCAGAGGTGTAAAGAAGGGGGCGTTGGGGGAATCTTTCAGAAACTTAAGAACAGTCTGAAATGTCTTCCCTCAGTTGCCAGTAAATGCAAAGGATGGAAAGAGACTTCTTTGAAATTAATACCACCCCATTGTCAAGAAACTTTCTTTAGTTTAAGCTGTTAGCAGCTCTCTACCCACCAAGAGAGAAAAACCACAATTTGTTTTCATCCTAAACACCCAACAAGTTTTTCTTCTGCCAGAAACTAAGACAAAAAAACTTACTGCTGCAATTCTGTGAAATAAGCAAACAAGTTTCATAAGATAAGAAAGTTCTCTAACTTTCTCCACAAGTGAGACGGAACACCAAAGTCATGTTGTCTCTACAGATCTCAGCTGTTAAGACATTTACCTTCTTCACTATCTGAGGCACTGCTCTTCTCTGGAAGATTTTCATTCTCATTAAGGTCCAAGGACTTTTCTAATGACCTGCTCCTAACTAGCTTAGCAGGTTTTCTTTCTGAAGATGGAAGAGGGTTCTTTATTTGCTTCTCACATGGGGACTCCTCTACCTGAAACAACCAAGAGAAAAAAAAAAAACACATCAGTAATCAGAGACCATTAAAAAAAAAAACAAACAAAAAATCCCCAAAAAACTGAAACAGGAAGTTGCTTTTAAAGACAGCCATACAAAGAAAGCCACAAGTTCTATCTACTCAATTACCACACAGTCAAGCACTAATTTCTCCCTTGTTCCTCTACCCCAGCCAACCTCTCTTCCCTTTACTTAAATATTATACTAAACTTTAGTAACAAGGAACAGACTTATTTATATGTACTGTTGGTACCAAGAGCTGCCTTAAAAGAAACAGTCCCCTTGCATCTACCTGCACAGTTTCGGTCCTTTCCCTGCTTCTACATTAGCATTTATAAATTCATTAACCTAACACAGGTTTGTATTTATTTTGTATTCATCAGGCTAGTTTTTTCCTAACAGTCTAGCAAGGGTCCAACAACTCAGAGGGGAAGCAGAATAAAACAGGTAGGGCCTTCCCCTTCCAGCAAGATTAGATTATCCCAATTACATATTTGAAAACTTCTTATATTCTAGGACTCCATCACCCTTTGAAAAAAGAAGTTTTAAAATACTGTCTAAAGCCATCCTACCTATAAAATGTTGCTTCTCAGAAGCAAAGCAATGGAGTATCATTTGCCATCTCCAAAATATAAGCAGAAAGGAAATCCCCCAGAACATCAGTCACTGGATCAATGTTGCAGCTCTTAACCTTAAACAAGAACTGTCACCTAAGCATAAATGCCATTGCACACTTAAAGAAGCAAATCTCCAGAGAAACTGTATGGACATAGTTTGTGTATCTCAAAATGCCAGCCAAAAAGCTTCAAATCAGTTTTCATTTTAAACCTCTCCTCAAGGCCCCACTGCTGCCAGTGGAACACCTGGGATGAAGAGCAGTGCAGCCCCCGGAAGAGCAGTGTGTGGACCATAGTAAACATGATCAGGCCTCCTCAACTGAGTTGTTCTGATTCATCTGCAAAACCATCATGCTTAGAGATTATTCAGGACTGACTCAAGAAAGCAAGAGCATCCGCTGCTTCAACAGTCAATCATGTACTTCCTGTAAGATCTTGGTTTTTTTCAAAATAAAAACCTGCCACTTTTTTTGTGCAACCGAGGGCCATTAGGAAGAGGTGGGTGGCTGGAAAACAGACACAGGCATCAATCTGACTGCAGTATAAGCAGACAAAAATACTCCTTCAACATCAAAAAATTAAAAAGGAAGGCTGAATCAGAAAAACAGATCTGTTAACAAATGCTCCTATTGAGAGGAGGTGCAATATAAGTTATACTCAGTCACACAACAGGATCTAGGATGGAACCAACATTAAATGTCAAAACACTCTACCAATACAGATGGAGGTCAAAAAGGAGCTATTTGTGATAGAGCAGCCTAAAAATTGACACACTGATCCAGCACAAACCCAAGGAACTCTCATTGCATTCGGACAATTAGAAATCTAGTGAACAAGTGGAGTTCCCCCAGCAGCATAAGGGCAGCCCACTATGCCATGAGCAGAGCAGGAGAGTCAGGCTCAAGTCAGAAGACAAAAGCAGCAGCTCCTAGAAACAACAGCTTTTCATGATGTCATGGGAGACGAGATTCAAGCTGGGGCTTTCGGAATAACTGATCGAGTTTCACACACATTTCATGGGGATTTGGGTTGGTTTGCATTTGTCCGGGTTTTTTTCACACTAAAGAGTAAAGATTTTAAGAGCTATCAGCTGGAATTAAAGATGTATAATTTCTTCCTTATTAAGTACATTTATCTCCTGAGCTAGTCCAGTACTGCTAAGCTCTGTGCCAAGGCTTTTTTGGTTTTTAGCCTGTGAACGGCAAGTTCTGGGACTGGAAGGCCTCCCTACAAGGGGAGGAGGGAAGAGGATGGTTGCAAAAACAGGCCAACAAGGTGCCTCCCACATTCACATGTACTGAGAGGCAGATGAGCCATGATTGGTGTTCCACACAGACTTTCTTCAATCAACTACAGACAGCCATTAACAACATTTTTTTCCAAGATGGGCCAAATACAAGACCCAACCCCTCCACTATTCAGATCTTCCTTTTATGAGAGCTTTGGGACTTACTTTGTCTATCAGAGCAGTAAAGGGGAGTTTAAGCCTGTTTCCCTCCAGTCTTTGGAAGGTGGTTAAGTGTGCTTTGTGTCATCACTGTGATGACTTCTGATAAATACACTCTAAGCACTACTGCCTCCTCCTATTGCCCTTGTGGTTCTACAAAATATGCTGCAATCCTGGGGCTGTGGAGAGAGCACGGACATTCTTGAGTAATGCCAAGTGACACATACAGCCAAACAAAAACATTGTGCATTTCATCTACCCTGAAACAGCAAACTAAACAGTTTAGTTACACATTTATCAAGATTGCACTTTTACACTATAATTAAAAGACTTTTCAGAGGCAGTTTATTCAAGGGAGAATCCTGGCATTTTTACAGACCTAATCCCCAGGCATTCCTCCTTACCAAGATGCCCAATTAGATTTAGCACCTGCAAGAGACATCTCTGGGTGTGGCTTCTTTTTACAGGCATAGCAATTATTTTTAAATGGCTTATTCTTGTGCAAGCAAGACTTACAGGTCCAAACTAAGGCTACCTGTGTAGATTTTTAGTTATCCCAAACAACCCAAATTCCAGCAGCATCCTCAGTCCTCTCCCTTACAACTCTCCAAAAATCTTGCTTTATACTGCTAGGGTTTCCATGAGGAATACCCACCACTCAAGTAACTAAGCTTTTAACATCTGAGAAATACCAATATTGTTTGCTAGATATGAGTCTCTAGCCATTAACTTGGATTTTGGCAAAACTATTAAGCCCTACTTAAACTCCAGATCACTTTTAGCAAGTGACAAAAGTCAGAAGATTTATAGGGCAGTAAAAACTATTAAAATAATCACCTTTCTTCCTTCCCCAAATTCTCCAAAGCAAAACTGGCAATTAGGTACCCAGCCCTAGTAAATTTTATAAAATACACATTAGTGGTTTATTTTCTTTTCCAAGCTCTTTGGGATATCTAATAACCCACAGGGAAAAGATCCACAACTTTTTAGGACTACAGCTGCACACAGAAGTCCCAAAAACAGTGCTAAACACTGTGGCCATCTCAGATATCACTACTAATCCACTTGCTGTCCCTACCAGCCAAACACGTTCACGAATTCATACAACATGAATGAACACAAGTGAGGCATACATGCTTGTTTAGCTGTCCTAACCCAAGGCATTAAGGTAAAATTCATCCTTATTATGGCAAGTCTGGGGGTTTCCCCCTTCCTTCTGAAGCATTTCCACAGATTTCAATTAAAAAAGGTTTCATATACTCACAACAGCAGACTAACTGACCCTTGAAGGCAAGGATAACAAAGTGTAATTATCCTTCAATAAACCTTATGCATAGGAGAGATAGTAACATAAGAGGAGATATTTTCAAATGAAACAGCACAAGCAAGAAAGCACTGAAAGTGAAAAAGGCATTACTTCCAAAAAGCACTTGGATAAAAAACAAATATGGTGTCCTCAGGAACTGGGTAAGAAAATCCAGGTAATTTTGTTTTTAAAGGAAAAACAAAAACCAGACCAGGGCATAAGCCTCAGCATTCTAGCCAGGCTGTGCTGTGAATTAGTGACGGAGCATTGCTGAAGCTCACACCAAGAGTTTCTCTTATACATAATTTTGTTCATTTTCAAATTTAAGAAACATTCTTGACTTCTCAGAGACTTCTAAAGAAGTTACTATCGCCATTCATGCTATACTTACAGATACAGAAGTTAAGTAGGTATGTTTATCAGCTACAAACAGCAAGAAAGGCTGTGTCAGCACTTACTCCTGGCAACATGTGTCTGTTGAGTGACTCTCCTTCTGTCTGAAGTGTGGGCTCATGAACTAAACCAATCATTTTGGGTAGTTTTTCATCCCTTTCTCCAGAATCATCACAAATGCTGGATCTGTCGAAAGCAAAAAGGAAAATATCCGTGGAGATGTAAGCACTGAGAAATCCAAGAAAGTGTCTCATGTGATTTTTGCATTCAAAACATGGCTGTTCAGATGACGTTAAAAACTACCAACTCGTTCTTCCCACATCCAGCTCCTTAATGTTGAGCCATTGTCCTCATTGCAGCCACCTCTCAGAAAATCCAGCTTCTGATCATAAGGTTAATAAAACCAAGCACTGGTGAATCAAAGAGAAAGCGAGTGCTGTGAGGAATGAGGTAACAGATATAGCTTATAACTAATTTGGAAAGAAAATGTTTTAAGAAAGTGTCAGAAAATTTTTTCTTGCATCCCTTATTCCAAAGTTGCAAAGTCGTGACTTTTTAACAGAAAAAACCCAAAACATAACAAAAACAACAAAAAACCCAAGCAAACCTGAAACAAAACCCAACCAATCAAAGAAAAAAGACAATCGGAAAATATTTAATAGGATACCTTTTGAAGCCTGCAATGAACTCTAGACATTTTTCTCAAAAACATACTCAGATAACACAGGGTTGAAGACACATAAATTACATTGTTCAGTTTTGTAGAGTCATGGTTATTTACATAGAGCTATGTAAGCTGCTGTTATTAGATTGACACTGGCAGGTCATAAATCAATTCACATTTGTTCAAAGAAATCAAGGCAACTCTTTTTAAAAACCACATCATTATTATTACAATTATTCCAGCTTATTATATTATTATTCCTGTTTCTTAATTCAAGCTGAGGACAATACAAAAATAAGCTAAGACCTCAGATATCAGGAGAACAAGGCAAAACAAATATTTCTGCACAGAGGAGGGGAAGAAAAAAGCACCTGAACCATAATATAGCTCCACTGTATTCAAACCTTCCAAATTGTTGAAGGGCATACAGGTGCTGACGAGGCACCAGGATGTGAAAAGGTTGCTATTTAAGCTATCCTATGTTGATCTCCAAGCAGATCCAGGGAGAACAAGGTCTTCCTCTCTCCTCTCCTAAGGGGCCTCAGCTGCACTGCTACTCTTTTAGAAAATTCACCCAGTTAAGCTTTTATGCATGCTCAGTCTATGCAGTTCAGACCTGTGCATCCTTTTACTAGAGGTGTAATTAGAGGCTTAACCTTTCTGGTAAGGCTACAGCAGCTCTTTAGAAACAGAGCTTCTAAGCAAGTGGACAGTGCTTCTCCCCAGGTGTTTCAATAGGCTGTACAGCCTCTCCTTACCGAGACTGCCCGTTGTCCTCAGACGATGAGTGGAAGCTCTCCATCTCCTCGCTGTTCAGGCCCAGCTCAGAGCCATAGCTCTGGTGCACCAGCTGCCAGAATTCCTGCTTGGTCAGCCTCTGAAACAAAGCGAGCTAGTCAACAACCAAGGTATGGGACAGTAAGGCACCGGAGAAAAAACAGCAACAAGTTTGAATTACACCACAGCCTTTAACCTCAATTCTGACAAGGACCGAAAGCATTCAGGTATCACGTTCCGAGATTGGGTTTCAGCATTTTGGGCAACTGTACTCCTGCCTACTCTATACTCCCAACCAATAACACCAGCTGTAAGAAAAATCATCATTTTAAGGAAATACACACCTGTAGCCACTACTTGCTTCTTTACGTGTTACCAGCATTTTCAGAGATACCTTCAAGGTACCTCCCTCTTGAATTTCACTCAATATGGAACAAGATCAGTAAGTCCCTCTTCGATCTGAACAAACTGCTTAATAGATACCTGCCGGTCTCCTGAGGATGCTCAGAGTACTTTACAAATTGTGGGAGGCTAGCATTTCAGTCACTATACCAGTGTCTAGGTCAGCCAACTGTCCACTTTGCCAAGGTGGGACAGGAAGTCCTCACTTTGTACCACCAGCACCCTGTATGAAAAACAGTTACTTTTGTTCAGGATTACCTTGACTCATCACTGGCTAAGTCTTCTCCTTCTCTACAATATCTCTGCCCTGCTCCATGAATTCCCACAGCTACCTGGACATATTTAAGTTCTCTTAAATGGTCAGGAAAGCTTGGAGGTGAAAGCAGTATGACACACTCATATCTGCAGAGTAAGCAATGAGTTTCAAAGTCCACCTCGGCAGTAAAGGGCTGTTGGGGGGGGGGGGAACAGTGGTGATGAAAGAAGAAAGAGAAAGGAAATGAAAGATTTTGGTATTTAACAGAGTTCAGAGAGCAATATTAGCGATCTTAAAACAGGAGACACCACACCGGAAAATGTGCCTCGGCCACCATCCATATTGATCAAGGGAACCGGACTGTGCTAATGAGGCAGTAACACAAGTAGTGCTTACTATTTGCATGAAATGATGACATTAAATACCCATGCATTATTTAAGGGGCCTTTAAATGATCCTCTCCACCCGCTTGCTTCACCTGCAGAGTGTTACAGTACCCGCAATAGTAGAGAGACACAGCGGAGCTGACCCGCACTCAGGATGCAAATGCGCGCCCACAGCCGCCCCGGCGCTCCCCGGGCTGCCGGCACTCACCGCCCGCTCTCCCCGTCCCGCTCNNNNGGGGGTCCCGCTGCTCCCTCGGCCCCGCTGCGCGACCCCCGCGCCGCATCGCATCGCACGGGAGCCGCTCCCCCCAGCGCCGGGGCAAACGCAGCCCCCCCAGGCGGGAGACGAGGGAGCGTTTTTTCCTCGGGTATTTTCCAGCACAACACGGTTTCGGGCTTTTCAGAAAGCAGCTGCCAACAAGCGCCCTATTGGCAGAGATCAGTTTCAAGGTATTTAATCCTAGTGAGAGCAAAGTAAACATTAAGACACAAAACACACAGCTATAAAAGCAAGGGTCATAGCAGCTAATGCCAGCCTCCCTCTGCACGGGGGCTTGTGCTACAGAGCAATGCACTACTGAAACACGTGCATGCAACTTACAGATGGCCTTACTTTCCCCAGGCATGCTGTCTTTCGGAGCAATAAACTCATAACCACAAACAACTACCTACAGCTGTTCTTATTAAATGGCAAAAAAACAGGAGCAGGCATTACATGGTTTCAAAATATGACTGAGGTGGATCTTTAGCTACCACACCTTCCAACCAAGAATCAAAGGACACAAACAGAGCCATTTTCATTTCTGTTGCCCAATATTGCCAATGCCTTGATTTCTAGTCACAATGGCACAGAGGTAAGGTTGCTAATTAAATTCACTGGTATGTTCTCTCTATAGGCAAATCAGACTGCCCTTGTACAGTCAGCTCAATAGGTTGAGGAAAGCAGAGAAGCTTTTCAGCTTCAATAAAGGAATCTATAAAGCTGTTTCCTGTTGTTTTGTAAAGCCAATGTTACCGACTTCTGCTTCTGAAAGAGGATTCTTGCACTCTGCTCAATTATTCCTAGCTCAGCTAGGTATAATAAGTTCTTAATGGTCACAAGTCAAGATCAAACGAGACTTGCTTTATTGTATCAGAAAGAGTCACTTCCGACAGCAAAAAAGGGCATAAATTTTCTGGGTCAGACTTCTGCTTCTGAGAGGATGGCTTAGAGAAGCTCTGAAGTTTGAAAGGCTAAATCTGAACATGAATTACTTTGCCCATTCAAGGTGATGGTCTACACTGGGGTTTTTCCTCAGTTCTCTTTGTATACAGAAACAAAGGCCACAAGAAGCAGCTGGCATACACTTTCATCTTTTCAACCAGAGGATGTATCATCAATATATATGCTAGAGGATCATGCTAGAAAGGTTCATGCTAGAAAAATAGGTGTCATGGCACAAGCGATGCTACAGAATACCACTGACACAAGCAAAGCTGCTGATTTTTACCCCCTATGGACAAATGCAGAAATAAGAACAAGATACACTGTACAGGTTGATTCAAGAGACAACCCCCACCACACACCACACTCCTGCCAGGCAACTCTGATAACAGAACTCTGATTGTTTGCAGAACAGGGGAGGGAAACATCAAACTCTCCCTCTAATTGCCCAAACACGAAGCTCAGAGTCAAACCAAGCCTTCTTTCATCTCTAACATTAATCTTGTTGTACACAAAGGTGCAAATAAACATCTCTCTTTGTACAGCTTTCCCTGAGAAACTGCTGGGGAAGACAACTGCTGTTCTGGTAGATGTTTGCCACAAGAACCCCAACTGATCAGAAATTCTGGTCCCTTCTCACACCTCTAGACTTACCTGCTACAATGTCTCCAGAGACAGGTGCAAATCTCTACCCAGCAAAGCATAAGAAGAACAATAGGAAAATAAATCCAACTCTAAGGAAGAGGACTCATGGGAATTGAGACCGATTAAGTTAAGATCTTGTTCCATTAGAAATAAGGAGCGTTGTGTTTGTTTGGGATTTGAATGACCTGCCTAATTACATTTTAATTTGTTCCTTCTCCCTTAAACTTGAGGGATATTTGACACCCATAAGGTTTAGGAAAATAAAGCAAAACTGTAAATGGCACTGCTCTTATTGTCAATAGCAGCCATGGATAAACTTCTTGTACCAATCTGGAAAGGTCACTGCAAAACAGGATTTTTGGCTTATTTTATAAACTGATGTATTATTGAAAGCTGCAGTGGATGTGGAAGCAGCTATCTGTTTTATCAAGACCGGTGTCATGTCTCTTCCAGACCCGCATTAATGATTCCTTACTTTCCATGATGCTGGATCATTTAAAAAACAATGGCAAAGTAAAAGCCTACGAGACTCACTTTGCACACATTTTGCAACAGGGATGGGGGGGAAAAAAAAGTGGAATTTTCCTTCAAAGAAAAAGGTCTTTACATGGACATTTAAAGAATAAAAAGCCTAAGAAAAGTATCCACTGATTTGTAGAGGAGCTAAAGTTGAAGGGCACCAAACACACTGTAGTGTATTCTGAGCAAGGTCTGAAGAAGAAGTTATGAGCTAGAGAATTATAACTCAGATAAAGGGGACCAAGAGTCCTGTCAGAACAGTGGTGCAAAACTGACAGACAAATAAGTCTGGGCACAGAATAGCATGCAACCATTTACTGGTTCCCTTGCACAGTGCAAGCCACTTCTAATAGAAAGTAAGAAAGACTTGTCAAAGGACTACTTGTTCAACCATCTAGGACAAGCAGTACCTAGGAGGTACAAGGCAGAACAGCCACCAGATGGAGATCTGGGAAAGGGGATGAGGCTGACCCCACTGAGAAGTTCTACAGGTGGTGAAAGCTTAAGGTGTATCAGATAAAGCAGACAAGTCACTCTTCAGAGGTGAGACCTCATAGCACAAAATCTATGCCCAGGAAGTGTTGAAGAGGCCAGTGACTGAAAATTACCTCTGCATAGGCATGATCTGAAGCAAATGCAATTCCAGTCCCCTGGATCCAAATCCTGAAAACTGGGGATTATTCACCATCAGGTGGCGCCAACTAGCACTGTGACACCTACACACACACTTCTGGTGACAACAGAATTACTTTAATTCATAATGTAATGGCACAGCTGAGCGTCATCTCCAGGTCTAGCAGATGTGCTCCAGAATATAACCAAGACTTTAAAACGTTTAGCTATTTGCAGAGGAAACATTAAAACCAGCTCCTTTTGGAACTGGTTACAGAGTGAGATTTGGCTTTTGTCAAAAGCCTTACAGATTCTGATGGCATCCCTTTGATCAGCAACACTAAGCTTCACATACTCAAGCATTGCATACCATGGCAGGGCCTCAGGTGTATAAGATTTTTCAAATGTATGCTGTTCCTGTCATTGGGGTGGTGGGGAGAAAACAGCAAAACTGCTTGAAAACACCAAGGACTCTCTTTTAGTATTAGTTCAGTCAACAGCTGCCAACGTAGTGGAGTCAGTGGATTCAGCTCTAGCAACTTCAATTTCTACTTTTAAGTCCACAGTGCTCCTCTACAACTTGGTCTAATAAAGAATATCATAAAGAAGACTAACAGATGACTCAAACACATTCTAGCAGAGAATCAGAAGTCATTACTACATTGCAAAAGTAGGAGCTCAACCTAACAGAAATCCTGTTTCAATAACAGTTCCAAACATACTACATTAAAAAAACCTACCTACACCTCATGACAGTGCTCCATTTTACAACTGAAAACCCCAAGCAGAAATTCTCATAAACAGATTTATCTTTTCACATACTTCAGTGAGAATCCAAGCAAGCTAACAGCACGATTTGGCAGAAATAATTATAGTTCCCAAGCTACTCAAATGCACTGGTTCCTAAAACCTGCTGGCTTAATTCATCTCATCTTGCATGCAGTTCATGCCTCCTGCTTTCTTATCTATCCTTTAGCTACTGCTCTAAAGTGAAAAATTGATCCTAATGTGACACTCATTCCAGTGTCACAGAGTAGAAACACACAAGGAAAACTAATACTGAACAGCACAAAGCTTGTTACCTCTGTTCCAGCCCTAGAATAGGTTTGTATACCTGAATGCCCATAGACTGACCCTCCAGGACCACAAACTAATCAAATGAATAACCTAAGTGCCCTTTCTGACAAATTTCACTCAATGAAAGCAAACAAGGTTACTTCCAGTTGCACATTCCAGTCAACAGGCCTAGTACATTGTGGCTGGATTCAAGACAAGATGGTTACAAAGTTACAATTATATAGTATTTGATTTGAGGGACAAGATATTTGCAGGAAACGTTTGTTTTGCCTTAAATAGCACTTCCCTTTATTTTCAGCTTTTGTTTTGACAAAAAGTGCCTCTAGTCTGCTCTAAAATTCACCTAAAAAAAAAAAGTGTAGCTACTGTGCGTAAGTAGCACAACAGCTTTAAACCTTTGGGGATCATTGCAATGTTATATATGGATATTTTAGTGTGCAATTGCATAGTGTGTTAAAACATTTAAACAATGAGAGCCATAAACAGGAAGGCACTGGTTTACAAAAACTCCCTTTCTTACAATGATGTTCTGTGAAAGTGTCAGTCCATTTTTAGTTAAGAAGATTATCTTAGTATCCACAAATTGCAATACAAATCAAACTAACTAGCTGAAGTTGCCAAAATACACTTCCATATCATAGAGCCTGCCTTTGCTGCATTTATTCAAGGTCTGCAGAGTTATAATGAGTTGGCTGGCAAAGGTTCAGCTGACTTATATGAGGAGGAGTTTTGGCCTTTTTCCTTGAAAGTTTTCACTGAGAAAACCTCTTGATTTTGTGATCACAAATTAGGCATATAAAATGCGAAGCAAAAGCATATCAATTTAGTAACATATGCTAGGGCTGGTAGTGAAGAGAAGCATGCAACCTATATGCAAAGACAAAATGCTCCTTCAACAGCAGACTTGTAGGTGGCAGTCTGAGAAGGAAAAGATGGGAATTTCATCTGTCATCTAAAGTACAAGGAACCAAAGCAGAACATCAGATTAGAATTCTAAGTCAGAAGGGAAAAGCTCACTTCAAGTCTCTTATTCTCCAGAGGCATGGCTGTATACATGAGAAAAAGATTATTTGGTTGCTTAATCACAGGTACTGAGGCAGACAAGCTTACCTTATCCAGCAACACATTCTGCCACAAACGGAAGATACTGAGGTAGCTTCTGTCTCTTGCACTGAACGACGTGAAGAAAAACTGCAGAAAAGAACAAGGTTAAAAATCAGCTCACACGTAGCTACCTTCAAGAGTCCAGGAATGCTTCCTTCTATCTTGAATATCCCAAGGTTATCAGTAACAGCATGCCTCCTTTGGCAGTCTACAAACCTGGGGTCATACTCCTCACGTTCCACACTTTGTATCGCTTTCAGTGAGTGTGTTCCCCAATGCCCACACAGTATATAGAGACACTTGCTGTTCTGGCCGTGTGACTGCACTCAGCATAAAAAGAAGAGCTCCTCATCAACTAATTACACACTTAAATTTTTCCCCCACTTGCAAATAGGGGGTTGAATGCATCAGAAATGCATATGCCTGTTTCTTACAGGCCACAGCTATTTCCATTCTTCTGCCACATATGCCTTTTACAAACATTTTCACACAAGATGATGTGAAATTAATTAAAATAGGAGATCACATTATATGCCTCATTTGCAGTATTAAAATCTTTCCCATTGGAGAAAGTTGGGCTTTTTTTAGCAGAGAGGTCTATCTTCCTTGTCGATGAAAGTTAATACTGGATAAATTGAGAAGGAACAAATATGAGGAATCACAGTTCCTTCACAAAGAACAGCTCCAGGTTCACTGTGGAAAGCTATTTTCTGTTCTTTGCCAAGAATTATCATTTTCAAGGCATTTATAGAAGAACTAATCACAACATGTGCTGCACATGAGAAGACTCTGCATCATGCTTTTCAGTTTCTCAAATACACACTCAAAAACTTCATTTCCCAGCACATATTCTGGGGTAGATTTCTCCATGACTCGACATCCATGACATCACAGTCCTTTTGTTTTCAGTAGTTTTCTTCCAGGAGCTCTGGATATGAAATCCACTGGCTCTGATATTTTTCCAGTACGAAGAATACACATTCTGAATTCATGCCTTGAATTTTAGTTTTCAACTAGATTTCCTTTAAATAGGTGAGACAAACTCTTACTTTCTGGTTACTGTATCAACACCACTATGGGATTCTGCCATCAAACTGGAGCTGAATTATCAAGCCAATATGCACATGCACAAAGTCTGCCTTCTACTCCCAATCACATTTAAACATTTGACAGGGATGTTACTTATCAAATATAGACTAGAACAAGTGCTGCGTTCTGGACTCTGCCATTTAGCAAGAACCTATTTAAAAACAGATTTTCACCTTCTCTCCTTTTGTTGCTATTTGTATGGCATTTGGAATGAGACGAGCAGTCTTCTCCTTCGTCATGAAAGTGATATCCTTCAAAGCAATAGAAATCTAAGCAGAAACACATTTAATAAGACATATTAAAGATATCTTATGACAAAAAAGTTAGAAGTTACAGAACATGCAAGAGGATCTCAAACTAACCCCAAATGCAGTTCAGATGAGATCACAAAGGCAATTACTGTCTCCATTTGCTGCTTTAAGGGCAAGCATTTCAAAGTAGAAGCTGAGATAACTTAAGAGTCATCTCCTCTTTTTTCACATTAGGACTAGGGAAGCAACTGGTTCCTTCTTTTCTTTCACTCCTCCAGCCATGCACCACAGTCCCAACCAAATACAAATCACAGATCTGAAAGGCAATCCCAATCAGAATGCTACACATAAAGCAGGATGTAGATGAGAGATCAGATAATAGACTTTTATCTGTGTTATCTCACAGAGGTTTACAGTATAGTCCATTCTCAGAGTTTTATTTGCAGTCTAATCACTGCAAGAAATTCTTCATGCCTAGGCACATTTGACTTGTATATTAGCAGTTGAAATGTTTCTGTTTTGAAGAACATGGTCTGACTGGCTGCAACAAGCCATTTCCTTCCAGCCTACCCCCTCTTCTCTGGAATATGAGGCTGTGGTGCCATTCAGCTGAGAGAAAGGAGGAACATACAGCTTTGTCTTGTTTTTTCTCCGTGAGCAGAAGGTTCTCCACTTACTCCCTCTCTCTTTACAACACCACAGCCTGCTAATGAGGTTCCAAACTTGGCTCTACCATTGTAGCTGATGAGCCCAGATTGCCTAAAGGTATTGCTGAAGATACCGTCTGCTAGACAGGCAGAAACAGGTTAGCAGGATGTATGCTGTTTTGGCTAAAAAAACCCAACCCAATCAGTCTTTGAACAGATATTATACACAAGGGTATAATTCCAAAAGGTTTATTTTTTAATTAATTTGACAACGAAAAAAAGAAATAGTCAATCATCAAATCCATCTGATAAAAGTAAGCTTGGTTTTCAGTTAAGTATTTCTACAGCCCCTTGCTGTCTTAAAACACAAGCTGTTTGTTGTTTGCCCTGTATATTAGGGAGCACTTAAGTCTGAGACTAACTTAAGGTCTGAGCAGTCTCACATCTCACAGAACATTTTGGCATGTCCATCCCCTGTTAGCTAGGTTGTCTTCCCTTTCTCATTCACTGCTTCATGCAAGTTCTACAGTAGGTGCAACAACTGTTTGAATGAAAAATTTTAACTCATTAACCTAATCTGACAGAAACAAAGGGCCAACAGATCACAAATATCTACCTTTGCTCCTATTTTCAAAAGCCATAGACCACAGTATGAGAACTCACAGAAGTCATTTATCAATTCCCTTCTGCTGTTCTTAGATGCTGATATTTACATGTGAGGCTAAGTCAAGTAATGTTTAATGCTGGAGAGCTCTTGAACAGGGCAACACCACATACCATATCATGCCCCAGGTCGTAGGGTAGAAGATTATGTGTTACATTTCTTTATAGGACAACTCTGCATGGTAAGGAAAGGCATAGTGTCATCCAGAAATGTAAAAAGCCAGGTTTAGCATTATTCCTAAACTTCCTATGCTGAATGACTAACTGAGCAGGCTTACTTCAGCATTCAGATGCCTCCATTGCTATTCTTATTTTACAGAGAACAGATGTGCATTTCCACTCAGGCTCTTTCTTCACAGCCCAGAATTACTGGTATGAGACTGAGAGGGTAAGATTTGAGAAACTCTAATCCTATATCTTGACAGGACAAGACAAAGAAAAAGTGGGATTCAAGTGAGCTTAGAGATCTTACTGTGGTCTCCCATCGGAAAATGTTGCTGTGGAAACAGAGCCAGTTTTCAGAGAGATACAAGCGTCCTTGCAGCAGGATATCCTTCTGGAGTGCACAGGCGTAATCTGTGTACAGAGAGCGAGAATGAGTTACTCACCCACTACTGCAGCACAGTTGACCCAAACCTGTTGACTAAAATGAGATGGGCTATTTCAATACAACAAAAAGCCTTTTTTTTCACTCCTAAGAAGGCTATGAAGGCAGACTTGTACTGGCATGCATCCAGACCATTGTTCTGGGAACAGCCCAAAGCCAGAGCTGATGGTACATCTGTGTGAGGATTTACTCCATGTATTAACCCCTGCGCATTAACTTAGGTTTTCAGAGAAGAGGTGTCAGTCAAGACCAGGACTACATGGGAGAAGTATTCATTAGTCAAATTTCAAAGCACCTAAACAACAGAATACACAAACATTTTATAGTACAACAGATTATACTGTCAACTCCTACGTAACAGTAGCTCATATGTTGTAGTAAGATAATAGTTTTCCACTAAACAGATCCTATCACTAGCTAAAACTATCTGCAGAGTGAGACACTAACAGGCAGCTTGAAACTATCCAGTTCTTCAGGCAGGGGATATTTCCAGAAGCTGACTGTCATTTTTATGATACTGTCTCTGACTGAAACATCCCTACTGAGAAACAGAATTCATCTACAATACAATTACCCATCATCAGATACCTGCTAATTAAGAACAAGAGCAGAGGATTTCGTTGCACTTTTTAGAAATCTCAGAGTACTTTCCCAATTTCAGAGCCTCAAGATTCAAACAAAAGGAATTTTCACAAGTACTGCTGCTAGACAATTAAGACAGACCTCTCTTGGAAGCTCCAACCTAAAGAAGACTACCTAATGTACAGAAAATACACAGAATGTATGTATTGATGCAATATATTAGTGATTTTACCTTAGAGGTAACAAATAGCTTTGTATGTGGTGTTGTCTCAGCCTGAATTTTGATTTTGTACGCTACAAGAAGATAATACAGTTCTTGTACAAATATCAAGAAGTTCAGAAATCCCCAACATCCTAACTTCAAGCTATGCCTGCATTTATAGAAGCTTTTATTATAATTTTTTAAATGCTCTAGAATTTTCCCCTTCAAATAATCAAGTGGAAATAAAGTTTCTTGTAACAAGAATGAGGCATGTATATGAGCCCTCAGAGACATAACTACACACAGAACTAAACAAACAAGTTGTAAGTGCATGTTTAAGGAACAGTCAGATACCAAAATGCTGAGAGAGGAAGGCAACAGGAGTTTGAGGTTAACGACTTGAGGAAAACATTAGTAAGAAGTTTGCAGCTGACTTCTTTGTTTTTAAGAGAGGGATTGAGACCTATAAAGGTCATCACTGAGCAAGTGATGAGCAACTGCACTCTGACCCACCTACACAAAACTGAATATCAAAACAAATCAAAGAGATTAGCATTTCTCCTTCTAAGTTTTCAGAACCAGTAACTTAATATGTTGCTTGAAAACAACATTTTTGGGTAAATTATAGTGGCACTACTTTAGGCTCCCATTTAAACAGTCAAAGTAATTCCTTTCATTTTAAGGAAACAGTATTTCATATAATCTTTACACATAATGCTCATTAAAGTGGAGTAGTTGCTTCTTTTTAACAGCTAATTGAAGAACAGAAGCAGTAACAATTCTTTTAATGAACAGCAGCAGGCTATGGCTTCTTGGAGCACTGTAAAGCCTGTACCAAGTTTCTCTGCACCAAGCAAAGGAAGAGCTCCTCACTTGGAGGATGCAAAAAGTCTTTTAAAGGAAGCACTGCTTTTTATGGGGTAAAAAAATTTCATATAAAAGTAGTGGCTTTGATTCTGATGGAACAGATTGAGATTAACCCATTACTACATCTTTCTCTAAATCCTAGGCAGTCTCTTCTCTGAAACTGTGCTTCAGAGTTTGCTCCATGACTTTCTGTATCAATCAAGTCTAAGAAGAAACATCAAAACCCTGCTTTGAAGTAATATCCTTTCCTTCTGTTTTACTTCCCTACTGAAGTATTTTAAAAATGCAGAAGGCATTTCAGAGGATACCTGCCTCCTGAGGCTGGAAAAAGACACAGGGATTTAACTGCTTCATAGCTGTTGCTTGCACACTGCAAGCATACACTAACAGCCTCTCAACATTCACTTCCTTAGAGGTTGCATAAAATGAGAGATGAACTTTAAACAGTCACAATGTCACTTTTGTGTGAAAATATACAGTGTATTTGTTGCACAAATATAACACAGGCAGGTGATAAAGAAGGGAATAAGGTGCATCACTGTATGCAAAGGAGGTAGGGCTATATGCTTGTCTTCTTTGGATTCTGCAGTGGAATGAAACTTTTGAGCTGGAGCTCAAAAGGAACATTTTGGTGTAGAGAAAAGTTATGCATCATAGTTCGATATTCTCTGATACCTGCTTCTTTCCTCTCCCATTCATCTGAAAAGCAGTGTTTTAAATTACAACCACCCACTGTGTCACTCATTCCCAGGAGTCACATTCATCAAGGTGCCTCAGGGCAAGGGTGTTAGCAAAAACTTTCCCCTTGCTCCTTGGAACTAAGGATGATCTACCTCATTAACAGGGTCTGAGAAACAATAGCTCCCCCCTCATTTTTTTTTTTTTCCACAAAGCAGGCAGTAGAGGAGAAGAATGTGGACCTGGCTTTCCTTGAAGGTATCTGATACTAGTTCAGAGATAGGAGAATAGGAAGTTATCAGCTGTAGTTAGAATTTGCCTTAAAAAACCCAAAATGCTTTGACATGACTGCAATTGAAGTCATCAGCCAGAAGACAAGGACTTTTGCTGTAATTGCTTCTTACCTACTATGAGTTTCTCCGAGTCTGGCAGATGAGAAAACTGTCTCTTGAATTCCTCACTCCTATATTTGTAAGTGGAACTCGAGAGCTGCAACAAAGAACAGTAAAAGGTTATGCAAACAGATTTATTTTCAGCCATCAACTGTCTTCATACTGGATGTGTTATTTTATCTTGAAGAACAAATGAACCTCAGAAGAGCAATAAAGAATAGGTGGTATCTAAATGTGATCATCATGTAACTTTATGCTTGCTTATGTAAGAGTATTTATTTGGCATGGGCCAAACTATTCCCTGTATCAAGCCAGATGCCAAGTCACAAGGCATTACAGTGCTATGATGGCAACCTGCTCCACCCATAAGGAGATGGGAGCCCTTCTGGGACTAATAGTCTAGCACAGACTAAGCAAAGAGGCAGCAAGGCCACAACACTGAGGTGACAGAGAAAATCAAGCCCTCACTGAGGCCGATAGCTAGACACAAGGACACAACCTAGAATATCAATGTCTACTTGGAGTACCACTTCAGGAATACTACAATACACTGGATTTTTCACCTGTAAGTACACCTGTAGGAATAAAGGTAGTAAGTTTCCTCCAGTAAGCACGAATAGCAGCATCACCATCACTTCTCGATTTTCTATGGTGTTCTGCAGTTCATCCCATATTTAAAGAGATCACTGTCTGTGATTCTCCTAAGATTCAAATTGGGCAGTAAACTCACAGCAAAGAAGACTCTATCAATGGACCTTTAACTCTTTACTCTTATAAACAAATGTTCCTGCTCCTGTTCAAATGAAGAGCTTCAGCACATTTTTCAGAAAAATCTTCTGTTGTAAAAGCCCTACTTTTTATTTTGCAGTTTTAAGAGGATTGTGGGTTTTTTTCTTAACAGATATTGAACACTTATTTTAGAGGTGGTCTTAACTAAATGCTGTATAAGGCCATGACTCAGCTGGACTAAAGCTATTACAGGAAGAAATCACTTTTAAGTGTTCTTAGAACCAGGTATATATATACTACAAAACCCTCTTTCACACTTTTTTTTAAACCTTTCTCAAGACCTTAAGCACCTGAATGCTATTCTCTACTTGAGCACCTATATTACAACAACTCCAAAACATGACATTAAACCCATCTCCACCATTAGTTGCTATTTATATTTAGGGTGGGGAAAGAAAGAAGGCAAAGAACCACTTTTGACTATACCACCTTGCAGCGTGCTTACTATTAAAACACCTACTTTTGACACATTCCTGCAGCATGTTAGTTGACCACTACCCTTTCACTATCTTTGTGCTTGTCCAAAAAAATCCCAGGACAATGACAGACTTATCTTCAGCTTGATGGTCTTTTAATAAACTAGAGCCAATAGTGCACCCACCTCCTCAAGATTCCCACATTTTGCTCTTTCCACTGAGGACATTCCTGCTTCTTGCAGTTAAAAATTCCCTTAACACCACCCTACACTTACGTCCTATGATGGTCTCAAATCTACTTACACTTGAGAATTGAGCTCTTAGTTCACAAGAACACAAGTGCAACCTCTAAGTCAAGTGTTTAAGTGCATGTATCACAGGGGAGGGCAAAGCTGCGCTGACACAGACCAGCTTTTAAAAGAATAAGTCAATGCTATGTTTGACCTCTGAGTACATATTTGCTGTCCACTGATATTCTGAGCATTGTAATGCAAAAAGACAGCAAGGGATGGAGACAGAAAATACACCCATCCCTCCCCTTCTGAGAGAAGTAAACACGAAAGGTTTGGGTACAGCTAAAGGGCAACAGGTTAGACATGTCTCCTCTAAGCTGTAATGCTTCCAGTTATATTTCAGTTATTTCTGAGATTATAAAAACTACATTCTTGGAGAGCATGTGATCTATTGAAGTAGGTAGGCTATGGTTTCTTGGCTTGCAACATCCAGGCCTTTTAACTGATCATCCAATGCCTGCACTGCTTCAAAGAAACTTGAGTTCTTTGCAATTACTCTGGAAAGAGATGTGGGGAAAAATGAAAAATTAACTCATATCTGTAAGGTTTCCACCTGTAATTCTAGAGTCCCTGTGGTTTACACACAGTCCTACCTCAGCTGACTGAAGTCTGGGCTTGTGTTGCCAGTGCCAGAGTACAGGGGATAAAATAACATGAGAGGAAACTGAAAGCTAACAATTTGTGAAATCATGATTTAGGAAGCAGTGCTTTTAAGGAGAAATGCAGTTTCTCAAAATTGCTATATGCAAGAGATAAGAGCTACACTTGAATTACTTACACTGAGGTTTAGCTTTTTTGTGGTTATAAGGCAAAAGGAATCAAAGAAAATAGAAGCATCAGAGTATCACAGACACATTTCTATTAGTGCCTGAATCAGCCAGTTCAACAGCTCCAAGAATCTAGACTCAGGATACTGAGTTTTACTTAGAAATGCAATTTTTCTAGAGCATAAAGCCTGCTATATCTTGTCTCAGAAACCCTTGCTGGCACTTAGAAGTGTTGTCATGAGTGACATACTATAAGAAATCCTTATTAATTGTAGATTTCTGCCGAGCTCTTAGGACACTCATACAGAGTCTCCTCTGAATCCTTATCTAATCAGAAGAAAAAATGTGAGCACATTGAAGCTTTTGAACCTTGTCTCTTCCCTACTTTGCATGAAAACTAACTCACTTAAATCCGTATTTTTTACCTACTTAGTATGTGGCTTGATGATTAAGGAGAAATCCCTTAACAGACCTGGGAAACAAGAAGGGCAATTTTAACACTATTGGCAATTTCAACTTCCTTAAAGTGAAGAAAATAAGACATTTCTATGAATACAGCATCTCTCCTAATCACTACTATAATGTCCAACATGTGGCAGCATTTGACATGTGCTACCTCTGGGTTACAAGATCTAGCACCAAATATTAAAGGAGGGAAAGCATAAATCAGGTTGTAGTATGGCACTTAAAGGATGAAAACAGCAATGTGTTTTTAATACATACACATTTCTAAGTTTAATTGTAAGTCATCAAGCAAACACTTTGCCTGATGATAATCAAGGCATTTATGGTTATGCTATATTTAATCACCAAGGAAATAATTAAGTGCAGCCAACAACTTATTAGCATTGTTCATCTGAAGCCACAAAATATACCAGAAACCTGTAAAACAGCAAAAACAGAAAACTATTTTAGTGCCAACCAGGAAGTTTTACAGAAGACAGTTATGTCAGAACAAAACACTGGAGACACGTGACCAAGTGATTCTCATACCTTGTTTGGAAATGGACCAGTTCAACTATATAAAGTCATGTTCCAGAAAAAATATGTAAACTTAAATAGGACTAAGCTGAGTTATTTATAGGATACAAGCCTGTTAAAAAAACAGCTTCCCTTCACATTTACATCTTCAAAGTGTAGCCACTCCAAACGATTTGAACCATTTAGCAAACTGCAGAGGAAAATTAAGTAACATCTTCTCCCAGGAGAAGAGCAAAAATCCTAATCATTAGAAAATTATTTGATTGCAGGTATCACTAAGAATGAAAATAAGCAATCAACTTCAGCACATTTTTTAACAATCACTAATGAGAGTAATAATTTTTGCATTTGTTTTGTTGGTGTTTTCCCTTTCTTTTGAGACACCACAAAATCGAGGTTACCTGACAATTTGCATTCTATAGTTGTGACATGCACCTATGAACACAACAGCTGAGATCACAGGTAAGTTGACCACATCAGTAGGGTAACAACTCTGATGTCACCTCATTTCACGAGATGATTCCCACTGAGCTTCAGTCTTGGTATCAATTACCAACTCGGGCTTGGAGTCCCAAAACCAAACAAGCCTATAAGCAAGCTACCCAAACTACCATTTCTTTTATGCTCAGAAGTCTCACTTAAAAATCAAAATATGGCCCATGGAACACACATCTTTGCTTCTCTGTCTAACAGCAAGTAAATCCAGACCACTAACTCTAAATCCCACTTTAAGATCAACTGACTATTCCCCAAAGATCTGTATTTTCTTATTAAGTTTCTAGACATGGTCAAAAACAAATTTGGAGGTGTTAGTAAGGTTAGCATAAAAGTACATTTTGACCTCACATTAGCATATTAAAACAATCATCAAGTATTCTGGCAAAAGATGTTGCATTTCTACTGAATAACTATTTTTTCCCTATTCAAATTCATATAAAACCCTCCTTAGCATCAGGATAAAGAAAAAGAAAACAGCCTCCAGAAGAACAACATTCAGTCAGAGAGAAGTTCAGATTTTTATACGAGACTCCTCTATACTGAAGATATTCTTCAAACCTATCTGATACAGTAGGGAAAAATATCAACCCAAAACCTACAAAAAAACCATCTAAACAAAACATACCAAGATCCCACTTCCAGTCAGATTAAAGCGCCACTAGGGTAGATGAGAACCAAGTTAACAGCCCTGAAGGAAAGCATCATTTAACAGTGTAAGGCAGACAAACTTAAGACTTCACACACTCCGAAACAGATTCAGGCAGACTCCCTTCTTAACACAGGAACCATTCCCATGGCCCACTGAAATGGTGGTCTCTCACCTGTAAAAGGTGCTGAGCCTGACAAGCCTTTCCATCACAGAAATGTTGATCCCACTGCAGCCATTTCTTCAGTCCACAAAAGTTCATTAATCATCCAGTCTAATCTATAACACACAAACCACAGCTCTTCTGCTTTAAAATTAGAGGTGCAACGACCAAATTTCCCTTTGAAATAGGGAGATTTCAAATAGGGGCTAAGAATAAGATACATATTTTACCTTTTATAATTAAAAGTCACTCTGGATGGAAAAATCCATCCTAGCTATGGATAGTTCTTTTACTAGCCTAGTTGGTTAACTTTATCTTCACTTTGTGAATTATTTGCGGATTGTAAGCAGGTTACTCCATATCCCCTTCTGAGGTAGGGATTAAGCTTCTCAAGTCTACTAGCAAAAGCATTTTTTTTTTCAGACTTATTCTTGTGGCTTTTCTGAATCCTCTCATTTTCAGCATCCTTGAAAGCTGAATAGATATAGCCTTGCAGGAGTTACCACAAACAGAAAAATCTGAATCACAGATTGCTTTTTAGGCACAGAATCACAATGAAAGCTCACATCCACATGACTACCAGTCTGCCTTATCTTTTTGCAGTTACAGGGCACAGTTTCCCTTTTCTGCTGACAGCAAGCACTAGGCTGTATGTTGGAAGTGTCAGACCTGTTATGTTTACCTTGTCACATGTAAACAGTCCAGATCCACTCTGTTACAGTGATCTATTTTCACTAACCACTTCTTGACAAAGTCACAGTAAAAAAATTGTTTAGGAACAATTTTTACTCAGTGAGTACTCGAAAGCTTTACTAGCAGTGACTTCTGCTCTTTTCTGTCTTGAAGGACAAAAAGATTTAACTTACACAGGGAAAGAACCACTCACAGGACCTGAAAAGCAGCATGACACTACTTAGGGTGACTTACTGTGCTGTGTAGAGAATACTGTGCACTTTGGTTCACTTTTGTTGGTTCAGGTGGTTTGGTTTTTTTAGGGGGCGGGTGTTGCATGTTTTTGGGAGTTTTTGTTGGTGTTTTTTTAATAAGAAGATGTTTGATGACACCTGCTTATCCACACAGTTGTATTTAATTCATAGGTCGTGAGAGGCATGTCAACCAACTTAAAAAAAAAAGGAACCAAGTAACTGTTGCCAGGCTTTGCTCAGCCATTGTATTCCTTAGGAGCCTGCCTTCCAGAAGTTCCCATGCTCTCAAGGAAATGTGTTCAAGCTCACAGTGACAGTGGGAGAGGAAAATGTTTAGGGAGCTACAACTATTTTCCTTACATTCATTATAGGCTTTTTTCCCTTCACCCTTACCTGTGGCCAGAGAAGCCTCATAAGCATGGGGCCATTGGAAGCACAGAGCTATGCACTAAGGTCATTGTGTGCCCATTCCTGTGGCCCACATCCCCTCTTCTTTGTAGAGGCTGAAGGAGAAAGAAACTCTAGCATTTCTTAGTGACTGAGCAGAAAACAAACAACAGCATTCTCCTTCAGTGGCACCCAGTAGAACTTTGTTGAAAGTATGTCTTTCTTCTGTTGGAAAGACAGTATGTGTAATTTAAAGAAAAGGGATATTAAGTACAGGTCAATGGCAAATATTCCAGCTACTTTATCTCCTAGGGATTTGTTTGGTCGTGGGGGGAAGGTTGGGGTGGACAGGGGAGTGACAGGGGGCGGTTGTGGTTTTCTAAGCCCATGAGATCCCATAAACAAGGGATAAATACAGAGTCCCTACTTCTCCCAAAATGAGTGTTACTATTAACTAGTTCTCACATATGCACAGGCAGGCATACTAAAAGTGTTAGACAGACTATGATTTACCACTAATAGCAGGAGCTTCCAAAAATCCACGTAGAAAGAAACTCCTCAGAACACTTCATTATGGAGAACTGCTGTAATGTTGGACACCCACTTAGAAAACATTTGACATCCAGTGTCATGAGAGTGACTGAATGAGGTGCTTCTGAAAGGGAGACTGCTTTTATTTATTTTAAAAACTGGGTATAGTACATCAAAGCACAAGAGTAGCCAAGCTCTCACCAAGTGATGTGGACATCGGTCTCACCAAGCCATCATTGACCTGACCCATGATGAAAGTCTGTTTTCCTGAAAAGCAGTTCTGGTCAACTACTGACCAGGGAGACCTAAGCACAAGCATTTCCCCACATGTAACTCTGGCTGAACTGGAATACTGCTCACAGAAGGCCTGGTCATTTCCTGCACCTCACCAGTCAAGGTGTCCTTCCATGAGCAGGAAGGAAGGTCTCATCCTTGAGATTCAGCTATGTAAGTACAGATATCAAAACATGGTGGAGCATAGCTTGAAAAACAGCCTAGAAAATCCACAACCAAAGATGTTACAGTTATGATTTTGACAGACAAGAAAATTTAACATCATATGAAATACTATGCAGCTAACATCAGGTTATATAATTATAACAAAGGTAGCATTTTTGTAAAGAATTTTAAAATCTGGCATCCTTCCCAAGAAGAAAATTCAAAGACTTAGAGTTGAAAATATAAAGGTATTTCTTCAGAGTACTTTAAGTTGCATAAGCAGTTAGCATTTTTAACGTTCCTTATTAATAAAAGGCAAACCAAGGGGAAAAAAAAAACCAACAAAAAAACCCAATAAAACCAAAACAGTAGAACAGAAATAGATGAGATGTGGAAGAATTTTGTAACATAGTATTTCACTTTAGACTGTGTGAGGTACTCTCCCAAGTTTCTCCTTCAAGGTCACACCAGAATTAGCTCATTTTCACAAGCCATTACATTTCATGGAAATAGGGTTCAGCTGAAGGTGCTTGTTTCCAACAAGGTGCTTGGGAAACAAGCTGATAACATTCTAATAAATTCTAAGAAAGCTTCTTGCCATTAGTAGTATTACATATTTTTTCCTGAAAAACAAGAGTTTGGACTGAGAACATTCCCTGCTTATTCTGAAGCAATGGTTTTATAGTATTCAGGTTTTTTTTTTCTGCAAGTAAGTGTTTTAAAGCATTTTAATGGTGAAGCCAATGTACTTTCATAACAACTCTGAATTTGGAGATAAAACTCTGAGGCTTGACACATACAGTGCAGAGCAAAGCATATGCTCCATTTCAGAATAAAACTGACTGAGGCATGAGGCTAATGTAAAGTCAGAAGAAACACATCCCCCTACACATACCTCCTCCTCTAGCAGCCTGTTCCAAACCATACAAATCCTTGGCCAAAGCCTCTACAGCTCCCCCCTCTCTCACCCACTTGCTCAGAGCTCCTGGACACCCTCCAGCAGTGCTAGCTAGTGTTCTGCCAGCCTCTGCTTGCATGCCAGCTTGGAAAACAGGCTGAAACACCCCAGCCTTGCAGAACAGGCACACAAATGCTGCAGCAGCTGGGTAAAGGGAACTTCTGCAGGGGGTAACATTTAAGAGCTGCCCAGCTCCCATCTAAAACCACCATCATCAAAACTGATTTTGGGAAGCAGACTGAAGTAGCACGAATCATTTCAAGTTCTCAGAAGTCCCAAAGGGAATAGCAGAGGAAAGTATGATCACCAGGGAAACACCAGCTTGGCAAGAAGCACCTAATGCCCAGCACCCCTCCTCTGTGCATCCCTGAAGGCAACAATCCATGAACCAGCCCTAAGAGTACCTGGCAACTCAGCACGGTGACAAATCTATTCTCACACAAGACTCAGCCGCTGTCCCCGTTTCTAAGTCAAGCCCATGCTAGGATACCTGCTCAGCCTGAGCTCCAGCGCAGGGGAGGAGGACATCAGGGCATACTCCATGCACACCCAAATTCCCCAAAATGTGTACATGACCAGCCACCTCTTCACCAGCTGCCCAGAGCTCAGCTCTTCATAGGCACTTTGAGGCAAGGAATCCAGGGCTCTGCATCCCCCACAGATCTCTGCCTGCTCTGAGAGGGGAACAGCAGGCACACACCTGTTCTGCTTCCTTTATGCTGGCTGCCCATGTCCACCTCTCTGCTACATTTCCACAGCTACGCAGAGTCAGCTTAGAGAGATCCCTCTCCCAGCACAGCCCTACTGAGGAAGCTGACAGAAGAAACAGAAAAATGCTTTTCAAGGCATTTTAATCATTCAGATTTAAATCTGAAAGTCTGAAAGGAGAAGATAATTGAACATGAAGAGGCTGTACTTGCAGTCATTCTGCAGCCCAGGCTGCTAGGATAAGTAGCTGTCTCTGTGCACCTGGCTGGGTGGTGGCTTTGGATGGCCTGCAGTTCTGCTGTCAAGATCAGCTACATATGTAAAGAGCAGGAACTGGTTTCACCAGAAAAACGAGGTAAGTCTTCTGCCTTCCCAAAGCAAAGATAGGATACATCACGGGGAATCTCCATGTGCTGAAAGAGCAGCAAAATATCAGGAAGCATATCCATACTGAAAAATACTAACTGGCAATTTATTTCCATCTGAAAGACACTAAGAGGATTCAAAGTGATTTCAGAAAGGCCTTACCAGAGCCTGTGTACCAGTGTGACTCAGGTCTCAAAAATAGCATTAGCATAGACTGTTTTAAGTGCATTTCCTGTTTATAAGATAACACCATCTGCAGCTGACTGAATACCTGAGTGTGGACATTTGCAATTAGCAATAAGGCTGATTATTTCAGTTTCAAATACAATTATTTATGTAACTGCCACCAAGTACCTCTGAGTTTGGATGCAAGAAACATTTAGATTTTAAGTATGAAAGCTAAGCAAAAAGTTCCAGAGATTTGGACACTTCCATTGACAAACATCTTCCTCAGTTCTGAATAAGAAATTAGGGTGCTTTTAGCTTCCAAGAGCCGAGATGTCCCAATCTCAGATTTACTCAGCATCCTCATCAACACCTCCCTAGCTGGCAACAACATCTTTGAACCTGGTAGTAAAACTACACCTGTAATGCCCCTGAGCAGAGACTACATCTCATGCTGCCTCCCCAGGACACTAGTACAAGCCAAGTTCACAAGGTTCTTAACTGCCCAGCTCCTCCTCATTTTAGGGAAAAGTTGTGGATCTGTACCTACTTTCTTCTTTCATAAATGCAGCATTCAAGCCTTATCTTTGTTCTATTTCAGTAATTTTGTCTACTGCCCGAAGACTTAGCGAAAAGGAAAAAGGTAAATCAAAATATAACAACAAAGTCCTGTGGTACATCAGCTTCTAAAACAAACTTAATACAAATAAACCAAGTGTGTTTGGATAAACTCTGCAGTTACTACTTTGACACTACTTGAAGTGAATTTGTCACCCTCCAGCACAAAGTTACCCTTTAGCTCAAGTCAATTTGTCTGCTCCCCAGACTAATTTTGAGGCCTGTAACTATGTTGTTCAGGTTTCAACAGCTGTAAGTGTACTATGTATTATGATGCAATGGCAATTAAAAGCTCAATCAAGATTATTTCCTTTTGGATAACAAAATACATTCCTTTCTGAACAGCAGTTTCATCTGACTCACATTTGTTTTTACAGCACATGTGTGAAACAAGTAGCCAATGTTATTGGGTAACAACATACCTTTTTCCACCTGATCTTTCACTGCAGGCTACCCAAGTAAAACAAAAAAATTCAAAATGCCTGTCTTTGGACTTTTTTTGACCCATTTAACAAGTGGGAAAAATCCAGATGTTTCCAGGGTGAGGAAAAACACCTCACATAATACAGAAACTACAAAACATAACTCCTCAACTCATCTTCCTTACCTGCAACCAGGTCCCATCAAGATTATTTGATGCCAAGGTAACCAAATACAGAAGCAAAAGAGCAGCACACCTCACGTGTTGGACATGTCCCTCCTTACTCTGCCAGTAAACTCTGTCTCTCTGTATCTGTACCTCTGATCTGCATTTAAGTGTAGTAACAGTGCCCAAATATGGATCAGAAAACATCATCATGAAGGAAACAATCACCATGGTACTAATTCCCCTTGGTGCCATTTAGTTTTCAGCAACTCATAAAAGGATACATAAATACTTTTGATCAGGACTACAGTGAAGACCTGAAGGAGGATATTAAACCACAACAGTACATAGTTAATAATGCAGGAGTGACTGTGGCCAATTACATAAACTGCTTTGCTATAAATTACTCTGGACATCTCATTAAACCTGCCAATAGCCCTACTGCACTTGAAATTCCATGGAAAGTGGCACTCACCAAGCAATTGCCCCAGAACTTAGTCTCCTGGCTGCTGCTAATAACTTAATATACCACAAAATAATCATAGCCTGCACAGTTTTATCTTCCTGTCTTCTCTCCCTCTCCTTATATACAAGTGGCTCATTCACAGCAGACCTGAAAAAGACAGTGCTACACCACTGTTTGCAGAAATACAAGCTGTAAACAAACCACGAAGGCAAAAAATATTTTTTTTAAAAAATCTAATTCCCATCTCCTAGAGTTGACTTTTAAAGCTCTCATTCTGCAGCTTAGGGACTTCCCTTTCATTAAAAAGATATCACTGTTCCAATTCCAAGCATATTTCCCAAACCATGCTGCATTTCTAATGGTTTTGCTCCCAGCAATTAAAAAAAAAAAAGGTAAATCACACAAGTGTGAAGTATTTTCTTTCTGACCTATTAATCTTCAGGTTCTAGACTAATTTACACATGTGTAGTAATAATTCATATCATCTAGAACTACCTACTGCTGCAGCTGGCAAAAGCCTATTTAAATAGGGAAATAAAGTTTATTTCACCCCTGTCAGTCTTTGTTCAGAACTGGTTGAAACTTGATGTCAGCCAGATCTACCCCAGTGCTCAGTCTGGAGCTGCATCAATAGCAATAAACATGTTTCCAGCATGAAAAGAAGGGAGAAAAACCTCTTTAGCCTAATCACCCATGTTCAAGGGTTGGTTAAAACTGCAGTTTGTCTTTTCCTACCACATGAAAACACTGCTGCTGTATAATCAGTGCTCTATCACAGGGCTGAAAAAGGGCACCTGTTTCTAGAGATTCCAGGTAGGTAAACAAACAACTTATCAGTGCTACAACTACAGCAAAAGCTATTTGTACTAAAGTTAGGACATTTTAAAAACCCAAAATAAAGAAAACCTTAACCAAGAAAACACCAAAATGCAGCATTAATGTGCTTAAAGGTTTTTATTCTCTTTGTAGACCTAGAGCATTTAACCAATTCTCATCCTCCTTAGCAGGCTGCTTCATACCAGCAAATAAAAAGGAGGCTAAAAAAACCTCCTCCAATGTCAACAGAATTGATGTCTCTCTTCCACATCCCAAACATTTGGAGGCACAGATAAGAAGCAGCACACCAAGTGTACAACATAAGAGAGAGCTACTGTCATAAGGCCTTAAATATTGGCCCCTAAACAATTACCACTTCAACCAGCCCAGTAAGCCATTCCAAGAGCAGTGTAAGTCTTCAGAGAAAGGTGGAAAGAGAATTCAAACAACTGTAGATACAGGAAATATTTCATTTAACACCACCAGTCCTGCGCCCCAAAGTACCTGAATTTGTGTCTGTGCTTCAGTAAGTTATCTTCCAAGTTGTGATACATATCTGGATCCCTCCTGTGCAGGTCTGAGTCATACATGCTTACTGTATTCTTGCCATACATATTGTCACACACTCCCAGACTAGTTCTTTCTTGTAGAAACCAAATCCATGTGTGTAAAAATCCAAAATACGTTCTCGATTTTGTGCAACCTCATTTGCTCTTTTATTATGAAAAGTAAAAGGTTTATTTTCACTTTTCACTGTATCAGTTATTTGCTTTTATTGTCAGACTCCTCCACACTGACCAACTCTTTAAACTGGCATTACACTCCAATCAATTGCCCTTTTTAAAGCCTCTTTTATTATCTTCTTTCCAATACCTCCATGACACCTCACATTTCCAAATGCTTAAAGAAGCATCACAGATACAAGCAATTTTCTGAGATGCTCATTTGATTTCCACTCTTTCCACCTACCTTTTCATTCCAAGGGAAGGACTTACTTTTTTGGGGCTTTTTTCCACAGGCATTCTTCTTACTGTAGACATACATGAACTTTCTTTGACTCTTCGTTAATATAAACTAGAATTCCCAGACATAACAGCCTCACTTTTGATGCTTTTCATTAGCTTTCTCATTCACCTTTACCTTCTTCATTATGGTAGGTAAATACTTAAGGCTTTTAGGTCTCTTCTTTCCAGGATAGTAAACTGAGCCATATTTCAGTTTGAAGGGCATAAAAGAGGATAAAGAGGTGAATTCAGAATCCTGAGATAGGGCTTCCAGATATAACCTCATTTCCAGTCATCTTTGCCTTTCATAATCTATTTGCAATTGCCAAAACTAGGACTATTTAATCAAATAGAGAAGCAAGCTTTATGCTTTCCAGTAGAGAGGGAAAGCCCTGAGATTAAGTTTATAAGTAATCTTTTTTTCTCCCTTCAGTGAGGTTATAGAAGTCCAGCTTTGTCCACCCCCAGGTGGGGGGGGACAGAAAAAAACAAACCAAAACAAAAAATATCCCATGACATCCTTAACAACAGCAGTTAGTAACCCTGTCATTTTAAGAACTGCTTACAGTAACAGAGAAAATTAATTATTTCTCAAAATTTTTCAATAAAGATATCCAAAGTTTGTTTTGTTTTTTTTTAAGAGATAAGAAAAATTCCTCATAGTAGGATACTCATCTTCCCTCCCTGATAATTTTTCTGCTACCCTTCCTTCTCCCCACTCACCATAGCCAGGAAAGAGATTGTGTCCCAGAGGCTGCCAGCCCTAGCCTGCTGCTAATTACATGTGCTCACAGCACCTACTGAGCATTCATGATACCTGGCCTGACTTCCAGAGGCATGGCACAACTGCCTACTCCCACTCAATCCATCAAAAATTGAAGTCAAACCAGTCAGGCTCTAATATCCACATTTGGTTTCTATCATCAGCGAAATAAGAGTACATCATCCTCAGAAGATATGATCCCTCGGATCAAGCCTAAGCTGTTGGAAACATGCAGCCTCTCCAAGAAAACAACTCAGGCAACAAAGCTGAGCCCGGGATGCTACCACAGGCTAGTCCTGCTGCTGTACCAATTCCTCCACTCTACTGACTTCAGAGTGGGAACAAGAATAACAAGCCCCCACCTGCCACAGGACACTCAGATCATCTTTGTCAAATGTTAGTGACACATGCTTCACACTCTGCAACAAGCTGCCTTCCATGCTATCACCTACACATTTACTGTGACTCAGACTTTTGGGTGTTTTAATGATTTGTTTTTAATAGTCAGCAGCTGATCATCAACTATGCAAGTTATTGAAACATTTTCTGTCAAGAAGAGCAAGGAGAGATGCCAATGACATAACATTTTAAACAGGAGATCTTAATTTTTGCCTTAAATTTGTGACTTTCTGGTTCTTGCTACATTACAGTTCAGTTGCCTTGAGGCTGAGAAAATAATGGCTTCCTATAACCAGGCTGGTAGAGGTTTTTAAAACTAATCAGTGACAGACAGTAAGGCTACAACATTTCCAGCTGCAGCATTATCTTACAAGAGGGAAGTATTTACACAATGACTTTGTTTTAACTGCAAGGTCATATTTGCAGAACCAGATAAACGCCAACATCAAACAAATACTAAGGTCTAACTCAGACAGAAGATAATAATTTAATCATACTGGAGAACACCTCACACAGCAGCTGCCACTGCACTGAAGAATCCCACTCCCCTGAAGTTACAGGCACACATTACTACAGGAAGCAGAGAGTGGCACTGTGAGGATACACAATATCCTGCACTGTGCAGGCTCAAAACTCTGTTCAAAGAAACTTCGAGCCTTCAGCACATCTCAAACCTAAGAGTGCAAAGCCAAAAGCACAGCTACATTCTCTATATAGAAAATTTTAATAACATTATTTTCAATTGCCAAGGCTATCAAGGAAACACTGAGTTGCTAACTGCAGGTCCAACAACCTGACACTGAGACCTGAACAGGTTTATTCCTCACACAAAATAGCACCTGCAGTAGTGGTTGTATACAAACCATCAAGCATTAGTTTGCACAATCTAATTTGCCACCTAACGAGAGCATATCTGTCAGTTCCAATGTCTGCACAGCACAGCTTCCTATTGCTCAAGTACAGAGACACAGTTGGGCATGGGCAGGACAGCCCTGGACCATCCTTGTCTCTGGAGGGATAGTGAAGGAAATACTGAACACCCCAAGTACTCACTCCAGTAACACAAGTTTACAGCCTGCTGGGATTTCATTAGGCCTGTCCCATTTCCATTGGCTCCAGACTACTACTGCTCAGTTTAAGAGTACGCATGCATTTGGAGGGAGCTTATCCCAGGGCCTCAGATGCAAAAACAGATGTCCTGACCATTAGGACATCTACTTGTGAACAGGAGGGATGAAAACATACAAGCTAGATTTATAAATACAGGAGTTGGGAAATCTGATCCCCCTGACACTTCTGCTCACAACTCTGCCATGGATTCCTTCTGGCCTTTGCTAGTTACTTAATCTTTCACCTCCTAAGCACAATACACACTGACGACCTCATCAGGAGAAGGACACAGTAGTCCAGATGATGTTCCTATCAGCTGAAGCACACGGATGTACTGGGGACACCTGATACAGAACCTGAGTCAGATTCTCTTCCTCACAGCCTTGGCACTCTAAATCTCTCACAAGATCAGCTGTTACCCTGCCTGTGGCTCCACGCACATGTGGTCTCCTTCCTATCAAACAGTAGGGATTCACCCATCCATTTACCAAACTAGCAGCAAAACATACACTCCAAGTCTACACACATACATTCACCTTCTCTCAAAGCATTAAAAAAAATCTACCAAAAGAAAAGTACCAAAATCAGTATTTATTATTGCACGCTCTGCTTTCAGTCGGGCATTTCCCTGGAAAGGAGCAAAATTAAATTCCTTTCTTATTCACAAATCCCATTTTTACTGAAAACACGTGAAGCTTATCTCCTTTTCTTGAAAACAATGTGTTTACTTGACAGGAACAGACACTAGGAATGCAATTCAGAACGACCAACCAACAACGAGAACCTAAATTCAGCCCTTATCCTTAAAAAGCACCACAGCTTCAAAAATGTCTTTCTATAGGCAAAAAGACACTGGATGGGTTCATGCCAGGAACTGGGAGACAGGACTGGGCACAGAAGCCAGAAGTTCTGCCACTAACTTGATCCGTGACAGAACTTAAACAACTTCACCCCCTCTCAGTCTCACCTTACGCTTTAGTAAGCCGATAATGATAAAATTACCTGCCTCACTACATGGGTGGAGAACACTTTACTAATTCATGACTACAAAGCAACTTGAGAACTGTGGATATAAAGTTTGTACATATACACACGTACATAAATTAAAACATTTACAAGTTGAAACTAAGTTAGAAGAGAGATAAAACACATTACCCAAAAGCTCCAGTCAGCACTCCAGCTATACTGAGCAGGTCCCTGCATTTTCTCTGTGCATGAGCTAAGAGTCTCCTCTGAATCAGCAAGTAGCTGGTTAATAAGACCATGATCCACTTCATGAACTTCCTGTGAACAAAGAAGTAAGGTATGTAATACAGCAATGATGGAGAAACGTGAAATAAGATGGTTAGTCCATTTAACAGCTGTACCTTAAATGAAACCTGACATGGTAGTTTCACCAAGGTGAGTGGCATGGAAACACTTCCCACTGACAGCTTTTTCATAATTTTTCCCCTAGACTATAGTATATTTATTTTTTACATTTTTAATCAAAGTATTTTATTTCCACTGCAGCCTCCCCCAACTTGCATGTTGAAGCTGCAAGGATACTTAGAATTGAAATATTGAAATAACACCAATGCAAGACATCAGTGCCTAACATGCAGCATGTCTCAGGAACCTGTGAGACCTTTCAGAACCTGAGAAGGGTCATACAGGTATATAACCTTTTCACCAGAGAACTGACATATACAATTAAAATAGCGATACATCAAATGTTTATACTTACTGTTAGTTACACTCTTAATTACATATAAATACAAGCCCAACACTTCAGAGGCAAATAATTTTACTCACATCACTTCCTATAAAGATAATAAGCAGATAACTGTTTTCTAATTCTGTAGCACTCTCCCTTGTTATCATTGTTCTTCACTTGGGAGGTCAGTTTTACTTTATAAAGGGAAACTGAGACACAGAAAGTCCCAGAAAGTCCCACCCAGCAAACGGTGCAAAACCAGCCCAGGGCCCTAACCAGTAACTCCGCCTGTAGTACCGGATCCGCCGGGGTAAGGCAACGCAGGGTTTCGACTCGAACTCAGAACCCGCGGCCCAGGCTGGGGACGCGCAGCGGAGGGGACAGCGGGGCGACGCCAAGGCACACACACTCTGCGGTAGTGGCCTGGGAGCAGAGCTGCCCCCGGGGGGCTCTTCCACGCAAACACCCGGACTCGCTGCAGCCCCCACCAGTTGCTGCTCGCCCCCTCCCGCCCCACCACAACTCCGGGGTGCAGCGGATGCCTCGCAACCCCGCAGCCGCCTCCCGGGAGCCCCGACCCTCCCTGCGGGCACCCCGCGGGGCGCTCGCCACCTCCTCACCGGGGAGCCCCGAGGGCCACCCGGCCCCGCCTCGCCCCAAAACTTTCGGGGAGGTGGGTGGGGACG
>VZTN01023421.1:434880-449903 GCA_013400515.1 Erpornis zantholeuca
CTGCTGCGGAGGCGGAGCCGTCATGGGGGGCGGAGAGCGCCGCGGTGCCTCCGGCCCCCCCCTCGTCCGGCCGCGGCAGCCCCTCTGCGGCTTCCACAAGGGTTAACCGGGAAGCGTCGGCGCGGGTGGAAAGTTTGAGGGCTGTAGTAGGAAAAAACTCCCGGCTGCGGGGCGGTGGGGCGGCGTTCGCTGCCTCCTGCTCGAGGGAGAGTCCCGCGCCCGCCGCCCTCCGTGAGCGCGGCCGGTTAAACAGCGACCGGGCAGCAAAACGGCTCCCGAATCCCCACCGCCTGGGATTCGGCGGAAAACACCGCCGAGAGGCCGCTCCCGGAGGACTTCTGGGGAGAGAGGGGGAAAGCTGGCTGCGGGCCGAGCAGAGGATGAGGTGACATAAAGGAAGTCAGTGAGGAGGCGGGTCTCATCCTCAGAAACGCTGGGTCTCGCTTTCGAAGCTGCTGAGCAGCGCCGAGTGGTTCCTACCCCAAGCTCTGAGCACCTGGAGGGCTCCTCAAATCAGGGGACCTAACCAGGGCGATGATAGATCGCAGAGTTGTGCCCTTAGGTCACCTCACAGAAAAAGAAGAGCCCTATGAGGTGCAAAGAAATCGCATTGCTGGGTAATTGGCTAGTAGATGATGCAAAGTGATGGATGGATGGATGGATGGATGGATGGATGGATGGATGGATGGATGGATGGATGGATGGATGGATGGATGGATGGATGGATGGATATATGGCCATAAGGGAAGGAGGAGCAAAGCAGCCTGTTGTGACAACACCGCTTCCTCCTGTTGTCCCCTTTCTCTCTGCCTCTTCCCCAGAAAGTGTGTGGAGGCTCTCCGCGAAGGGACATCGCAGGGCCCTGTGATACCTGCTCAATGCTACATTAGCAAAGGTGCCCAAAGTCCCCATGGGTGACATCCCCTCCCAGCTGTTGGCCCAGACAGGACAGTTTAAATGCAAGCAACAGCAAGCCCCCAAAATTTACACATGTAAAAAAGAATGTGCATTTCGTTTAATTTTTCTTCCTTGCTGTCTTGATTTGCACATGAAACTCGAATTTTGAGGGCTTTTTTTCAACAACACTCAAGAGTACCAGTTCATTTTTGTCGAAAATATGAATCATATTGGTTTATCCAAGTGGGAGAAGCTTCATGTTCAACTACTGGCTGCCAGCAACACTAACCCCCTTTGTACTCCCTCCATTAAAAGCTGGCTGACCTGGCACTTTGGCTCAGGCATGACCTACTTAATTGAGGATTCACAAGAGCATTGCTAGTTCAGGATGTAGTGAACATAAATCGCATTTTCAGGAACAATGGTGGTATGTCCATCACAACACATTTGAAGGGGTTTTTTGAAGCACACCAAGTACTTGGGTTTAAATCAGACACTGTTTGAATGGCCTTTGGTTCAGATCCATTTTCACACGCTGGCTCCTCTGATACACAGTCACGATCAGGACTCAAAGCCAGTAACTCGCTCCCAAATCCTCTTGATCTGTCAGATACCTTTGACTCTACTGGTTATTCCCTCCTCAAACTCTTCATTGTTTTTGACTCACCTAACTTCTTCCTTTCATGGATATTTTGGTTTTGCTCACTAACAATTTAGCAGCACTTCCTTCAGAGGACCCTCACAAACTTCCATCTTTCTTCTGAAGTGCTCTGTTGCTCTGCACTTGGTCCCAGTTCCCTTCCTAGTAGGATTGCTGCCTGGTAGTCACAGGTCTTCTCATTCTCCCAAGCCATTTCAGAGAAGTATTTGCCTCCCAATATTTAACCATACTCCTTCTATCCTATCCTGTTTTTGCTGATTCCACCGCTTTGGGATCAGCACACCAAAGCTGGAGTGCGAACTGGTGACTCCAGGAAAGGACCATTCCTCTTGACATTATTTAGTCAGCCAAGTTTTGCAAATTAAATGTGGGTCCTTTTTGCTTTCAAATGCGAAGAAAAACAGAAATACTCGTGCCTCTCTCAGCTGCACTGTGCTTTAAGAGGTATAGAATTAAGTCTTTCCTGGATACTCGAGCATAATTCCATTACCTGGAGAGTTTTAAAGATATGCAAGATCATTAGATAAAGTGTGCCATAATCCCTAATCCTGTAGTTGAGGGAAGAGGTGTCAGCCAAATAGTGACAGTAACCCATGCTTGGTATAGGGGTAGCATGGAGGTAGGGCCGGGGGATACACGTGGGGCTTGGAGCTGCTGTAACGCCTCTCACAAAGTCATGCTCTTTGTGGGCCTTGTATAAATAGAGACTTATTCAGAGCACATCTGCTGGTTTTGCATATAGGCCAACCTCTCCAGCAGTTTTTCTCTCCATCCAAGTTACATAGTCACATAGACAAGCTCTACTTACATATAAATAGGGTTTAAGTAAACAACTTTTGAAGAAAAAGGATTTGTTCCGTACTGAAAAAAACACTTTGGGGAATACAGGTTATCTGTAAACACCCAGTGCATATACCCACAAAGATACTGAGTTCCTGAAACTTCCTTTTGTGGTGCATTAGGGTGATATTGTGGTGCATTAGAGTCTGGCTGCTCAGAAAATTAAGCCAATGCTCTTTTTGTTCTCACCATCACTCGGGAGGGGTTCAGCAGAAGAGAGGTCTCCTTTGGAGTATCCGGATATTCTGTACTCAGCCCAAAGTTGTGGTTTATACAAGCCTAAAGTGAAAAACAATGTATTATCTTCCCTCTGCTCCCAGAACATTTTTGACATGTTCTCAGAGAGAGATCAGAACAGCCCCCGGGGAAGTCATTGTTGTCACTTCAAACGTGGCTCTCATCCAGGGAGCAGGCAGAGCCCTGTGAGCTCAAAGCTGTGGTAACTTTAGTAGGTGTGACATTCACTGGGCAGAATGTGAGGTCCTGTTGCTGTAAGACACACATATTTTTTACCCGTACTGCCAGCGGGAGAGATGGTGAGGCCGTGTACTTCAGCAACCATGAGCCAGCACATTGGGAAACTCTATAGTTCTGCAGTGTCTTCATTCATCTTCTTCTTGGTGGTGGGTGAGTACTGAACCACCTTCCTTAATTAGAAGAAATACAGGTTATTCTTGGAGCTTGGCTTGAGAAGGTCTCTTCTTTTTTTTCTTTTTCTATAATGTGACTTTATACTGAGGGCTTCCTCAGGGTGCAGGGAAATTGTATTTAGTGTTGTGCATTGCATTAAAATATACTTTTCTTTTTAGATAAGTTCCTGTTTATCTAATATAAATGTTCAGAAAGAGTGTATTTGCCTGTCTTTTCCCGGATGTGTATCATCATTGCTAGAAGTTTCATTTCTGTTTTGTTTCTCTGATACATTAGCAACCAGTTATTGTCACAAGGTAGTTATTCATATCCATTTGTGAAAGCCAACCTCAGCCCAGGGCAAAAGACATATAAATTAAGAGTAGCAATGTGCGGTCATTGATCACTTAATCATAGATGTCTGGGAGCTGGATACAGCTTGTAAAGCACTCTCTTGGCACCAGCATGGTATGAGTGTGAAGCTGAGCTCTAAAGCCAACAAAACCATCTGAAAGACACTAATTTCAGCAGCAGAGGATTTTTTGTGGCTTGGAAATTGAGCCCTATTTGTCCTCAACCTCTTCTCAAGCTACTGAGTGTGAATAAAAGAGAGGAGGTTGAACTGGAAAGATAGAGTTCTGCACTGAGCTCCACACACCACTTTGGTTCCCCCATGCTGTCGGTGGCTGGCAGAAGAAGCTTGCAGGCTGCTAGGATTTACTCCAGGCACCAAAGACTAAGTGAGGCTTCAGGACAGGAAGAGAGTGCATATTTTATTCTTTCCTTTTGTCACGCCATCTCCTCTAGCCTGCCTTTTGTATTTCTCACTCACAGGTCTGATATGGCCTTACATGGGAAAGTATCAACCTGTAGACTAAATAAAGGAGAGGCTGAAGGCTTAGTAGGTGCCGTGTTAGTACTGCCAAATGTGGAGCACATTGCCGCATTACAGGGAGTCCCAGAGAGCTTTTTCCCTTTGTGGCTGAGAACCGATGTGAACTAAGGTCTAGACAAGATCATCCATGCTGTATTTCTCTGTACCCTGTCTAGCTCAAGTGCTTTCACTACAAAGCCTTGCATTCGTCTCCATGGGCTTGAGCCCCACAACCCAAATAACAAGGGACCTAGACATCACTCTGCTAATGAAGCGACTGACTTAGGAAGAGCTCTGAAGCAGAGTCAGCAAAGCATTTGGCATGGTGTGCTCCCAGATGCCAAAATGATAAGGGCATCGTGTAATTGAATACCAGTGAACTAATATGTTCCAGTTTTGCAGCCTTAAAAAATAAAAAGAAAGAAAAGAAAGGGAGAAAAATAGAGGTAGTGCTGTGAGCTTCTCAGTGAAACCCCCAAAGAGAGCTGGGGTAAAACAATGCAGCTTACTCCTCTTCTGTTTTGATTTTCCTAATTAGCTTACATGATTTGTATTGAGCCAAAGATGTGGAATAAAACAGATGACAATTCCAGTTATTTCATGATAGGAGATGTGTATAAAAGTCATGATGAACAGAGGGGACATCAAAGCACATTGTTTCCACTCAGTTACATTCTCTATGCCACTAAGTGTCTGTGTAAAAGTTATACCTTTTGCATCACTAAAAGAAATAAAAATTACAGTTGTGTTACAGGGGAGCATGTGGAAAGGCTGGAATACTTGCAGCAGAGAAGAAATTTTGTGGCCATTCCTTGAAAACAAGGTAGCAGTAGCACTAGCTAAAGCAACAGTTATCCCATGGAGAAAATGTTTAATAAACTGAGATTTTAAAAGAGCATTCATTGTAAAACTGCTCAAAGTCACTCAAATAACCAAATATATCACTTCAGAATATTTGATGCACAAAACCTGTAATATGTCAAGCTTTGTCTGTTATTTCAATTATACTTTGTATTTCGTCAAAGTATCTTGTCAAGATACTTCAACTTTCATGACTGCTGCCTCGATACACGTATCTAACTGGACAGGGAAGATCTGGACCTCAGATTTCCCCAAGAAGCTCCAGTGAGCTCATTGGTTAAGATTATGTATGGACATGAAGGATAGTATCTCATCTGGTACCTTTAATAAGAATTACTAAATTTGGGGGACCAGATTCAAAGCTATATTTGGGTACCTAATTCTCAGGCATCCCATTCCCATGGATCAGTGTTTCACTTTGAGGTAAAAGCACAGAGCACCAAACAGCTCGAGAGGTTTTTCACATGCTCTGTTGTTGCCTAGTTTCATGGCCAGTTTTTAGTTCCTGTATTTTTGTATCCAAGAGCTATCTCATCTCATATTTAAATTGTAAGCTCTATACCCCAGCTCTTTGTAAGGTGCCCAGAACAATAGGGCCCTACTGTCTGACCAAAATCCTCTACTCCCATAAGAGTAATAAATAATAATAACTATGAACACAACTGTGATTTTTGTATACAAACATGCCTGGAGGAGCCATTCAAGTAACTCTGAAATTGTTCATAAAGGGGTTTGGTTTTCCATTGCCTCAAGACATTTGTCCCTGCAGAGAGTGTCCATTGTCATTGTGATGCTTTACCAGACCCACACAATAGGGTTTCACACTCTCTGCATGGCAATGAAAGACTCAAGACAATGGGAAATCACGACCCTCCCTCTGGAATGGTCTGCAATCTTTGACAGGACACCAACTAGCTCGAAGGGAGACTATTTCATTTGAAGAAAATGAAACAAGAGAAGAACCCTTTCCAAAAATTGGTCTGAACTCTTTCTTGGCGAAAGCTCATTTTTATGTTTGTTTTTCCCTCTTTTTGAGACAGCAACTACTCATTTTCTGTGCCCAGGCTTGTTTCCAGAAATGAGATCCACTCCCACTCCTCTTAGCTCAAGGATATGATACTGTGATTAGCACCTGAGTACAAGAAGGCAGGTTTAAATATCGACTACAGACATGTTCATGCTTCTCTAACAAAAGTTAGCAGGAAATGGTCCCTTCACAGAGAATAGCTGTCGCCCTCAGCTTCAGTACGTGCACAGGGCTGATGTTCAGCCCCTCAGACTGCTGAAAAGATCTGCTACGGTTTCAGTCCTTAGTAATAGAGATTCTTCCCATGATTTCAAGATTTCCTATCCTGTAACTGAAAGTGCATGCCAAAAATTCTAAGAATCACATTATGTTTTGGGATGCAGGCAGTTGCATTAGATGCAAACTTATTCACTGTACTTGCCAAAATAGAACTGCCAGTGTATAACTGCACATGCATTTTTTGCTTTGCCTCAAAAGCAGTTGAGGCAGGGACATCAGGCCCTGAGACTTTGGGAAGAAAGAGGTTAGTGTTGCAGGTGGAAATGTGGCTGACTGGACTCTAAATTTCACCCAAAGCCATTAGACAGTGGCACTGATCTTCCTCTAGTATGGCAGTGGAAAGGAGCCGATATTCAGGAAAAGACCTACCTGTACACAAGAACATAATCTAAGCAGGAGCTAGGAAGAAAATCCCTATCATCATAAGAGTGATTGCCCTCAAGTCCTAATTCCAGGAGCCAGTCTTTGTGCTGGTTGGAGGTCAGGAGCAGCAGGGACATTTATCATCCTGTCACCCTCAGCTGTCCTCTTCTCTCTCTTCCCTGGTACAGGTGTAGGAGTTACTGGTGGAGGTGCAAACAGGGAGAATGCAGCAGCTGTAACTCATGCACAGCCTTTGTTGTGGACACCTGAGCCGTGGAACCTTTTGGTGACTCAAACACCTGCCAAGGAGAAAGCCAAAGAGGGTGAAACTGTGGTCTTGAACTGTCGTCTTAACAGTCCACAGCATCCTTCCCTGACTGACCTGATGGTGAAGTGGTACAAAGAAGATGAAAAGGGGCAGATGTACCTGCCGGAAAAGAATGTGACCGTCTTGCCAAATAATTCCAGGGTCTTCATGAGTGGAGACTTGTCCCATGGGGATGTTTCCCTGATTATCCTCAATGTGACAACCAGTGACCATGGCATTTATTTCTGTGAGGTTACACTTCCAGATGGGAAGGTGGTGACAGGAGACGGCACAAAGCTCAGGATCAGGAGGGCTCTGGGTAATACTCGGAGTTATTTATTTGTTTTCTCCTTGTTTTTCCTCCAAAGCTGGTCTGCACACTTGCAGAAACAGGCCTGTTTAGCCTCTGGCATTAAGGGCCTGGTGTCATGGAGTGTAATTGCTCTATAGCACTTCTCATTATTTTTGTAAGGCCCACTAAAATTCATTAGCTCGTCTCTTTAAAGAATCACAGGTATAAGGAGGAGGATTTACAACAACAAAAAAAGAAGGAATAATGTTACCCATAAAAATAAAGTCACTGCAAAGAATGAAACAGTCAGACAAGTTCCCCTTGTACTCACAGCTCTGGCAGACCCCCTGTGAGTGACAGGTGACAAGGTACCATCTCAAGGAACAGCTCTAGACCTCGTTTTTTGATGTTGTTTCTCTCCAACCCACTAACTTGCACAGTCATTCCTTAACTTTGGATGACATAAGTAATCCCACAATAATCACGAGGATCATATATAATATGGTCGTTATGTAATTTCTGATTAACTTCATTCACATCAAAATGAAAGCAGCATTAAAAGTGCCATGCTATGTTTTCTTAGCCTCAGGGATATACACTAGGCGTATTAAGTAAAGAAGTAACTTGCTATGCCTTCATCAGCTGGAAATGTCAAACTTTCCCTTTTTGTAGGCTAAACAGATTCCAGTCCCAAAAAGTCAGCACATCAGAAGGGTTATTATCTTATTATCTAATTAACAAAAAATACCTCCTTCTGTGTCAAGAGTAAATTATGCAAGTGCCACTTCCCTCTTATTCATTACCAAAGCTTCTATCTCACCAAGATTTACTAAGCCTTTCGCCTTTTTGAGCCGGAGTTACTTATTTTTCTAAAACTACTCAGTTTAAATTATAACACTGAGGCAAGAAAAGTGTGCCCCTCTGCAAGGGCTTGGTCATGTGTCTCAGGAGGTCTCCTGCTGGCTTGATCTCATGGTCTCAGTAGCACAGGTTACTCTCAGAATATCTGCACTGTGGCCAGCATAATTGCTTTTCTGTGCTCCTGAGATGATGAAATGTGTAATTTCAGCTCTGTGCCATCTCTGCCATGCAACAGTCCCAAGAGCAACCAGTCAAGGAAGGGACTTCAATGGAGCTCTGTCTGCTCTCTGGTGCTGTCTCCTCTGGAAGTAGACAGGGAGATCAATGGCTTTCTCGAAGTTGTCAGAGTAATTTTTTTCTTTTCAAAAATAAAGCATACAGCACTGAGTCCCATTAATTCAAGCAGCAGCTTCTTTAGTCCCATAGTGTCTAGCTGTTGAGGGAGATTGCCAGGGTGATGGGGCTGCTTAGGTATGCTGCTTAGGAATTCCTACATAGGAATGAAAAACATCGGTAGCTCTCTAGTGCAGGACACTCTAGAAGGGATTTCATGTCAGACAAGGCATCAGCATAATCAGAGTAAGCAGCTTCCTCTGCAGGCACTGCAGAAAACATGCTGGCTGCATTGCATGCACTTGTCTGGAAAATATCTTATGTTGCTCTGCCTTTCTTTCTCCCCCAGGCTTGTTTGGTATAGAAGAATCCATTGGAACAATCATTGGGGTTGTGGCAGCTGGTATTGGAGGCATAGTGGTTCTGATCATTGTTTTAACCCCGCAGCTGAGGAAGTGCGTCCTCTGCATGAGACAAGAGTCTCGCCAAAGGTACCTGTGTTTTAAAGAAAGAGGAATTAGATATTTACTAACGTGGTCAGACACAGAATCTGGTTCAGGAGATAAGCAGTGTGAATGAAACTCTTAACAGAGCTGGTTCTATGTTCCATCACTTTTTCAAATAGTTTTTTGTTTCTATTGGGCAGAGCTTCACCAATGAACCTAATGAGTTACCTATAGAAAAAATAATAGGACCTTCTTTAATTGCCACTTTGGACTAGGAGTTTTTCAATGAGATGCTGCAGCTTCTTTTAACAAAGACCAAGGATTAATTCAGTTCTTTAACATTTATGCTGAAGGATGGTTCTTCCTCCTGCCAGCTTCATGCTTACATCTATATTCTTGCAATGCTTGTGTACAGAAAGCCTATTGATGGCTTAGGTGTGTGAGGTGTGGTTTTTAAAGCCATATTTAAAGATCTATCTTCTATTAGAGCAGCTGATAACGTTGGGAAAACCAGACATTTTCACCACACATGAGCCAAATAAACGCCCCAATAAGAGCCTGATGTACCCAAAAGCTTACTTGCTTTTTTTCCTCTTCTGTCAACTGGTCTAATTTGAGGAGACTGACACTGCATTTTGAAACAACTTTAGTTCCCATTTTGAGCAACCCAAGATGTGGTATGCGTTTCAGACCGAGCTCAGCTACTTTTTGCATTCAATGAGGAGACGCGTGATTTGCGCCTCCTCTGGCGCTCAAAAATCTTGCTCGCCCTGACGGCAAAGATCTCCTCCCTGAAGGGCTGAAGGAAGAGCTGCTCTTGCCATTCACTGGAGCGCTGCCGCCACCTGATGGACGGCGTGGCGGGGACAGGGACACGCCGGGAGCTCTGCCTCTCTCACCGGGGAGGCTCTTCCAGCCTTTGCTGGAAAGCGCACTCCCTTTCCATAGGCTGATGCTGCCCACACATTAAGAATTCACAACTACTTTTTTTTTTTTTAATGCCAGAAATCCTCGGAAGAGTTTATTGTGTAGTCCTGACTCTGTGTTGCTCACTCATTCTCTCTCTTTTCCTTCTTCTCAGCATAGCTTGAGGTGCAGCATTACAGGAGTCACTGGGATATGCAAAGCCTGCAGGTGGAACAACTTCTGATGCCCCATGAGCCAAAAATCGGAGTTCTAGACGGAATAAAAGCCTTTGCCGCTACATTTTGACTTTGGCATTTTAATTGTGCTAGCAAGCTTCTTTTTCCTGCAGCTTTGACAGCCACAGTGGCATATTCACCATTTTCCTGCAGCAAGGAGCAAAGCAGCCTTTTGTGAAGAAATTTGTATTATCACCTGCCAAAACTTCACTTAGTTTGGCCACGTATCTCTGAATTTAGACTCTGATGAGGTACCCTGGGTCTTTCTGTGCCATTAGTTCTTATTTTAAGGGGGCAGTTCGAAATGTGTCAGCTTAGTTTCAGCAGAGGCAGAAGGAGCCTGGCCTAGCCAGGTGCTCCCGGTGCCCATGTAGTGCTGGCACCTACCTGACGAAATCAAAAGCATTGTTTCTGAAAGCAGCTCTTGTCCTTTGGCTTGCTCCAGCCTAAATACTTGTAACAAAGAGGCAAAGAAAGCCCTCTTGTACATAGCTACTTCTGGCTAAAAGAATGGGATTTTGGTTTCTCTTGCCAGAAGGAAATGTGGCGTTTGAATAGAAGCCCCTAATAGCCTCTAAAAAAAAGCAGAGATGAAAGATTTGCTTGACATGACTGATGTTCTCCACAGCCTCCATTTCCTGACATGACAATAATTGATTCCCCGGCAGTCAGTGACTGGGGGACATGCTTATATAGGAGACCATCTTCTATATGTATTAGAGCACAGCATATCAGCTCTGAAGCCTGTGCAGCAGTGAGGAGTACATTCATTTGCAAAGTGTGAGTGTGCCTGCTGGTAAGTACAAGTCAGAAACCCTTGCTGACCTTGCAATAGCCCAGTGTAACTCTGCTTGCCCTTGAACACAGCTCAGAAGTGTCCCCAGTGCTGTAAGACAGCAGAGGCAGGGATAAGACAGCTGGGTTCTGAGCAACCTGGTCTGGTTAAAGGTGTCCCTGCTCATTGCATGGGGATTGGAACTAAATGATCTTTAAAGGCTCCTTCCAACCCAAACTCCCCTATGATACTATGACACCCTCCCAAAAGGAAGGTGCCATTTGGTGACAGGAAATGTGTTCCCACTGCACTACAGACCAAACTCTCTGTTTCTGCAAAGGCCATGATCAGAGCAGGATCTTGGCCTTGCTTCAGCATATATATTACCCTAGGTAGGTTGGAAAGGGCCACAGTGGATCATGTGGTCCAACCTCCTTGCTCAAGCAGGGTCATAGTAGAGCACATGGCACAGAACTGTATCCAGGTGGGTCTGGAATATCTCCAGTGACGGAGACTCCACAACCTCTCTGAGCAACCTGTTCCAGTGCACGGTCACCTGCACAGTAAAGTTCTTCCCATGTCCAGGTGGAATTTCTCATGTATCAGTTTCTGCCCATTGCCTCTTGTTCCATTGCTTGGCACCACCAAGCACAGCCTGGATCCATCCTCGTGACATCCTCCCTTCAGTTATCCATAAGACACTAATGAGGTCCTTCTCAGTCGTCTCTTCTCCANTCAGAGTGAACAGGCACAGCTGCCTCAGTCTTTCCTCATAGGAGAGATACTCCAGTCCCTTAATCACTTTTGTCACCTGTTGCTTCTCCAGCAGGTGTCAGAGTAAGACACCTTACTCTGACAGAACCAGGGCCTGTGAGGCTGCTTCAAGCTGCCTGGAGAAGGCCGCATCCACTTTCTCCTGCTTGGGTGGCCTGTAGCAGACACCCACAACAGTGTCACCCTTATTAGTCTGCCCTTTTATCCTAACCCGTGAGCTCTCCACTTGCTTGTTGTCCACCAAAGGCTCGATACATTCCAAATACTGTCTCACACAGAGAGTAAATCCCTCCCTCCCACTCTGCCTTCCTGGTCTGTCTCTCCTCCCCATAAACCCTGGCCTGATAGAAATTCTCTCACACCATTGTTAGATCTGGAAAACAAGGAAAAATTTTATTCCAGCACCTTCAGGTTCAAATTGTTAGAAGAAAGGTCCTACAAAGATTATTCTGGCCCCCCATATCTGACATGGCAGGTGGGATGAGTCTGTCCGCATAAAAAGTCTGGCCAGAGGATGAAGTGTGGGTTGTATGGGGCTGCTCCCCAGCACTTGGCTGCTTCTTGGTCACACAGGCACACCATTTTTTCACATCGGTCTGTCAGGTTATCTGCAAAAGAGAATGTGAGCTGAGGATGAGAGATTCTGTATCAAAGGCAAGAAGCAGTTTTAGGAGGCATAATTCCCTAAAAAAGCAGCTCTTAGGGATCAGAGGCTGTGGCAGCAGGACCAACATGTTGTGTTCTGAGTGGATCTGACCCTCCCCTGCCCTCTCTCTCTCAACAGGTCTGACCTTAATTGTGACCAAGAGCATCAGAAAGTAGCAGCTAAATGTAAATTGGCAATGCTTATAAAAATCTGCCCAGCATGGAGCACTCCCTGCTTCTAGAAATATGTGAACTCTGAAGGTTTAATTCAGCAGCCAAAGCTAAAAAAGGGAAACTATTTTATCTTAGCCTGAGTTAAAGATATTCCACCATGCTTCAGTCAGTGAATTTCCTTTCTAACTCCTCCCTCTGCAAAACAGACTGATTTCAAAAGGAAAAAAACCCCAGCTTTGAAAGGAGGAGCCTCCCAGAGGGATATTCAGAAACCTGAAGGCATCAGAGCACCCACCAGGCATCCTTCACTCTTGCTTTATCAGTTGCTGTTACACCTCTGATCACAGCAGAGGAGCCAAGGAGCTCTGCAGCAGGGCCAGGTACCTGAGTTTTATGAGCCAGCAACTAACAAAGTGATCAAAGTCATACGTGGAACTATACAGAATGCAACTATATGACTATGTGACCATAAGGAACATGAAAGCCACTAGCTTAGAAGGCTATATTGCAAATGGCTGAGCTCGGGTTAATGAACCTCATCCCACCTATAGGTGGCTTAAATGCAGCTGTTGGGTTAATATTATTTCAAAGTACAGTGTCTTGTTTATTTGAGGCTACTGCCATGGGTTATCTAACAGCCACAAAACCCTGCACTAGGCAAGGTTTAATGTATAACTTCACGTGCCAGTGCACATGGGCTTCACTCCAAAAACAACTGCTAGGAGTATAGGAATTTTTTCAGATTTCACTGGACTTTGATGGAACAATTCTGTATCTAAAAAATAAGAAAAGCCCATGTTTCCTAAGGTGGTCTGAATAATCATGTATTTACTGGTAAAAGCGTTTCAAGAGTCCCATCAATGAGGATTTAAGGCCAATTTTTCCTAGCTGCCAGTCTTGTCTGATATTCTCCTTGCCTCTCTGTTCCTAGAGCTCTTCCTACACTGTGCCAGCCACTGTTTATCTAACGTGAGTGCAAAAGTCTGCCTTTGCAATATTTCTGTTAGAGAAGAGTGAATTTTTTGGCCAGACCCCACAACTTACAGCCTTTTCTATATTCCAGATATCTATTGAACAGAATTTGCCTACAGGCAACAGCAATATCTGGATTGAAGAACATGGTTTTGCCAGTTTTTTTCATTCCACAAACAAAACTACCTAATGGTAGCAAAAAGAGGAGAAATCCCAAGTAAAATGAGTTTCTGTTCATTTTACATTAAAATGTCTGTGTTTATGATACAGTGTCTGGCAGCAGGCATCTAATTCCTGTTGCATTGAAATGACAGTGCAAACAGTTCTGCTTCTAACACCTCTGGACATCATTACCCTGGGCCCAGCAAGCATGCTTGGGGAATTTAATTCTTCATCCCTCTTGTTTGAATGGGATCAGACATTATACCTTCACATCCCAGTAAGACCTGCCATGCTGTACCCTGGGGTAGGAAATTTGCCTTCAGAACACATTTTTATTGTTCCTTCTCACCAGGGATGTCAGGGGAAGTGAAGCCTGGTGAGGGCTTGTGCAGAACAGTTGATGGATGCATCAGGTCTTGCCTGGATATCAGTTAAGGAATTAATGGAACTCATTTAACTCGTGCTTCTTGACCAAGTCAAAGCAACTGCAGCCAACTGCACTCCTATGGCACATGCCCCATGGACTCAGTGATACATCTCATATCTGCAACTTGGATTGTTCCTTCACAGCAAAGAGAAACAGGACTTTTTTTGCATAAAATGGCTAGCAGAAAATATAAGCCAGTTATGGAAATATGAGTAGGCAGGAGGGAGAGTAGTTGTACATTAAAGTGACACATTCCTTTGCCAGCACTTTGTATTTAATAGGTTGTTCTGGAACTTGGAAAAGGTCAACTGCAGATGTGCTCTGTCCCATCCTGTGTCTTCTGGCAGATCTTCAGCTGATGGCGAGGCTAAGGATTGCACCAGTAGAATATGGTCTTCTGATAAGGTAGAAATAGCCTTTCAATGTTTGAGCAAATAGCTTCGATGATTATGGGGGTTAGTTTTACTCTCATAATTTCTTTTCAAACTTTCAAAGTCTTCTACAATGGATTTTACCACCAGGAGCTTCTTGGAGACTTGGAAATACAAGTGACAAATTCTAAGACTCAAGTCATCTGGTGTATGTCAAAACAAACTCTGTGAGACACTGACGGGCTGTGACTGTGCAATTCAAACCTTCTTCTTGACTGGGTACCAGCTGTAGAGCTGAGCACAGCCCACACTCACTGTCTGCCTGCAGCACTCGAGAGCATTTGATTCTGCACTGTTCAGTATCCCTTCTGGAACCCCAGGGCTTTGGGCTGGAGCCCCACGTGGGGCAGAGGTGCAGACTGGCATCCTATTTAACCTGTCTTGCAGCCATGCTAAATAGCCTGGCTCTTCTCTAGCAGTGCTTAAGGACAGTAAAAAAAGGGGACAGTCCTGCTGGAGGTAGGGCCAGAATTGCAATGGGAAGAGCACCCCTGAAGCTCGCAGCTGTGGGAAGAGGCCAGTGAGGAGCAGGCATGCTTAATGCCAGTGAGCAGAAAGTCTCCAGGGAGGCATCTGCATCCCTGCCAAACTAAGATGGCTTGCAGGCTCCATGGCCTCCACTCCCACTCTTCAGCCTGGGGAGATCTCAGATTACCTGGAATGGGCTCTGCTGGAGCTCCAGCTTTCCTCCCAGCTCCAGCTGGGGACTCCTGGCAAGGAATGGGCTTGGAAGAGAACGGACATTGCCTAAAACAGCTTTGAAACCAGCTTGGCAAGCACAAGCCAAGCCTTGCCTCTGGAGCCCCCGAAGCTCTTTGGTCAGCCTGGTGCCTGCAGGGAGGGAGGGAGG
>VZTN01023422.1:0-12348 GCA_013400515.1 Erpornis zantholeuca
AGTGAGGTCTCTCCCATTCCTCACTCTGTGCATCTGCTCCTTACAGAACACAATGATCTTCTGCATGAGAAGTTATTGGCCATTAAAAATGGCCCCCCAGCAAGGCCATATTTTTATATAACTGAGATGAACTAGGGTCAAAATCAGTGGTAATCAGCACTGGCAAAGGAAGTACATCACTATGAGAAATAAGCTCAAATCATGTAGTGAACTGCACTGAAAAAAAGCCAGCTCTTGGAACCAGAATGGATCATCTACTTGCAGAATTTTTTTAAATCTTGGTCTTGAAAAACTGAAGATAACTCTCTGGAGAATGGAGAGGTTATACCTGAATGCTTTTGCAGTTCTTTTTAGATGTGCTTAAGATGGCGGGATTCAGAATTCACTGGGTTTTTTTGCTATGAAGCAGGGCAAATACTCAGGAAAACATGCTGAGAAAAAAAAAAACCAAAACCTGCTTTGTTTTATATGTAGATTCAGATTTCTTTTACTCGATTGTAGAGTTATGCTTATGATGTTTGAGTGTGGATTCAGGTAGGCTCGAGCAAATAAAGCCATGCTCAGATTTGTAAGTGTTTGTAGAAGTTTGACATTGTTTATTAGATAGTTCCCTGAATCAGAAAAGGTCCATTTTACAGAAGACTCTATACCATACGGTGATGCAGTCATATCCTCTTTGGTGTCCCATTGCAGTTGCTTTATGATCAAAACAAGTCTTGCAGGTCTTGGGGGTTCTATGAAGTCCCTGCAGATGCTGCACTGTGGTATGTGAGAGCTGGGGGAGAATCCTTTCATTCCAGGAGACAAACCCTTCCTGTGTGACCATGTTTCCTCTCCGGTCTGTGGTTGCTATGGAGGCGTTGCAGGGTAATAAGGGGCAATGTTTTTGGGACACCTGGACAAAGAAAGGGTTGCAAGGGTAGGTAAGGCTGTCTTTTCTTATTGGAATTTCTTCTGGAGCCTAAGCAGAAACATGCTGTGGGCCAGACTGATCAAGTACAGCACAGTGGAAATCAAACCATCCAAAGTAAGTGCTTTACTTTTCTGTGTGGTCTTTGTCAAAAATTGAACACCGAAAAAAGTGTGTTTTTTTCTGGATCTAGTATACTGACTTAAACTGCTGTAAACACAAAAAAAAAGCTGAAACCTGGTCCTTTTCGGAGCCTTTCTCTTGCAAAGGGTTTATAGCCTGGTATTCTTCATTGCACCAAGGCCACTGTCACAGTAAACTGGGCAAATAGCTCTCTGTTGGAGAATGTGCAGCTTCCTGCTTCTTGGTGGTGCTTTGTTGACTTTTCTCGTGGAAGAAGAGGTGCAAGCATTTTTTTTAATTGCCATCAAGGGCATAGACTGATTGAGGTAGTGAGTCTGGCTTTGCCTGAAGCTGTTGGGGACCAGGATCAGGAGCCCCATCTCTTAAAGACTTGGGAGACTTGCAATGTCTGGAGAGGAGGTCATGTGAAGCATGTTTGAAAAATGGTGCCATGAGTGGCATACTGAGATCTGGAATAGAGTGTTACTCTGCTGACTTGAGGACCTTAACTTCCATGAGCCTTAGCAAATATTTTTGTTTATACTCTCCCCCAAAACACACTCCATTTCACAGGGGTATTTCGCTTAGGACGTAGGAGATAAGGTTGTAGTTTCTTCTCTTCAGGAGTTTCAACTCCTCTCATGCTTCAAATTATACTATGTTCTGAAGCAGGGCATTCCCACATCTGCTCTTCTTTTTTATGCAGTTTTGAAGCATTCTTTAGGCTGCACTAACATGGAGGACATGAGTTTATACACTCCCACGAAAAGCAGAGAATTGACATTTCTCAAAATAGGCAAGTAGTCTAACCTTTCGATGATTAGGTGAGAAGAGAATATAATTTTCTAAAGCAGAAGTCGGACAATTTCATGCCAGTTCTAACAGGGTTGGAAGAAAGGGCAAACAGAGTAAAAGTAAGGTGTAAGACTTGACAGGAGCAGAATTAGGTGCTGACATGTCTCCAGGGTAAGATGAGAAATTTTGCAAATGCCTGTATCACTTGATTGTTGACACAGATGCTCACAGAAATCTTTAAGCACAAATTCTTCCTCCAGTGAATCGTTATATCTCTGCTAGAATTGATAATATTTTGTGCTTATGGGGTTTACAGTATTTCCTTTTTGGCAGGCTTTAATAACAGCCTCTTCCAAACCCTTAGGAAACGTCAAGAGTTATTTATTACAGCCTAGGAAATGTTGAGGCCTGTGGCTGGGAGTCTTAAACATTTGTATTTATTACCATTTATCTAGCCACAGTATTAATGTTAAAGTACAAGTTAACCGAGAAGTTACAGAAGAGGAAAGCACTGGAATTCTTACAATCAATTTACTCAATCAAGCAGAATACGTCCCTGGACAAAGGGACACTGATTTCTGACCAGCAATTTAATCCCAATTTTGAAGAATGCAGTAGGAATCAATGGATATATTGTTTGTGGATAGAGGAAGAAATTTCTCCCTGGGTAGCAGTTACATTTGCTACACCGAATATTGCAGTTTGTGAAATCCAGTCCTTGCAACTCGAATTGTTGAGGATATTAATATTTGGTTTTAAATATTTTTTAGTGTTACCTAGCAACAGAAGACACAAGGCTCCCTGTTATGCTCTGATTATTTTGACTGCTAAGAGAGATGCTCCTGCCCAAACTAAGGTGCAAATGAGACCATATGCTGAAGTCAACAGTAGGGATTTTATTCAACAAGAAATGTGAGATAGAGCGAGATAGAAAGAAATAGAAAGAGGAAGGGAGAGGACAGAAAGAGAGTGTCAGAGAGACAGATTAATTAGAAAGACACTCACTGCCCCTGTGGATTCTGCAGCACCCTGTTGGTCCTTCTTCACTGTGGTCTTCTTGGCAGTGGGGGAAACACAGACTTCCATGGGTTAATATACCTTCAGGTGCAGGTGGGGATGCCAAGCATCTCCCTTATGGGGGTGAGTTTTACCCTGTCTTTTGCTAAACTGCAGATCTGTTGCAACACTGGATGAACTGCAGCTCTCAGGCAGAAGGCCTTGGAGATGAGGCAGTGGGCTCTGGTTTCCCCCTGCCAGAGCTGATTTACAGGAGAGCTGCTGAGTTGGCATCCTTTGTGGATTCATTCTCCCCCCAGCCCTGTTAACTTCTGAGATAATTGGACAATACTACCATCTTTATTTTATCTCAAGTTCCTCTCAGGTGGCTCAACTCACAGTCCAAATTCCTGGAATCCAGGAGGTGTGTTTTGGGGCTGGTGGTTCAGTGGTTGCAGATGAACAGTTGCTTCTTTATAGCGTTTGCTGTAGTGGGCAAAGTCCTTCCTTGATCTTAGCAATATTTGAACTATTAACCATTAACATCTCTCACACTCTCCCATTAAATTTAAATGCAATCTTTTATGTAATTATAACCATTTATAATTCATCTTTTATGCAATTATAACCATTTATAATTCATAAAGTATAAGTTGTAATTAACCAGTTAAATGACAAAATAATTACTTAAAACAAGAAACAAAAAAAAGAGACAAGTGAAGAAAGAAGCAAGTGATTAACTAACTGTGAATGTGTTTAAGATGGAAATTAATTAGAAGCCTTTTTGTTCTGGGAAAAAAGTCATTCTGGACGAGCTTCCCAACAGTACAGCAGTGGCAGCCAGCCTACAATTATTTTAAGAGCTTTCCAAGATTACTGCTCAGATAACTTGCCTGCACAAAATAGCAGAGGAATGATCTTTTATCTGTTAGAGTTCCTTTTCAAGGCTATAATCTGTGTATTTTGTTTCTTTACAAGTTCTTCACACCAACACATGACTAGAAGAATAATACAGAATTGTACGTGCTAAATAGTGCATTTAGACTAGGCTCTACTAACTGGGTTTCTTTGCAAAATTTGTTAGTGTCATATTGCTTTCAGGAGATTAAATGTCTTATTTTCTTGTAGAACAAGACCTATTTAGTTAGATCTATTCACCATTTATTGCATTGTATTTTCCTTTTTCTAACTACATCTGAAGAGAATAAATCGTTTCCCTTTATTCTCTCATGCACAAAGCTTTCAAAAATAGAAAGAAAAGAGTACTATAAGAAAATGAAATAGAGTTCACCTTCAAAGTATTGCATGTGACTGAAAATAAAATAATTCCATTTCATGGACTGATGTATTTTCTGTGCTTTTTCTATCTGCAGATTTTCTGTCTTGTCAGAAAAGTAACTTGAAATCTACAGCAAGGAAAAAGAGGGAAGATATCTGTACTTCCTTCTGGAACATATGATTACCAAATACCTTGAGTCTCTAGATTATTGGTTCATTGGATGCAGCACAGAGATTTTCTTTGACCTTTTGAGTTTCAAAAAGCCTGAATCAGCTAAACAAACCTCTCCAACCACACAAATGCAAATGGCATCAATTTAGAAGAGCTCATTGGCCTTGAAACCCAACTAGCTCAACAGAGCCTGAGTATTACTGAAATACAGATACAGGGGTTTGAGTCACTGAGTATAATATATATTGCACCCCTTTAGAAGGATTTGGGCCAGACAAAAAAGTACTGGGCAATACTCTTTCATTTTCACTTTCAAGGAGTTCAGTGAGATAACTAAGTGTATCAGAGGAACTAAGAAGTGATCCATGTGATCCATTCTACTTGATGCCTTTCAAGCTGCAATTAGATAACCAGCAGTCAGTCTGATACCAGGCACTAAACCACACATGCCCCAATCTTATCTGAACTCATACTAAAACTAGTACTTGTGGCAAGATCTGAGGAATTCAGGTGTGAAAACTTGGCCTTTGAAAAACATCTCTGTAATTTTGAAAGGCCTATTCAATCTGCAAATCTGTCTAAAAGTGTGATTTGTGCTGAATGAAATGTTCACAGTTTAATGTAAAATCCAGAGAAGTTCCTGGAAACTGCGAATGCATATAATGATTGCATTTTCTACCTCTAGTGCCTCCCATCCTACAATAATTTTTAGGTCAGTTGAAAAGAGGTTTCTATGGTATGCTGGCACTTTCCAGGTGCTGAGGTTGGTGAAAGAGAGACCTGATTACCTCTGTAGGTACGACAAGAATGTGAAATTTGCATAACCAACTCTATTTCGCTCATTGCTAGTTCTCTTTTATTCCTTTGATTGCAGCTACAAACGCAGAAATCCATTATTCCACAGAATTCACCCTTATCTGGTGGAAAATCTTAATAGCAGGGCTGCTGACACAGGAACAACACTGGTAATTTGAGAGTGGGTCTAAACTGCACAGTGCTGTGCAGTCCAGAGGCATTTTACAGAGCTCTGTCACGAGGACAGGGTATCTGGTCTAATACAGTATTTTGGACTTGATGACAGCCTGGAAAGAGAGCTTCCCTAGAATCTAACAGTGAAAACTAGATAGGGAAAGGGAGGGATTACTTTTCACCCAAAAACTACTTTGAGGACTCAAGTAAGGCTCAAATGATACAAAGACTGAATAAGATATCTGTATTGGACTGTAGGAGTTGACTGAAATTTTGAAAGCAAAGTGAAAGTCTTTAAAATACCAAAATAACTGTAAAAATGATACTGATATTATGGAACCCTTACTTCACATCTTGAGGGTAACGAGACTAGAAAAAAAAGAAGTTATTTTCTAAATTATTGGTGAACATGAGTTGTCCTTCACTGAGTCGCAAAATGCAGCTTCAACTTTGTAATTACATATCAACATCTTATGCTATTTAGTGGTTGATCTAATATGATATGTAAATTCAGAAAATCAGTGTTAGGAACAAATAACATGCCAGTAATATTCTAAGACACCCTCTAATAATATGAGAAGAAATAGAGAAGAAAGTGTTTGTATAACAAATATTTTAAAATTTTATTTACACACAGACATATATACACATGCATGCTATAGATTATCTCTGTTTAAAGATGGTACCTCTTATTTATGTGTATTTCCTGAAAATTTTGAAGTAATATAGTTCAGTCAGAAACTTTTCTTGGCACACCTGTTCTTAATACTGTAAATTCAACATAAAATATAGAAAATATCTGCGTTTTTACTAGTCTTTAAAATTAGAGTTTGCTGTGAGTTGTTGTGGTCCATTATCTGGGGAGAATAATAATATACAGAAGGACTCTGGTATGTCAGCAAGTGCTGAGTTATAGCAGTTCAATACATTTTTCTAATCTCTGGGTTCCCTACAGAGTGCTTGTGGCTGGAACAATTGCAGTTATTTGGTATTGCTCAGCTGCTCCTCCCGGTGTTCATAAATACAGTGGTGTGTCCACAAGAGGCACATGAGTTCCAGTGAGTGCTGGAACTACAAAACTAGGAGAAAGACTGGGATGCAGGTTTTCCCGTATGCCTAGATGCCTTAAACAATTCTCATTATTGGCATGCATATGTGTGCTAGCAAGGTGTGAGAATTATTGTGTGCAACCTGACTGCACTTAATTTTCCACTAATGGAGAGTTCCCTTGGCTGGATCTTTAATTTGCCTTTGGCTTGGGTGTGTGGCACAGAAAGGAGGTGAAGAGCAGGGGCCAGAGAGTGTCCGTGGGATGCTGTGCTCTCAAGGGGACATCCTTGTACTGAGTGCAGTGGCCTGTGATGTGTCCTGCTCCTCTCTGTAAAACAACCTGGTGGTTTTCTACTGCTCTCAGGTGCTTAAGCCAGGAACACCTTCTCCGTATGTTTAAAGTTGCACAGACACATATTTTGGCCTGTGGCATCAAGAAAGTTGAGTGAAGACCAGGTAATGTGCTGTGCTCATGTGGTACGTAGCTCTTTCTGTGAGAGAGCCTTTTAGGTTTGTCATGTACTTAAGGTATTGGATTTAGCAACTCTCGCCTGGGGTGAGAGGATTATTCCTTGGTCAGTTTAGACTCTGTTCTTCTTCAGTGCAATTGTGTCGTAGGTTTTCATAAAAATGAACAGACAAATTGGGAGAGAAATAAAAGAATATGCAGGAGAGAACTGAATGTGGAGTATTCTTCCACCAGTGGAGGAATCACAAGCAGAGAGAGTGACTTATCAGTCACTCAGATTAAGTGGGACTCAGATTAAGCTAATATGATTATGGTATAATATTAAAAAAAAAAAGAAAAGAAGTGAGTGTTCTTTTCTTGGCAACTATATACTGGCTTGTGTACTGAGCCCTCAATGGAAATATTGATTTTTGGAAGCCTGTTTTTAAAAGAAATCATTGCTAAATCATGCTTGACAAACATGCTTGCCTCCTATGACAAAGAAACTACCCAGATGGATGAGGGGAGGGCAGTAGATATTTACCTCGACATTGCCAAGGCATTTGACGCTGTCTCTCACAATATCCTCATAGGCATAGTCAGGAATTGTGGACTGGATGAGTGGACAGTGAGATGGATGGAGGCCGGGCTGAGTGGCAGATCCCAGAGGGTTGTAATCGGTGGTACAGGGTCTGGTTGGGGGCCTGTCACCAGTGATGTCCCCAAGGTTCAGTACTGGGCCCAGCATTGTCTAACTTGTTCATCAGTGACTGGGATGAAGGGACAGATATCTCCTCAGCAAGTTCCCCGATGACACAAAGCTGGGAGGAGTGGCCAATGCCCCAGAGGCTGTGCAGCCCTTCAGAAGGGCCCTGACAGGCTGGAGAGATGGGCAGGGAGGAACTGTCTGATATTCAACCAAGGGAAGTGCAGGGTTCTGCACTGGGGGAAGAACAACCCCCTGCCCCTGTACAAGGTGAGGGCTGACTGTGCTGTGGAGAAGGACCTGGGGGTCCTGGTAGAAAACAAGCTGTCCATGAGCCAGCAGTGTGTCCTTGTGGCCAAGAAGGCCAATGGGATCCTGGGCTGCATTAAGCAGAGCATTGCCAGCAGGTCAAGGGTGGTGATCCTGCTCCTCCACTCAGCCCTGGTGAGACACATCTGGAGTGCTGTGTCCGTCGCTCAGCTCCTTATGAGACATGGAGCTCCTAGAGCAGGTCCAGTGGAAGGTAACAATGATGATTAAGGCACTGNAATGCTGTGTCATGTGTTCTGGGATGGCCTTGCTTGGAGGTTGAACCAGATGACCCAATGTGGTCCTGGCCAGCCTTACCCATTGTGTGATTCTGGGATTAAAACAGAGAGGTATGAATAATGAGACTGAAGGGTTAGATATTATAACTGGCATAGAGGAAAGAGTCTAGAGAAACAAATATCTTCAGTCTAGGGAGTGGAAATTTGCGAGATGTCCACAAATTCATAGAGATTTCAAAGTTGCTGCCTATTATTTTCATTCATTGTTGAGAAAAGAGGAGGAATTACATGATTTAAACTAGAGCATGGGCAATTTAATTAGATACCAAGGCAAATTTTAATAGGACAGCAGATGAAGTCCCTTACATTTCAGTTCTTGCAAATATCTCAGGCTAGAGACAACATCCAGCTGTCCTTGCCTGTAAAGTTCTTGTCCTTGTTGATAAAAGTCTCTGGTTATGAAAGCTTTGGTGTAATCACTAGGCAGAGAGGCTTCCCTGCTCTTTCCTATCATGCTGCTTTGCCTGGTGGTCGACAGCATTTCCTCCTACCCAAATATCTTCATCTGCTTTTATTCTCCATTCAAAAGAACACTGACAGGATAATAATAACTCCCCAAATGCAGAGATTGCAATTTTGAATGCCTCTTACATGGGCTGCATAAGGAGTAAAGGAAGAATTTTTTAAAAGAAATATTTCTTTCCTGAATATTTCAGGAAAGACACAAGCTATAAATCTGACTTCATATTGTTATGGATAATGATATTTCAACTGATGAAATGCATATATTTAGGTGGTTCAAATCAGCATTGTTTCATCTGGCTGAGAATGATCACTGATCTTTTCTCCATGAAGATACAGCATCTTTTGTGCTTTCAACAAAACTTGTCAGTGAGCAACAATCTACTGATAAGTCTGTGAACAGAAATCATGATGAGAAATGAGATATGGAGAAATAAGATATCTGTCCTTTGGTGATTCAAGTTTCTTTTTTGCTGTATATTCTCCAGAGTTCTCCCTCTACGTGCTTTGTTGTTGTTTGGTTGTTTGCTTTGGTTTTTTTTGTTGTTGTTGTTGTTTTTCAAAATTAACTGAAGCAAAGATGTCCCTTTTCCTTGGGAGTTCTTAGAGACCAAGGGACTTTTGCTGTTAGGGAATTGTAGTGTTGGGCCAAAAATGTTTTAATAATGCTGTAATGCTGTAAAGGGTCACGCACTTGTCTATGTGCAGGGCTGGTCTTTCAGCTTTTGTTCTGTTTTGTTTTCTTTTCAATAATTGATAAAGACTTCTCACACCTTCAGCCCCTGTAGCTAGCAATTACTCATTCTGTTTTGCTGCCTTTATCTTTTTTTTTTGCAAGATGTAACTCATCTTACGTAGTCTTCCTTAGTTGTTTCCCTTTATCTCTATTTCCTTTAGATCTTTCAGATGTTCTTAGGAAGTCATGTATTTCACTACTAATTGACTGCATTTTTTTGTCAGTGAGACTATAGTCTGTTGTGTGTTAATTAGTGTCTTGCAAGATTCTCTGAGCTGTAACCACACCCAGATGTTCTAAGTGTCTCTTCTTGTCGTAGCCACATCATCTTTTTATGTAATTATTTTCATCAAATTTTTCCTTTGAAATTCTGTAGCTGTGTGAAGCTCTCTGGGACAATTCCATGAAGCTTAAAATTCAACTGACTGCATTAGCCATGCTAATATCTTAGGCTGGGCATGAGCCCTACCATATTCAGCACTCTGTAGAGTGTTAACCCCCTTTTGTGAGCCTGGATGAGCTTGCACTTTCTTTTTTTCTGAAAACAAATATTTTCATCCGTCTTGGTCTAGACGAAAGCTTAAAAGATGTACTGCCTGTGGAGTCCAATCCCAGAAGGCAGAAAAGAACTGAAAACATAATTTTTAAATGTCACAGTTCTGACGTAATTCTTGTGGGCTTTTTGGTCTGCCTAATGGCTCCTGGATATTGGTAATCGCCTCTGATCAGCAGCTTTGATGTTTCATATCCTCAACTTGAAGCACAAATAATTCTGTTACAGTAGGAGTTTAGGAGCTAAGGAAAGGTTGATCACTGACAATTTTTGTTTATCTGATAGTGCACAAAATTAAGTGAAGTTATAAACCCTTGCATAACCATTTTAGGCTTTAGACAGATCTTCCTGTGAACCAATGCTTCCCTACTTCTGAATACCCCTGGTAAAGAGCATATTGACAAAGAAACAAAAGAATTAGGCATCCTATAAAATCTATCCATCTTATGATCTAAATGACTGATGGTGCTGTTAAATTTGTGCCAGAGCATACCACAGTAATGCAATCTTATTCTCTGCCTGTCTCCAAGTTTAGTCACTTACATGATCAATAGAGTTCACTGAACGTGAAATTCTCATTAATATCATGAGTACTAAGAATAAGGGAAGGAAAATTCAAGATTTCATTGCATTGTTAAGTAAGAAAAAGTATCTCACCATATTAGAAGATCCCCAGGGTGTTTTTTGAGTATTAGAACTCAATTTTTTGTGCTTGGGGCTATTTTGACCCCAGTAAGAAAAAACACTTTTTCTGTCTCACTCTAGAAAGATTTTTTTTCTCTTCATCACTCTTCATTCAGGCTAAAAAAATAAAGAACTGGTTGTAGACTTTAAAAAGAAAATGAAGGAAAAGAATAATTAGTTTTAAATTCAGGTAATTGAGAGTGATCTATTATTTTGTCTTATTATAAAGAAATCTCATAGAGATTTTAAAAAATGAAACATTTTTTTTAGGAAACCTTTTAAATTTAACTTTTTTATGTTAGGTCAGTAACTCTGGATATTGAAGGGATGATGGTTTGTTGAATTTAGGAGTTGGCAATAGATTTCTCTCTTTGATTTCATCCTAATGGTAAGAATTTCTTGATGGGTTAATTAGTTAACCCCTGTAATCTCTACCTTTTTTCATGCAAGTACATGATATTACCTCTAGAAGAAAGTTACATCTCAAATGAGTTCCTTTCAACTTAACTAACACATTAAATGAGCCTGTTCATTAAAAGGAAGTCACAGGGAACAGTTTGAAATGCATTACTTTAGAAAGTTTGCAAGTGCCTAGAACACTTTTGCAGCTTCGTAAGTCTTCAAGGTCATGCAGGAAATATTGAGCCTTAAAAAAGTTGGAGGGAACAGCTGCAGTTTTTGAAAACAGTAAAGGCAAACTTGAAACGTAGTTTTATCAAAGCCTGGCTGTTTTCCTATCACAGGGAGAAGACGCCACTAATCTCTTCCTTTTGTTTAAACAGATGCTATTTGCTTGGCAAGTAGCTGAATTTTAAATGCAGGAAATTATTATACAAGAGGAAAAATTTTGACTGGAGGTTAGAAACAGAAGGTTAAGTTCAGGAGAAAATCTTATTTTCTCTGATATCCTCCAAGCTGTGTGAGGAAAGTTTTCTCCCACTGGGAATTATAAATTTTGATATTTTTTCATATGAAAAAGAGGTTTTTTGGTTGGTTTTATTTTTTTTCTAGTTTCCAAATATAATGATAATATTCAAGTAGTAAATAGTTGAACCCTATGGATAGATTTTGTTTGTGTGATTGGATTTGATGTTAGTGAAGGAGGAGAAGGAATAATTCAAGGGATCACAAATTCTCCCTCTCCCTTTGATGTATCATTATACGGTTCCTTTTTACTCTAGCTAAGTCAGGTTAATCAACATTCATAACATGGAGGCACAGGGTTTTTGGCCCATTAATTGCTTATAGCATATCAAAGCTCAGCCATTTTTCCTCATATTTTGAGGCTGGGTTGGAAATCTTATGAAGGGTGGCTATCCTTGGAATGAATCTCAGATAGCATCCACAGATTTATTCTAAGCCACCCAAAACACATGGGCAGAACAGCATGGAGTCCTGATGCAATGCAAAGCTTTTGGACATTTCTGTTTCGACTTAGGCAAGAAAATGATGCTTTGCATTGCACGTGGAATGATTAATCAGATCCCAGTAACTTTTAGATAATGTGTCAGTAGCTGCTATTTTTGAAATCAGCAGTGACCTGATTTAAAAGCTGGTTCCACCTAAGCATGCATGTTCTTTCTCAGAGCACACAAAACTCAGGTGGCTGAATATGATTTGGAGATATAGGTCTAATCTGATCTGCTCAGCTCAAGAAGGGGTTAGCCTTCAGGGCTGAGGAACACAGATTCTTGCTGCAGCAAGTTTTACCTCTAGCCCTTCTGAGAACTTCTCAGATCCAAACACAACAGATGGTACCTCTTGCAATACAATATCTCTTTAACATCATGCTGTGGTTTTGGTTTGGTAGGGGCTCTCAGCATTGATTTCTGCAGAAAATGTTTTTGTTTTTTTTTTT
>VZTN01023422.1:23822-75942 GCA_013400515.1 Erpornis zantholeuca
TTTTTTTCCACTTTTTTTTTTTTTTTTTTTTTTTTTTTTTTTTTTTTCATCAGGATGCATTTTCTACCTTGCAGCATGCGCTTATGGAGAACAGTTGTTCTACCTTTCCTGGGTATTTGTTTGTGGTCACTTGATGTACCCCAGTGCCATAGCTCAAATCCTTCTGCACTTTGGTGGCTTTAAGAACAACGCAAGTCAATGTTTTCCCTGAGACATTTAATTACAAAATGAAGCAATCACTATAGTCCTGTGAAAGGCGTGCAGAGGCCAACTAGGTGCTTCCTGATGGCAAGTGAAAACGGGGTGAATTAAAAAATGCACTGCTTGGCCTCTCACTAACAAACCAGCCCAGGCAAACATGGGAGCACTCCAGGTATGTGTAAGGCTGAATTCGTGTTGCTGACCCATAGAACTAAATTGTTCATGTGCATGTGAACAAACTCTCACTGTTATGAGACATATTTGAAGCATGAGTCTTAGTGATATGTAATACTTTTGAAGTGTGTCTAGAAAGAGCTCTTAGAAAATAACAAAAAAGAAAAGGCGTTGATGTGTCTTTAATCTCTTTCGGTACTTCTTGGAGAACAATGGCAACGTTTGGTGTCACTGACTATTAAATTTTATTGTATGGATTTATGGATTTCAATTTTAGTGTGTAGTTGAGCTTCTATTTAATGGGATGTATACCTATAAACCTATAAAAGTTCTGCTGCTTAATCTGCTCACAATTCCTAAAGCATCACAAAATTCTCTTACGAGTCCTATATTTTTTCTAAGCATTCTCTGGCAGATAAAGTGCAACATTTTTACTGATGGTTTGGAAATGGCCTTTTCTTGAGGTGCATGATATCTGATTTGTTGAAGCCTCTTACTTCATTCTTGCTTTGCAGTGTGATAAGAGTTTAATAGTTGAAGAACAGACACCTTCCATTCTTATTTGCAAAACATTCTTTCCTAGGAAATAATTAATGACACTTGCTTTCAGACAAGTCATACATGTAAAATAAGGGACGAAAAAATGCTTCTTGACTGAGGAAATGTAAAGGTGTTTTGTTTTTGTTTTTTTCTTTTCCCCTGGTTTGCTCTGCCTGAGGTGCTTTGAATGGTTTTCCTTGGCTTAATGAGTTGGCATTTTTTATAACAATTTCCAAGCAGCTTTTCTGTGATGACAGATTGCTGAATCAGTGTGTTATGACTTGCCTCCCTCTTAACTAAGTGCTGACCAGTGACTCAACCATAGGTCTGCACAATTGACAGTGAGCGCTCAGTACTGTGGGCTGACTTTTTAGTGGATCTTAGAGAAATCACAGCAACAAGCTTGAAAAAAGCAATTTCTTTTTAAGTGTCTTGAGTTGCAACACTTCTCCATTTCTAAAGAGAACGTTTGCAAGTTCCCAGGAGAACTTTGACAAAGAATGTAAATAGGAGAAAGATGTTTTGGTAAGGTGTTTCCCTCGTCCAATGAAAAAGCTTTATCTTTGTTTGTTTTCATATATTGTGGGACACTGTGCTGTTCATGGACAGACACAGAGAGACAATCTCTCTGAGCAGCTGCTTGCCAGAGAGAGAAAAAGCTTTCTTGCTTTTTGCTTCTGCATTTGCACTTTGCTTGATGTGCTGGCATGAAATGAAATTATAAACCTAAGCCTTCTGAATTTCAAACCTATGATATGGAGTCATTTTTGGATCAGGCCCTAGTATTAGGGCTTCATTGTCCCCACACAGTACCACCCCAGTGAGGGCTTGTCACCTAAAAAAAGCCACCAAATACTGCCAGTTCATTACTGATGACAAGAAGCATGCAAAGAGAGGGCACAATGCAGAAAGATGGAAGGAGGGCAGTTATCTGTAGAACTAAATTTCTAGAGAAGTAATTTGCATTCGTTTTTCTTGGCTGGCATGTTCTTCAGTTCTGCTTCATATAATCACAGCTGCAGGGAATTGTCTCATCACAAGTGTGTGACATTTCTTCTGTTTGTAGAGACAGGCACAGTGAAAGCTACAGCACTGCATAAGTCATTAAAACTCCTTGGTGTTGAACGAGAAACTTCACTGACAGAATGCTAAGAGTAGTAGTTACGTACCCATTGTACAAGAAAAAAAAAGGTCTAAATTAAATTAAATTACAAAGTAAAATGTCCTCTGCCAGTATGTTATTATGCCACAAGCACAACCCACTTCTTGAGTAATCCAGGGAATGAAAGAAGTTCATGTCATGACTTGGAAACAGCCAGGTGGCTAGAAAATTTCTTCCATGTGGCTAGGCACCCTTGGTACTGGTCTGGTTTGATAGGTTAAACTATGTGTTTTGTAGGAATTTGTTGAGAAGATGAACAAGTAAATAGGCATCTAAGCAAGTCATTATTTTATGCTATCCTGCAATTTTACCCAGCTAATTAAAGTCAGAAAAACACACTATTAAAGTCAAGGTCACAGTAACATTGAATCAATAATCTGAAATTCTTGAATCTTAAAATCTCAGAATACTTCCAAATTGTAAAGCTGGTAGTGGTTTTCTCATGGACAATTTTAAGTGGAGGACTGATCCCTTTCCAAGCATATTAATGTAGTTAGTGCTTTACGTCCACATTGTCCTGGGTGGTAAAGGTTACAGATGACCCTCAAATGTATTTATTCAAGGACCTGAGCATTTACTCTCCTCTTCCACAGCAATCAGTAGAGTCTCCTTGTTTTTCTTCAGACAGCTCCAGAAGTGCTTATAACGATTCTTTATTTCCATTTCCATCTTAAATTATGTTCCTCTTGGTCATTATTTGGCTTGATTTTATTCTCCTTTTTGTTAATAAAATTGGACAAAGCCTTTCAATAGAGGCATTGGTAACTTATACATAATGGCAACAGTAGCACAATAATGCAAGTTTTTGTGCCTGAAGTACCTATTGACTTCTTCCATTATTGGCTGATTTTTACTTTTGAGAAGTGTTAAAATCATAGCTTCCATAAATACACACAAAAATGCATTATATCCATAAACCCATTAAAAACCGTTGATGCCTATTCACTTGAAACACAAGGTAAAATAGAATGATCAAATTCCTTTTTCTTTGTTTTGTAGTCTCCCACAAAATTTGTTGCTGTCTAGAGTGGGAACCTAGAAGCATGGTTGGTCTCAAAATACATACTGTGAAAATGATTTTAAATGATTGAGAAGGAGGAGATTGATTCTCCTCTCCTGGCCTTGAGGAGGAGGGCTTAGGGGTGTTGGTGGATGAGAGGCTGGACATGACCTGTCGGTGTCAATGGGCACTCACAGCCCAGAAAGCCAATTGTATCCTGGGCTGCATCCAAAGCAGCATGGCCAGCAGGGTGAGGGAGGGGATTGTGCTCTTCTGCTCTGCTCTGGTGAGACCCCACCTGCAGTGCTGCATCCGGCTCTGGGGTCCATGACCTAGGAGTGAGTCCAGAGGAGTGCCACAAAGCTGATGAGAGATCTGGAGCACCCCCTCCTATGAATACAGGCTGAGAGCTGGGATTATTCAGCCTGGATAAGAGAAGGGTCTGGGACCTTATAGCATTTTCCAGTATCTAAAGGAAGCCTGCAAGGAAGCTGGAGAGGGACAATTTAGAAGGGCATGTGGTGATAGGACAAGGGGAAATAACTCTAAACTACCAGAGAGTAGGTTTAGATTAGATATAAAAAAGAAATCCTGTACTGTGAAGATGGCGAGGCACATCGGAAAGGAAATTGTGGATGCCCTATCCCTGGAAATATTCAAGACGAGGTTGGATGGGGCCTCGAGCAACGTGGTCTAGTGGAAGGCATCCCTGGTCATGGCAGAGGGAGTTGGAACTAGATGACATTTAATTATCTGCCCCAGGCTGTTCTATGGTTCTATGATTAACCTTCATCAGACTTGTTGTCCTGATAACTCAAGTTTACATTTCCTCTCTTTGCACAGGTTGTACAGGGCAGGAGAAATACACCAAGTTTGGACATGGTCAGTGGCAAAAAGAAGTGAAAAGCATTTTTTTATGTCATGGCCTTTGATTTAATGGAGAATTTTCTTGCTTCCGCCTGAGGTATCACTTCTTCATGCTCAGCAGGAATTAGATTAACATAAGGCTCCAGAGTATTTTCAAGGCAACCTCTTTTCATGACAAGAAATGTTTCAACCTTTTATGGCAATGTAAAGGTCTCCCAGTGAATTAACTTGATTTCACCAGGACATCCATAGTGAGATGACATACAAATATGAATGCATGGAAAGGTGAGTAGGGAATCTTGGCTGAAAGAATGGAACTCAACTTTCTGCAAGAGGCAAAGGACGTAGGACCCCAAATCAACAAGACCGGAATCCTGTAAAAGTATTAAACTTTTTAAAAATACTGTAAATTAAAATACTGTAAAAGTATTAAACAGTCTAAACAGTAAGCATTCAAACAGTGATGCAAATGACTCATGGCTCTCCAATGTCTTCAACAGTTATTAAAAAAATCTGCTTCCTGTGAGTGACAGTGAACTAGACAACTAATTTGCACTATAATTTACACTGTGGCTTTGATCACAAAACCTATGATGTATTTTATTACAATAATTTCTGTTCATAATGAAATGATTAGCATCCTCCAATGTGTGCCTCAAATTTGGACTTATTTCTTTCATGTATCTTATACAATTTGAAACATATCAGTTAATTGGGGTTGTCATTTAGCTGCCAGCTTTACTGGAATAGGTTTTTAAATCCATGTAGGACGCATTGTAATTGAGAATGAAGTTTCAGGTATCTAGTGGTCACTTCATGGTGCTCCAACTAAATATGACAATTTAGAGAGTATAAAATTAGTCTCATCTGCTAAATGCATCCTGCTGTGAAATTGCAGCCAGTTAGAAAAGGAAAGATGCCCTTAGCATCGAAAATGGTTTGAGAGAATATGAAAGTTATAATGGAAAATGTAATAGATGCCAGAAATAATTACACAGGTGACTTCCACAGAGTATGACTGCTATTCCTTGTATTTTTTCAGAAAACCCAAACCCTATTATTAATTAAGCTGCAAAAATAGGAATCTGCTGTAGTTCTTTAACCATCAAATAGTCTGCTTTTCTTTTATATACATTATGTTCTTTCATTCTTTTTCTGTGGAAACAAAGGATCATTTATTATTCAACTTTTAGGGGTTGTTCTATTCTCTCTCCTAATCTCTTGAGGTACTATTTTGAAACAACTTACCCAATGGAAATTTAACATGCAGTGGTGTTATTAAAGATGTATACAGAGCAAATAATTAGTGCAGGACAAATGGCATTGCTCTGAATATTGACTGTAAGAAACACTTATATTGCAAATCATCCATGTGTATGAAGAATAAAAGGAAGCTGAAGAACGGGTAAAGACATCAGGGTGTTGCTGCCTGTAAGTATTTGCTACCTTCAAGGTGGTGGGTTTGGTTTCTAACCAGGAATCATATGTCATGGTGGCTTCTGGGCTGTTTGGTCTACTAAACAGTCTCAGGCATTTTTCTCCTTTCGCTCTCAGTTATCATTATTGGATATAATTCCACTGTTATAATTAAAAGGGGAAAAAAATCTCTTCCAATTAAAAGAACTGCAGAAAGAGAGAGTAGACTGGTCTTGCATATCTTCAGTTGCCTCACTATAGAGCAGCTCTTGAACTGCTAGTACCACTTAATCTGTTGGCATCAGTCTGAAGAGTCTGAAGGCTGCTGTTACTGCTCCCAGCAAGAGCCAAGAGGGCAGGTGGCCACTGCAGTGACAACTAACAACTTGTCCCTTCTTCCTGCTGATCGTGTTCATGAAGGGGGTGAGGCACACTCTGCCGAGGTCACTGGGGAGGAATATGGAAACACACCAAGATACAATTCAGGTATCCAAGGTGTGATGACACTACTTCAGGTATTGGTCTAGGCTTGTTTAGAGCTGGTTTGGGTGCAGGGTATAAATGTAGGCTTTGAACTACCACAGAGGTCTGGTTTACACTGGAGAGCTCCTCCAGGTATCAGCTCACCTAACTTTAGAGCAAATTTCAACCCTGGAGGAGGCTGCAACCTATGATGCATTTAACAGTGACTGGAAAAAATAAGCAGTTTGCATTGTGCATTGCATACTGCAGTGAATAAAGTCAAAGCTAAGCATCAGAAATCTTGAGGGGATTGAAAACATGGGGTTGAGTAGCAATCTTGCAAAGCCAGATACAACATTTAATTGACTGAGCTATGGTGTGGAAATAAACAGAGAATTAAATAAGCACGGCAATTGAAAAAAGACAGTATTTGTAATTCTAGAAAAATAAGACAAGGACGAAAAACAAGGCAACAGGCAATAGTAACAGGTAAATGATGTACCAGTATCAATAAAATATCTCAGAGTAATATCGCAGTAATTTTCTAAGGGATTTGGTTAAAGTTTTCAATACAAATCTGTCAAAACTAACCTTGTTTTTTACTGAGTTAGGAAGGTTTTTTTTTTTTGCTGAATATCTTCCCACTGCCAACACTGTTTAAACTTATCTTAGCAATAATTCTGCAAGAGAAATATTGTGCTAGCCATAATAGAGCAGTATGATAAAAATCATGATGAATAGCAGACTTGACTCAACTCTGCCCCTCAGTTAATGAATAACATCCATTTTTTATTAAATGATTCAGCCAAAACATTAAAGATGGGGCAATCAGGCAGGTCAGAAGCCTTGAGGAGCTACTATATTTTATGAGTTTCTTATCAATTAAATAAGTTTGTTCTGCTATATGTCACTGTTGATTTGCATTTCTTTTTCTGGCCTGGATTCCACATTCCTTATAAGCTCTGTCTCATGCATTATACAGTGGAAATATGAGTCGTGAATTGCTGGATTCCCTTATTTAGATTTCCTCCTCTGCTGCTTCATGCATTAGTTTTCTGGCTCTCTTAATTATACAGTTAAGCACCTGATTTGGAGACAGGGCAGGTTGTGATATGCAAGTGTGAATGTAGTAGGTGTGTAAGAGAGTCTTGGGGTACACCTCACTCTCCTCTTCAGATTACTTAGATGTCACTAACTGTGTGGGTGGGATCCTGTGGCTGCCCTCTGAGATTCCTAGGCTCCCTCAACCAGATACAGCAGGCATTTGAGATCCAGCTCCCCATGGCTGGATCTTACCTAAGTTGAAATTGAAGGGTCTTGTTTCTAGTCACTCTTCCCACAGTCCCCCTTGGAGTGGCTTATTCCAGGTCAAAGATAGAAGACCAATCCTGCAAATCCATACCTATTTGATGAAGCTTGTTTTCATGAATAATGGCAAAAGTGCTTTTCAGGGTTGGGTTGTTTAATTTAGAGCCCAATTATGAGATCATGGCTTATGTTCTTCAGCAGTGAGTATGATCATTAACCAGGATGCAAGGTTTTCAGCTCAGTGGGAAGACCCTGTCATGGACAGACTACTCTTTTGGGAGCAAACATCTTCCACAGCCTTCAGACCAGGTATGGAATTGTGCCAGTGATTAGACATGGTAAAGATCAATAAAAGACAGTTAGAGACACCTCAAAGAGATATGTAATAGAGAGTTGTACTAGTTTGAAATCAAACCAGTGGGAGATGACAAGTCAGAATTATAATTTAATGGAAGAAAATTAAAAGAAAGAAAGAAATAAATGCAGTAATACAAGGATACTGACAAAAGTCAGAAATACAACCTGACACTCTAATGGTGGAGGCAATCCAAGCGAAGCAGTTCTGTTGACACGGGGATCCTGTAGAAAGAGAGGTCTGAAAGTCCAACAGTAGCTCCTTTCCTCTGGGAGTCCAGTAGGCAAGTGCTANTAAACAGAAAATGGGTTGTATCTAATGTCCATGTAAAGTTAAAAGTTCCTTAAACCAACAAATGCTTTCAAAGTCAATGATTTGGCAGCTTGTTTACTATTATTACTACTTACTACTCCTGTAGATATATGCAGGTTTTTTTAGAGTTATTTAAATTATTTATGCTTCAGCAGTGGTAAGCAGCTTAAAATAGATACATCTTGATGGATATTGTTCGGATAAATATTTTAAAGGGTACAGGTTAGAAAAAAAAAGGAAGCACTTCATCTGATTCATCTATTATGACAAACCAGAAAGCATTCTAAAATATTTTTGCTTTCTGGGAAAAAAATGTTCCACACTAAGTATTGATTTTTTGATAATTCTTTCAGGGAGAACTGTGTTCAGTTTTGCTGCAGAGACAAGGGTACTGTGACACTGCTCCAAATCACTGAGGAACTTTTTTATATCAGAATGAAAGACTGCTTAAGATAGCTAATCAAATTATTAGTTGGAATTTGTCAGCCTGTCACACTTAAACCAGTAAGTGGTTGTAGACATTGTCACACCTAAACCAGAATTTTTAGAGGGGGGTGGGACGGGGGGAAGGGGAAATGCTGGTTTGCTGAAAATTCCCCAAATTGTCAAGGTTGTTGAGGTATTTTGCTCATGTAAAAACTGTATCACAGTCATTCTATAATGTCTGTGTTTGTCATCCTGCCAAAAGAAGTCAAACTGCTGCATTACTGATTTCAAGAGAAGGAAGGGGCTTATGGGGGTGCTGTGTAACCACGCAAAGACAATCCTACAACACTATTGGGGGGCAATTGGATTTCTGTGAAGACTGCTTCTCTTTGTGGACAGTCTCCAAATGAAGAATAGGGAAAAAAAAAAGTAAGTCTGTAATCTTGAGAGAAAGATGAAATAATTTGAATTTATAGCCTAAACTTCACGAGTAGAAAGGTTCAGATGGGTCCAATAGTGAGCATGTTGCTGTGAGCAATTTCAGGAAAAATACCAGGAACTTTGGTGCCATCATTGTATCACTCTTGAAAGATGAAGAAGCCTGGTATGGACACTGACACTGTTCAGTATTTTTCATGAAAATTAGAGATTGTTCTGAATAACATGGTAATCATAGTTTAAGTCACCTGCAAAATGGCAGTATGCATTTTATTATCTATGGTTTAAAAATGAATATAACTGATACTTAAAGTGGATTAGAAAAATTATAGAGAGGCCATAAAATACCAACTGAGAGCTGTTAAGATTGTTTAAGGAAGAAAACAACAAAGGTAATGAGGGTTGTATGGTTTATTGCATTTCATATTGTAGGTTTGGAATTCATAGTTTTTCTGGAGCCAAAGTCAGCATACTGTTTTGTTTGTATTGTATGAGGGCAATTCAAAACTTTGTGTCTAAGAAAAAATAAATATTTTCTTATATAGTCTAATCTCTGCTTTTTATTCTTATTCTTTTAGTAAATGACATTTTTGTTAAAAGATAAGAACAAGGAAACTGATTAATATCTTACTTGTATTCTGGAGACAGTAGTATTATTTTCATTAGTGATGACATGACAATTTTCTCCTATAAAAATACTTTTCATCTGTGCTCTTCAAAGTGGAACTATTATTCTAATCTCTGTGTTATGGCTGGTGAAACTGAGTCACTGTGTAGTTCTCTCTTTATCCAAGGCTGTGTAGCACATAAGTGAAAGATCTTGCAATAAAGGTGCTGAAATGAGCTCTTTAAATTGGGTTAAAAACAACAGTATCAGCAGCAGCAAGACATCTTGGAAGTCAAGGATGAGGTGAAATCTCCAATTGGAAATCCCTATGTTAAGACATCAGAGAAGGTTGAGACTTTGTCGCAAGCAAAGTGTGTTAGGGAATAAGATGAAGTACAGTGATGATTCACTGGTGAAAACAAGCCCTTCAAAACAGCCTTTTCACTTTTTAAGTAGCCCAGAAACATTTTAGCTACCAGCTTCGTCAAATGATATAGTTTGAAGGATGACACATTTAGAGAGGGTTTGTCTGTCCCATTCAAGGTGCTTGAAACTTCCATTATGTGCAAGCCAGAGCAGTGGCCATAGGTTGCACCCAAGACAGCTGAGAGAGATTCACTATCACCAACAGAAGGGCTGATTGTCCTCTGGAGATACCCCATTCTCTCCACTGGCTGTGCAGTGAGAGTGACAGATTTCTCCACAGTTATCTAGCCTCTTGACAACCAAAAGTCAGGAGAGAAGGTTGCTTCAGGAAAATAATGTCTCTGAGCCACTATTCAAATTAAAAACTTTTTAGTGCTTATGTTTTGTTGTCAAACTGCTTCCATTTATGAACTACAAGATATCAGTGGAAGTTCAGATCTCTTCAAAGTTTTGAATGGATGAGGTCTGGAACATGTGTTGGAAAGTGAAGAGCGCTAATGTAAGTCAAGACAGCTAGAGGCCATGTGGCAGACTAAATAGGTGTTAGCATGCAGAGAAAAATATTTTCATCAATTAAAAAGAAGATGATGAATCACATTTAGAGTCTGTTCACAAAATATTTCTTGGTGTTGTGTCATTCATATTTAGAAGTCAGGTGCTTGAGAACTCAGGAAGAAAGTTTGCTTCAGGTGTTACCCAAGGCAGCTCCACAGGCAAGTGATGCTCTGATGGATGCAATTTTTTATACACCAGTGTATCCCCTTGAGAATAACACCTGATTTGGAGTTATTTTATTGTCTTTTAGGTCACTTTCAAAAATCACATGTGCAGGGAGGTGTTGGAGGTGACAGAAATGCTTCATGGAGGTAGGTTTAAGGCAAGAAGAGATAACCAAGTAGCTGCTAACTGGGCTCTGCCTAATACAGACCATGGGATTTAATGCAGTCAGTTTTGTGTTCAGCCTTAGCTGAACAGCTCAGAGTGTCCTCCAGCAACAAGCTTTGGTTTGCCAGCACCAAGAAATGGAAAATATATCCATATCCACAGTAGCTTGTTCTCTGAATTGTTGAAATCTTACTACTAATAAGATACACAGTAAACAGCAATACAGGATTGAAACAAATCTCAAGTAATTGATTTTTTTCTTAAGGAGACTTAAAAATCATACTTTTAGATAGCACTCTAATTACTTTTACTTCAAACTTTACTTCAGTAACTACTAAAACTTCTAAGTAAGAAGATCTGGGAGAAATTTTTCTCTTCTGTATGTAACTGTAAATACAGCTTTCTGTATTATTTCTTTGCCAGCCTTTAGTTTATCTTGGAATTTTTGTTGCTTCTCTGTAGTGAATTCTGTGTTTTTCATGTGGATGTTTTGAAACCAGAAAAGGGAAAGCATTTTCAAAATTGGGGAAATGTTATTACATAACTACAAAAAATTGGCAGAGAGAGTCAGAGAAAATATTCCATCTGCCACTAGGTTTAATTAAATCAAAAGCCCAGAACAGAAACAATCAAACATGCACAAACCCAGAATGCAATCAAATTACTTGTATACTCAGAGTTATTTTTATTGTAAAATAAAATGACCCCCAAATACTTTTGTTCCCTTTTATCTACTATGTGTTGTATTATTGTATAAAACAGAACGTTTTTAAAGTAAATAAGTTTTTCCAAACCACACTGTTCTCGTTTATTTATGTTTTGAAGACTGCATATTATATTGTGTAGCCCTCAGGCCATTTTAGTTAGTATTGAAATCCTAGTTAGCATTTTTACCATTGGTTTTTCTTCTGTTTTCCTAGAATGTAATTTTTTGGATGGTTGTTTAACTGATGAAGAGATACATGTTGGCACTATCTTAAGCGGCACCAAATTAACTAAGAAAGTTCTTTGTGAGTGTGGGTGTATGGCAAGCAGATTATTAATAGTTCTCTCCAGACTGACCAGCAGTTTATATCTTAAGACAGCTAAGATGTCCATTTGAATTAGAGATGCCAATAAATTAATGGGCATTAAAAAGTATGATAAGAGGAAAATAAAATGTGTATTTTCATCTGGCATTAAACAGATAGGAAATGAAACCGATGGCTGTTAGAACAGTTCCCACACTTGAAAAATATTTAGGAAATTTGTTAACTATGCATATCCCACACTCACTTAATGACCTACCATTTTTAATACCTTCTGTATGCAATTCATCACTGTAATTGTAAGTATGCTTTCTTTTACTCCCTTTTTCTTTTCTGCTTCTGTGTATGCATGCACAGAAACACGTATGTTATTTCTATTTCCTAAAAATAATAGTAATTCAGAAAAATACACCCTATAGTTTCTATTTGTACAAGGCAAATACAGTGTGTTCAGTTTTCAGAATGTAAATATTTTTTTTCTGTTCATAACTTGACAGGTAAAAATAAATACCATGATACCTCTGGAAAACCTTGCTAAAGGATTACTCACCTTTTTAAGAAGCCATTCTACATGTGCATTTGTGTTGTTTAGATGCAGCAGAGGCTGAGAACTCTGAAGTTTTCGGTTTCTTGTCAGTCACAGAGTATGTTATGCTGGAGATGCAAGCAAATAGAGTCTTAGTTTCCCCAGATATCCACAGATATTCCCCACAGATATCCTGTATCTATGACGATGGAGGGATCTCTCAATGTGCCTCCTTATAGAGTTGCCTGTGTGGATATGCGATAGGATTTATTGTAAACATACTGGGAATCATAGAATAGTTTGGGTTGGAAGGGGCCTTTAAAGGCCGCCTAGTCTAACCACCCTGCAATGAGCAGGGACATTTTTAACTAGATCAGGTCACTCAGAGCCCTGTCCAACCTGACTTTGATTGTTTCCAGGGATGACATCTGTTCCCTTGCTCAGGTTTTACTTGCATTGAACAACTTAAAGCATCAGACTTAAGGAATATGTGAAGCATTACTGCCAGAAACCAACACCACAGTGTTCAACCTTCAGAAACAAGATGGTGTANCCAGGACATGGTGTAACTCCCGTTTCTTGGGATGCTGTTGGTTTGAGTCTAGTGTTGTGTTCAAACTGACATGGCTACAGCAGATAATGGGAAGCAATGCTGCCTGCCATGTCAGTGTGTCCTGAGGTAGCGTCTGCCTTAGATGGAAACAAGATGTGCTACTGCTTCTAGGCTAGGTCTGGTTTTGTGTCCTTTCTTGGGAGACATTCTTGTGTTGTGGTTGAGAAATGGGGGTGCATTTCTGTGGTTCTCCTTTTCCCGAGAATGTCACATGAGGTAAAACTGTGCATGATAATGCTGGGCCTGACGGCCTCTGTGTGGGCCACACTGCTGGTAGCACATCCTGCTCAGCCTGCAACTGAGAACACCCACTCCTCACCTTTACTTCCAGGCCTGTCTCTGCAGCCACGGGGAATTTAATTGTCTCAGGCTCTGTGTCTCACTGGTCAGTGGCTGGATGAGTGCCATGCATTGAGGGTCCATGTTCATTCCTCTTCTGGTGTCTATCAAGGGATGCACCAGGCTGTTGACAACTGTGCTGTTAGGTCTTCATTTATTATTGCTCTGGCCCACCTGCCACAAAGGAAGTGTTATCCTCTGGTTTATTGAGTTTCACTTGACTGTTGCATGCTAGCTAGAGACTTATTTCTTATCACATCTCATAGCAATCATATCTTTGAAGAATTTTTTGCAGTTTTGCCAGGCATCAATAAACCCAATTCCCAGTGGGACTTGGACCTAATATTTTTCCATGCTTGTGTAAAAGCAGTTTTTCAGTCCATGGCAATCTATTGTCTGTTGCTTATATTCAGGAAGGTGGCAATCTTGAAGTAAGTTCTGTTGTCCTAAGAATAGCTGGAAAGAAAAGTGAACTGAGTAAGATGGATATCATTAAAACAAGTATAATTTTAAGAAAAAGGTGGTTTGAATAGTTTTCTGCAGTGTATTTACATTAGCATGTCTAATGCAGCTGGAAAAAATAAAGAGTATCCCAGCATTTTACCAGAAAGATAAGCGTGAATTTTGGGTTCTTTTTTTGTATTTAGCTCTTTTCCTTATGCTTTTAGTGTATCAGATTATTCTGTAATATTTGAAAAGAGGAAGAACACTCTACCTGAATAAAGTGTAAACCAATAGCAATATAAATGTACTTGATATATGAGGAAAGAAGAGAGACGCAACTTTTCATAAGGTTAGTAAAATGAAAAGATGACCTTGCAGCAATTTAGAATTTCATAAGGTACCAGTGAAGTTTTAAGTTCTGACAAGTTGATTACTGTTAGTGAGTGAGAAAAGCCTCTGGAGAGTACTTTGGAAAAAAGGAATTACAAGATTTTTCAGTCACAAAATTAAAAGCCATTTCCCTAAAAGATGCTGAGATTTAATTTAAAATTTGAACCTTTGAGATATGTACTAATGACCTCTTTTCCCCATACGCTGAGACAGGGAAATGAACAGGATTGTAAATTACATGCCAAATGATTATGGATGAAATCATAGTGAACAGGAGGCTCATGTCAGTTATGGCCTGGGACTTATGTACAACTCTGGTACCCAGCTTAGGTCCTCATCTGCTGTCACGGATGTGCCTCTGCTGTTCTGGGGACATTGTGGTGAGTGGTGTGAGCCAACTGGCTGCTCGATTTTATTTTCTCTGAGGAAAATGAATAGGTTGCAGGCTAAAATAAGCAAGAATATTTATACACATAGTGATCTAATGACACCAAGGCATAAGGAAAAGCTGAGAAATAGCACTCTGTTTCCCTAAGATTTCTATTAAAGGGTTTAATGATAAAAATGAGGAAACTAATCACAAATCTCAAATTAGTTTCAAAGACATGAAAAATTTAAGCCCCATATCCTTTAGAAAAACACCTTTAACATAGAGCTTGTTTTTAATTGAGCTGATGTTCAACAAAAGTATTTAAATATTAAAAAAACCTTCTATTTATGTTATCTGAATCAGTGGCCCATGTGGAATTTAAATTAGTTAATTTCACAGATTTTAATAACAAAAAAATTATTCTGCATTTCTGAGTCTTTCAGGAATATGTAGCTTATTCATAATGATATAGAGATTTGTGCTGGGGTGTCTCAACAATGATGAGAGCAATGAAGGGTGTAATTCTCTAGATAATGAAAAAGCTCTTCATCTTTCATTAACTGAGGAGGTCCAAAAGGTCCCGAATTGTTTTTTCTGAATGAAGAACAACTAGCTTCAGAAATGTTTTGCATACCTGTTCAGGGATAACACTATATGCTAAAAATAACCAAATCCCACTGGTTAGCTCTTTCACTCAATTGGGGTGTCTCACTGGTGATTGAGTGGCTGATTTTTTATTTGATCCTTTGGAACTGGTCCTATACTTCTGAGGAATTCTTTGGCAGGTACAGGGTCATTAAAAAAGTCATGGTTGCAGTTATTCTTCTGCATTAGGTCCTGTTTGCAATTATTTATATATATTTAGGGAAATCCATAAAGGATATGAGGGGACTTATATATATGGAATATAATGTTCACATGACACTGAAAGAAATAGCATTATATAACTCAGTACCGATTCAGTGTTAAAAGGCTTTGGTGATAGACTTTAACTCTTACAAATACATTGGGCATTTAAACACAACCCAGAGAGTTCAGCAGATCTCATCCCACATATAGTAAGTGTATGGTTAACATTGTTATTTGTTTTACATTTTGTCCTTTCTGGCAAAGATACACATCTATTTATATTAATAAAAACTATTTATAGGTCAGACATATGAATTGTACCACTGGCTGAATTGCACAGCAACTAAATCCCAGTTTTGGCCACATCCAAGAAATTTTAGGTCCTGCTTATTTCCTGTATTACTTTCATTCATGCATAGTCTCGTAGGGAATGTCTATATAGATTTGCGAATACCTTATCCCTTCTGTCTTGTTTGATCCTACTCTGAGTATCTCGGAATTTCCTGATTTTAAGCTAAGATTCCTGACAGTTTTCTTGTGTCCCTGTATTTAATCAGTTGTGGGATAAGTCTAGTGATGTTTATCTCGGTGTGAAAAGCTTTTATTCCTTTGTTGAAAAATGCCTTGTGAGAGCAAGGCATTATTATTTACAAATTTAACTCCTGGCAGCATTGAGTGGTATCACCAGAATGCTAAAAGACCTGTAAATCTATTGTCCATTCCAATACATTTTCAGAAGGTAAAATAACCAAGGAAAAGCAGCAAACTGTGAAGACAGGAAAACTACTGGCCTAGTGTGGCTGGGATGGCAAATACAATTCTCTTTCTTGCTCAAAACCAGGGAGCATCTTGTGTCTGAGCAAGTTGATGTAAAGTATGCCTAGGGGAGTCAAGTAGGGAAACAGCAGACACAGACAGCAGTAAGACATTCTTTGGAGCAACAACAAAACAGATGGTTCAATGGCCCCCTGTCCACTCCAGAGAATATACAATTACTTACAGGACAAAGCCCATCTGGTCCTATAATAATCTGAGAATTCATCATGGCTAAAACTGCAGTAGGCTTTTTGCCAGCTGTTTAAATTGACTTGATCAGTCCCCCTATAAACCTATCTAAAAGAATTCAATCCTCTCCACCCTTTAACCTCCTGTAATAGTTTCACCTCTTGCCTTGTGATCAGAAAAACAGAAGAAACCTGTGCCACCTGTTAGCTTTGGGAAGGATGGCCTGTGCCTATTGGAAACTGCTGCAAATGAAGTGAGCAGTCATAAAGTTTTAGAGGCCACCCTGTAAACTTTGAAATTTTGGCACTATGACTGATTGTCTGAGGCCAGACAGATAAAGGAGATAGCATGTAAAGCTGTATAAAAGTATATCTCATCATGAAAGCACAATATTTCCGAGACGCTAAGCCAAGGACTTGTACTGCGCTCAAATGGAGCAGGTGATTGTGCTATAAATAGGAGCTTGTAGAGGTAGAAGGAGAAAACAATATAGCTGTACTGGGACAGACTGCAGATTTGGGAAGTGGGGAACAGCAGTGGCATTTTTTAATATTCAGGGTCCATGAAGTCATGGCTTTTTACCTTTTGCAGTCACATCTGAACAACAAGATGCACACAGAAATCTCTCAGCTCAGGGCAGGAGCCAATTTGCTGTGTAAGTTCAAGGTTGTGTGAGGCATGTGTTTGCATTAAACTGGGCCCTGGGTGTTTAGATGGCCAGACTGAGGGTAGTGTGCAGGGCAAGAATAAAAGGTGCTCAAATTCAAGCTGCAATCTCCTGCAAGTATCCTTGGAAAGTATCCTGAGCCCTTATTTCTTAAGTTCTTTCATGCACACTGTGTCACTTTGGGGGAGTCTCTGGGTCAAATAATATATACAGTTAATTTCTTACTAAATTTTATTCTCTGCGCACATTATTGCCATTTTCAGCATTGATCTGATTTTAGCTTTCGTAAGAGCCCAGCTGGTTTCAGTATGCAGTTGACTTACAGAAACCCATTCAGCCTTTTTAGCCATTTACTTTAACAATCAAAGAGGCATGATTGCTACCTGCAGGTGACAAAGGGAAAGGAGAGGAGTGGAATGAAGAGATACATATGAATATAAAACTCGTTTGTCTGCATATGAAACCAATACTGTCCTCAGGATAAAACAAAAGCCTTCTTCCTCAGCCAGGCATCCAGTCTTGTGAAATGAATGCATCCTCTAAACATCTTTCTAATTCAATCTCTATCATTTCCATACCTGCACTGCAGCTAAGATTTTAGTAACCAGCTGCCAAAGAAAAATGTAGAGGCGTTGCAATATGTTTTCAGAATCTGGAATAGGTTTCAGCCTGTCACTGGCTCAATTTCAGGCTTTTTGACAAGCTATAATCTGTCCTGCTTGGAATAACTGGCAATTTTGCAGGCAGAAGCTGTGCAAACAGCCAGAAAAATGGACAGCTATTATTTTAAAAATATTATTAAGGATAAGAAAATGAAAACTAAAAAGCACAGGTGTTTTATTTTGAGTGCTGTTTTTCAGATTAGTGAATATACTTTTTTAATTCTACCTGGTGTTACGATTCTAAGACTGTAAAACTGTGACTAGTTTAGCATTTGCTAGGAGAGGAACATATGCCATTTATCTTATGGGAATATACAGTGAGCTGGTATGCCAGATTACACAAAGAAAGGACATATAATTTGATATCATATTAACAATGCACTCCTAACATCTAGGTGCTTTGATAATAATAAAAGGTGCTACTGCATGGGAATTTGACACTGCTTCCAGAAGGTCCTCTTCTTGGTACTTTTTTGCATTTTTCATCACTGTGACCTGAAAAAATGACCTGAAAATGTCACTGATTCTACATATTTTTTTTTCTTTTAAAATATATAGCATTTGAATTTTCTTTCAAAAAGTTGTAATATTATCTTGTAGTTAAAATGTTGCCTGTTTTACCTGGTTCTAGTGTGGTTCTTGCAACTCTGTGTGAGTGTATCAGTGTGTCTGTCGCTGATGGGCTCTGTTGCCACAACAGCTGCACTCCCAGCCTTGCTTACACAGAGGTCATCAGGTGTCACTGAAGTACAGATGTGCCCTCAGCTTTCTTCTGCTTCAGCACTTCAGGTGTACACTTTTTTAGTATGTCTTCTAAGAGATGTCAATAATTCCCTCTGCAGCAGTAGCATATGGAAATATACACCATCCTATGTCCCCAAGCAAGCCACAGTAGTGGGAGCAGCACATAAGGATGTACCCAGACATGAATTTTATCCAATTAAGACCCAGGTGTAACTGAGAGATTCAATGATGCATGAGGTTTTCATGGGCTGCTAGCATACAATTGAATTTTATCTGAATTGACTACTGTGCAAACATGCCCAAACCCAAACCTAATGACTGTGGAAGGTATTAACCTCTATCAGTACTGTACATGACACCTTGGCATCCTCTGTGTTTACAGTTTGTAGTGAGCGCTTCATTAAGATTCCTGTGTGTGCTTGCCATTACTGCAACACTGCAGGGACAGATTAGAATAATATGAAATGTTTATAAATCACGTTTAGGAATTCAAACAGTAAGCACAAAATTGCTACTTTCAGGTAGGAGAAAATAAGATTTCAAAGCAATTATAGAAGATTTAATGTATCTGGTCTTTTGTTGCTTCGATTCAATAGCAGGTGTTTCTGTATATAAGGATGATGGGAAAGCAGTTCCTACCTTATTGAGCAACTGGATTTTTTTTTTCTCTGATAATAATTTCCTCTGAAGTAACATCACTGATTTGGCCTACTCTTTAACATTAAAAATATATATACATATAGATATATTTAATTTGATTAATTTGAGGAAGGTCTGAAGGTGCATATGTTATTCTGTGTCCTTAGATCATGTGTTATTCTTGGCAGAATTTTAAAGAGCTGACATAAGTGTCTCTTTTCACCATTTGAAGCTTAAAGTCATGAAAGTATTTTATTAGCACCTTCATATCACTTAAAGCTCCATAAATTTTATAACTATCATTTTTATTTGAACATGCATAGAAGGCAACACAAAAATGGAAATATGCAGTCATTAAAATTTCATTTAAGCTCCATGTCATTGTTATTTAGCTAATTACACTCTGCATAATACCATGCATCAGATGAGATGTAAGAACTGATTTTCTGCTGAAGGCATGCAGTATTGGTTGTGCTGGCTGAATGGGTGAGAGAAGCTCTGAAGTTGCACTGATGTTGCTGTTCCACCTTGTTGCTGAAGTAAGGACTTCATGTACTTAGATAAGGCCATTTTCCTAGACCACGGTCACCCTGTCTGAAAGGTAAAAAGAAACTGTTTGAATGACCTCCTAGGGTTTTGGAATAATAGAAGGTATTACTTGCACAAACCCCCTGCTTTGCTCATAGCCTTGGGCCATCATGACTACAAAGGCGCTGCTGTCACAGTTATTGAAAGGTTTTTAGGCACCTGTCTTCTGAAAATTTCAGATTGCTCTGAAAGGTTAGGATTGCTCAGATGACTAGGATATCACATTTCTGAAGTGCTCAAGTAACATGGAATTTTGACAAGTCCCAGTTTTCCTGTAGTTTCTATGAAAGCTTGCTTCTGTTATGGATTTTCAGTGGCTCAAGTGTCATCTCTGGGAAAACAATCCAACAAAACCAGACAAACTTTTGGATAGTTGAGACCATTTGTCTGTCTTCAAGTCTGAGAGAAAATGTGGATCTGCATGTGACAAGCATATCAATATTGAAAAAGGGCAGTAAATAGTGTGATGCAACATGTAACTTTTGGTAAGTAGTCTAGTATTACCAAGGGGCAAATCCTACTCCAGAGATAGAGCAAGAGCAAACATCATTTTTATGTAGCTGTTATGTGCATAACAATGCTAAAGCAGTGTTCTGTATTGAGAAGTGTGACCTTATGTATCTTCTAGAACCTGAATAATGGGCTCCATAGAGATAGTGTTCCCAAGACACAAAGCTTTTGAAGGTTTGTTCCCTTTCCTTGGCTTCAACAGTTTCATAGCAACGGAGAAAGGTACTCCTATTGCATGAAGCATGCAAGGGATTAATTTCAAATACAGGTCATGTTTAGTGTACAGACTTGAGTCAGAAATATTCTGTTATCATATCACACAAATGCTAAAAGTAATGGGACTCAGTTTGCTCAGTTTTGAGATGGGGAATGGGATTAGCCTTGGCTATAACTGCTGTCATATACTGAAAATGCTTCTGACTGCATGTATTCCAAGTACATTTTCAGTTCTAGTGAGACTAGTGTTATCTGTTCCTAGATGTGCATACTAAGAAAGAGACATTATTCATGTTCAACTTCAAGAGTTTAATCTAATGGTCAGGCTGATACTAATGTATGTAGCATTAATAGTTATGAAATGAATGCAGTAAAGAAGTTGGTAATATGAGCCCAAGACCTACTGAAATAATAAATATTCTAATGGAGATAAATATTCTATGAAGGTTGGTCAGTTAGTCTGAAGACACCCCATGGCTTGTAAGTTTCTGGCTTTTGCATTATTAATTATTTAGCTGAAAAGGAATCAAAAGATTCAGGACACTGAGAATGGTTATTTTTGTCACCCTTGTTCATCTCTCCATTGTTAATTGTGTTGTAGGGAAAACGTAGAACTCTAAAAGTATTTAAAGGCAACACAAATGTGTGTCAGAATTTACAGTGGTCCTTGGAGAGACAAAAACCAATATTTTTGGCATTCCTCTGAGTGACATAAATGAAATCAGTCACTAAGCACCAGTGTTTCATGCAAAAATGTGCTCTAAGACACTGAGAAATAGATAAGCAGATTGTTTACATCTGGCTGTGTCTTGGGAAGGCCTTAATCAAATCATCTCAGATTTACATTGCACAGTCATCCTCTGTCACTGGTAGCATCAGAATTTTCTGGCCTTTTTAACTCAACACATGGTGTGGCAGACAGTTGCTCTGGCACCGTCTGTCGTTTTGGTGCTCTTCCGTGTAATGCAGAACAGGATTGTGATCAGATCCTAAACAATCTTAACTCCACCTTCTTTATTGCTTCCTGTCTGTGCTTAGTGGGATCACACGGCAGATCACAGTAGTTAATTCTTCTAGATGCCTGTCACAGCACCAACACTTGGCTTGTGTTAGAGGTTGCTACAAAACAGAGAGCTGTCCCTCAGGAGCTTGTCAGAGGTTGCTCATTTCACAGAGGCTATAAAAGCTAATTCATACTTGATAAGAACTTCATATGAGATGACAAGACGTGAAGAAAAACACTGCATCACCTTAACACAACCTTCAACAAATGAGTTCTGTCTTGTTTTCACAGTAGTAACTACTGAAGGCACATCTGACAGCTGGTGCACGTGGCTGCTATTTGATTTAATACTGTTCTCTTGTTGATCACAAACAGTTTTTGCAAATGTCCACTCCAATTTGCTTTCAACCAGAATGATGTTTATTAAATGATTGTGCCTACATCTTTCCTAATTTTTAACATGTCTTTTGTAGATCAAACACAAATGAAGAGGGGTTCAAAAGACAGAGAAGATTGGAGGGAAAGTGTTCCCAGGTGTTTGCACAGCAAACTCTGTGGTATGTAACAACACTTGCTCTGTGGCTCCCAGGGTGGGGAGGCACAGCCAGGGAGCCACTTCCCTGTCAGATGCTGCCACAGCACTTGGAGGTTTCCCCAAGAGAAAGATATGGCAGAGTTTAATAAGAGAGTGTAAGGTGTTGAACTGAGCCAAGTGTGAGGTGGCCCAAAATGGCAAACAGGTTTCATGGCAACAAACTGTGACCATTAGGCAGTGGTTACACTGAGCCCATAGAATCCCAGCAGAGCCCTTTTGTGCTGGACACTGTACTGGAACTACAAGCTGTACTGTTTACTATCTCTTGGCCTTTGCTTTTCCTTGCTATTTTGCACTCCACAGAAAGGACATAGTTTTAACTTGATGCAAAACCACATAGATGGTTAGGTAGGTAACAGCCTTAATCATCTATGTGGCATTACACAGTGATATATCAAGACATTTTCAGGAAGAACAGAAGTTTCCTGTTAAATGACTGGATTTTCAAACAAAGGTATAACATTCTGGATGGTAGCTCTATGTAGCTACTACATTAAGTGCAGCTCTTGTGTTTTTAGCCATCTCACTGATTGTTTTATGTAAATTTTACCACAATAAGTCTCCACAGGTCATTTGTCCTGAATGTATCTGGTGGACTTTGAACAGTGAATAATTGAATATTTTATTGTAATGTTTAACTTAGTCTCAGAAGATGTGTCTGAAAAAGCATAGGCTATAATTTATTTCAAATACAAATAAAATATTAATCCATTGCTGTCTGTGCTATTATTAACATTTGCAAGGAACTAAGTCCCTAAGTATCTCTCAAAAGCTGCTAAGAACATAATTACTGGAACACTCAGTTATGGCCTTTTAATTTCATTTTTTACTAACTGGCTTGGTTAATTGCAGCATACTCAGTGGGGGGTGGGTCAAGGCACTATTTCATTGGTATATGATATTTGCATAGAAATCTTTAGTGCCTTTAAGTGCTCTGGAGGAATATTTCTAATAGAGTTCCTAAAATGCAATATTCTTGCCTTCCTCCCCTTTCAATCCTTCTATTTTTTTCCTCTTCCCCCTGTTTATGTGGGTGTGTATGTACATTTTAGGTGAACAATTAACCTGTCGATGTGTTTGGAAAGTTTTCAAAAATCACTTTCCTACTGGTTTTAGGAGCAATAGCAAAATTAGAAAGCACATCCTGACAGTGGATGATGCAGTCGGAGAGGGGATGCAGAAATATGGATTTGAACCACATCAATACATGTAAAAACACATATTAGTAAATTCTCAAGCTATAACTAAAGGCATTTTTTTCCTGTAGGACAGACTAAATTTAGAGTCAGTAAGGTAGATAATTTAAAAAAAGTGTTTGGGCTTTTTTTCCTGTGTGGTAGTCATTAAATGAATGCATGAAAATTAATTTGAAGTATTCACATAGAAACTTCTATTCAAAGAGAACAGATATCAATCAAAAATGAAAGGAACCCCTAAGTTCCAAGACAGATGTGATCATGTCTTAAGATGGGTGCAGAAAGTCTATCTGCTTTCCAGTATTTGTACAATCACTTATTCACAGAGCAAAGTACTTTGAATCTTTCTCAACCTTTTCTCAGAATGGAAATTCTTGAGGACCAGGTTCAGCTACCTGTGGAGAGCAGGCATATAGAGCTAGCTCTAGAGACAGCCATCCTCCTTCTTTGGTGCATGCACACTTGTCGTGGTTCAGGTGTGTAATGTTTTGTTTGTTGTCTAGCCCACAGCTTTACTGCTGATTCTTCTGATAGACACTTTTGTTGCTTCCAGAAGTCAGTCTGGGAGTCTCTTTCCAGAACCACATGGATGATGTTTCTTGGCTGGTTATCTATATATTTTGAATTCTGAATTTATTCCAGTGTCTACTCTTAAGTCTCGCTTTTCTTTCAAGGGCTGCACTTTCATACTTTTCCCCATGCCTCTCAAGCATGCTTACTCTGGTCCCAATGAATTCAGGGAAGAAAAAAGCAAGAACAATACTCTCTCTGGGTATGGCCCAGAGCTCTTTAAAGTTAAAACCCCCAAAAGGTTCAAGCTTAAAGTCCTCTATGCATGCTCTCACTGTTTCTTTTATTACGTATCCCCCCATAGTCCCTAAACACTCAGAACTGGCTCTCTGGGTGTACAGAAAAGGATAATGAATCAGAAGCCTCTCTAAACAAATCTATACACTTTTTACCAAAAATTTAAAGCAAAGTCTACTAGCAATGTCACAAACACTGTATTTCTGCAGTTCTTGAGGGTATCTCATTAAACATCAGGAAACCCCTGAAATATTTCAATAATGTTGTTTATTGCAACATACGTTTTATGTTTGCATATTAAAGTGTTTTATATTCCAGTTGATAAAGAAACCTTTCAGCTACAACTTTCAAAGCCACTGGTAAATTTACAAAAAAACTGGTAAGCATCAACACAGTGCTAAATTCTAATAAAAGAGGAAGGAGCCTGGAAGCTGATAAGACAGGTGGTGACTCTGAGAAGAAAGATAGTTCAGGCAAGAGTAAGCAGAGAGCACTGAGTCGTAAAGAAAGAGCCTAAACATTTTCAGGAAGTCTAACGAAAACATTAAACCTGTGTATGAGAGTTGTAAACAACACAACTGGAACATATGTACTACTAAGAACACCACAGATCTGGCATCAATTAGGGGATTAATCTTCATATTACTGTATGTATTTGCCCCTATATTTGTGTAAGAAGGAAATCTTATGATTGAAAGTCTTCAGTATATTATATATAAGAGAATGTTTTCTTTCTGCGGGTCTTACCACAGCTGTGAGGGAAAAAAATGACATTGTAAAACTGAACAAGAAGGGTGAACAGACATTCAGTGGTGGAAAAAGATGAGTTAATTCCTCCTCAAACTGCTGAACTGTCAAGTAATGGGTTGATTTTGGTAGTGGTGGGATAAAGAAGTGGTGTGGTGTCAGGGTGGGATATGTTAGTGCTTATGTAGGTAGCTGAGGTACTCTGGTGGTTAGGTCCAGAAACAGATCAGGAAGAAGTTCTGGCATTTCCTTCCCTCACTAAAATCTCACTCCAACCTTCCTTACCCACTGCTTCATGCTCAAGTCACTTCCAAGCTGATGCCACCTGTCATTCTGAATTATAGGATGTTTTGTGATTTTAGAGGCTCATTGTGTATAATAGATATTTAATTGCTGCTATTGTCAAAAGGCATCTTCAGCACCGTCACAAAGAAATATTCCTTTCTTTGCTGCGGGTGGAGACCTGTGAAAGAAGGGGGCATTCCCTTGGCAACAAGTTGTAAATAAGTACCTGACTAGCCGAGGTTCAGATGTGCTGGGCTGCTCTACCCTTTATGGAAAAGGGTAAAACTTGTAGCACATGGACTAGGAAAGAAAGTCAGCATCCTTCATCCCTGAGCCTTACAGAAAAACATGTCTAGGCTGGTTTCAGGAAAATCTGTTATCACAATGTCCTTCCTGTTGAATGGAAACTGTCCGAGTTTAATTGTTGTCTCTTTTAACTGAGCAGACACTACCCTGGAAGCAAAACACTGGGAGTCACATCCAGTTTAGCATTTATGGTACAGCAAGCCCATTAAAACAGGAAGTAAGGGTGTACACAAAGGCATGTTCACAAAGGCAATTTCACAAATTTAAAGTATTTTCCTTCTGTTTTTGTCTTCTTTTGAATCACAGATGTACTCGCAGTGCTTTTTTTCAGTCAAAACAAGTGCAAAAGAAGTAATAAAGGCAAAAGATAGATACTATTTTCATGTGTAATGAACCAGCTTATGTAAATATGATGAGGAATTTGGTACTGTTCTTGTAGTACCCATTATTGATACAGTGTAAGATTAAATGTTTTTTTAAAATGGTTACTAAATTTTTCACAAACTGAAGAATCCTTGATTTATAAGCTTTGAATGCAAAGAGAGTCACAGAGATTTTCATATCAGTGAAAAAACTGTAATAACCTGGACCCCTGGGGAAGTGTTTCATTTGTTTGGTGGGAGATTTTGTACGGAACTCTGCAGTTTCTTACTTGAAACAATGAGCTGTCAAAGAACTGAGATTCAGCTGTTATCTGTATATATGCTGTGGATACTAGAGTAGTGTATTTATGCTACCTGTGGGGAAAAGTGTCCTTTAAATAGAAGTACTCAAAGTTTATTGTGAGCATCATATGTCTAAAATGTTATGTAAAAATTCTGAAGGAGTTAAAAGAAGAGTTTAATGAAATATTAACTACTTTTAGGTTTGATGATATATGCAATATTTTATTCATATTTTTGTGTCAGAAAGAAACATTTCTGAGTAGGAGTTGAGTGGTTCCCAAATGGAAAAAAGAAGAGGTCACAGCTAATGTGTAATGTGAGTGAACAGAATGAGTGTTTATGCAGGTGATAATGAGCCTGAAATTTTAACCAAAGAATTATCTATTATTCCAAACTAGTGCTTTAGTTTGTTTTAACTTGGTGCATTTCACAGAATGTTGTGTTCAAGATGTTCATCAATTGTTCAAGAGAGCAAAAATGCGTGATGGCACAATTTATATATTTTACTTAAATGTATTTTAGTGTGTATGCTAGCCCACGTGCATAAAGCATTGCACCCTTGAGATCTGTGCTTTCCCAGCTCAGCAGGCTTTCATTTAACTTGCTTTGGATGGGAAAATAGGGGCTCAAGAAATTTATTTTTATGAAAAGAATTATCACTTCAGAAATTGGGGTTTGAAAGTCTCTAGATGACATAAATTCTTGAAATTCTCTAGCAGAAAATGGTACAATTTTTAACCAGGGAGATAAATATTACAGTTTAAATACACAGCACTGCAAACTTAAGGGAGTCAAAATTGACTTGTTTCACATACCTTTGAAACATAGCATTAATTTCCTACTGCACCTCATATAGCATGATGCACTTGTCTAAAGCATCTACTGTGGTGGATCACCAAGAAATGAGTATTTCAGCAGGACAGTTTTGATTTTTAAAATTATTTCAAAATGCTTCAGTTTTTTATGTTGAGGCTATTTATTTTTTAATCATGCATTTGTTTGAATTAATAGCATTTCTAAACAAAATAATTGCAAATACATTGAAATACTAAACAATTGATTTGATGAATGATAGGCAAATGATTTGAAAACTGATTTTGTTGTCTTCCTGTCATCACTACTTCTACTTCTCCCATCCTCCCCTATTCATGAAAATTTTTGATTTCGTTAAATCTGCATTTTTTAAAGTTAAAAATAATTTGTGAAACAAGAATGCTTGTAAAGGCACAGTAGCCATCAACTATGTTGTTAGTACATATTTATTAACATTTTTACTGGTATTTGCACACAGTCCACTGCCTGATTGGAAATGGTAGTGGACATTATCTTCACGAAATATTTGCTCATTAATTCTCAAGAGCACGATTTTTTTTCAGTCTCTGCCTGCTATTAAATACATTTTGCACTACTTCAAATTATTTCATGGAGATGTTATAATAAGTTTTGTTTCTGCATTTGAAATTCTTTCATTCACAGAACTCTCTGAGTTTAATGGGAATTTTTCTTCAGGAAAGATTCAAATCATTAAGGACACATATAGAAAAAAAATTCTATTACTGATGTTAAACTGAAGGCTATTGTCAAAATTACTCATCTTAATAGGCAAAACACAGACCCAACAATACAAAAAGTTGAAAATACAAACTTATTCTTGGACAGAAAAATGAACTTAATAAGTGCAAATAGACATACAAAAACAAAATTGCCATCTTTATTTCACTTTAGGTTTCTCAGCTGCTGCATCATGTCCCGCTTATATTTCTAACAATATATCAATTTGTCTGAATTACCATTGTACTCTCTGAAAGCCCTACTTGCAGATCCTCAGTAGGACAGAGACGTATGCCTTTTCACTTCACAGTTCCATTTAGGCACAATTATCCTGAGTTATTCCATTTCTACACACTCTGTAGAGATTAATTTAAGTGGCAGTTGTGCAAGCCTGTGCAAGTTTCCTGCCACTGGGAATTCAGATTTTAGCTGAACTTCAGGACAGAAGTTTGAGCCTGACTACCTTTGCTTTAATTCCCCATGCTTCTCATTTTTCCTCCTTATAACTCAGAAATAAATGATTTCTCTGGGAAAAAAACACAAGTTTTTGGCACTCAGGTTCTTCCTCAAATCCTAAATATAGAGGTAGTTCATGCTTTGTAAGTAACCTCATTGGAGGGTGCCTGAGACTCATGTGGTTTGCTCAGAAATTTGTAATTCTAAAAGCAGGTCTGGGTCTATATTCATATGTCTTAGCTAGCTTTATTTGAGTATTCACTTAATTAAAGTGATTAGATTAGGAGCCATCTCATGGCGGAGGTCTCTGTAATCACTGGGGGAGACAGACTTGGCTCTAGAAGTGTTGTTTGTTTGCTGTGATGCTGTGGAGTGGGAACAAACCAGCCAAGAGGTGGCCATTGACTCACCACCTGTCCCATTCCACTGTAAAAGGGGGAGCTGGGAAGGATTCTTTTGACAGATTTTTCTGATGAAAAACCAAGCACAAACATGGCAACATTATATCTGAGAACCGTTTATTGAAATAAAAGGGGGACAGAAAAGAGAGCAGAGAGGGGAAAATAAGAGAGAGAGAGGGGAAGAAACAGAGCACGGGGACAGCATTACCACAAGGAATTCTGAGCGCTCTGTCAGCATCAGCTCAGCAGACAGAGTGTATGTGCTGGGTAGCTCCCGTGGCGGGCTGGGCGCCATGTTCAAATGGCAGCGGGCAGCGTGTCCCGTCTGGCGGGGGAGAACAGGCTGCTCTAGGCACAGCCCTGCTCCTGCAGCAGCCGCCAGCTTCCAGAGTCGGGGTGCGGCTCTGGGCAGCAGTGTCAGTCGTGGCTGGGTAAAAGTGGGGGCGACAAGCCAGTTGCTATGGGCTAGTGTTATCGTAAGTTGGTGTGGCAGGCGGGGGGGCGGCTGGCTGTGGCGGTGTTTGCTTTGTCGGGAGGTAGTGGAGCACAAAGTTATCGCGGTGACGAGCTGATTCGCAGGAGCACTGAAGCAGGGCAAAGCAGGCACAGGCAGGAAAGCAGGACCACAGGGAAAGAAAAGCAAAGGCGGGAGCAGAAGGGGCCAAGCTAACCCTCTGAGCCACCCAAAGCAAAAAGACCTCCTGGTGTTGTGACTACCTGCTTTTCATGTGCCTCCAGACGCCTCCCCCAGCCCGGCTTCACGGGCTCGTCTTTGCCGGGGGGGAGCTGCTCACAGTCCCATCATGGAAGTTCCCTCTCTGCCCTGACTGCCTTCCAGGGCAACACAGGTTCTTATAGGAATTTTCTTCACCTCATTTGTGACACATGCTGAGGCATTTGGCACCTGGCTGTCACCCTTGTCTTGGAGCTGGGCCTTCTTCAAGGGTGCTTGGGCCACTCAATTCTTACTTCTGCCGATCACTGGACAAGCTGAGTTTTAAACTGTTTGCAATTCACTTTGGAAGTAAAAGGAATTAGTGGTAAATATATAAATTGTCACAAAACTGATTTGGTCTTACTTCTTTCTCAAGGAGTGAGGAAGGTGGAAAGCTGGGCATTTGACATTAAAAGCTTTGTGGATGTTAAGATCAAAGGAATGTGGGAGGAATTTTAGTTAACATGGTAACTGCTGATCCATGTAACATTCTTACAGGTTCAGAGAGATTTGTTGTCTTTTGTTATTTTCTTTTCCCTATTGATTTCTTGTTCAAGCAATTGAAATACTGATTTAACTGATTTAATGCTGCTGTACTTGCAACATCTACATGATGCCAAAATATAGAGGATGGGGATTACATCTGTAGGTATAGATAATTCCATTTACTATGGATTATCATGACTACCCCTTGAGGTAGCAGCCTGAAGCTGAAGATTATCATGACTACCTGCCCTGAAGCAGCCTTCAGTTTCTAGGCAGGGACAGTGAAAGAGAAATTCTGAAGCTAGAACGAAGAAATGCAGAATCCTGAAATACCACAGTTTAGGCTTAAAACTGAAGTCACCACAGCATATTTGTTCCTGCAAATTAGTTCTGCTGGCTTACTGTAGCATGCACATGAATAACATTTACATGTCCAGTCCTCCATATGGTTAACTGTGCTGTTATTAGGCAATCTGGTTTTGCTTCAGTATCACTCAGCTGTCACAAAATTTGCCAAGTCTCTGCTAAGACCTGGATCTTGGCTGGTTGTGCATGTGGGTGCCTAGAGATGTGCTGTTCCTCATCCACGGGGCAGCAAGTAGCCTGGCTTCTCCTCTAAGTGCTCAGCATTCAAGACACAAGCTCCCACACAGCACAACACTCAGTTCTCCTTGCTCCTTCCAGACCTTCTCTGTGAGAAGGAACTCTGTAGAAGGACAGAGAGGGAAGCCATAAAATCACTTCTATTAAAGACATTATACAGTGGGAGAGGCAAAATAAGAAAAAAAGGAAAAGAATCAAGGAATGGGTAGACAATTTTAATGAGCATTTAATGTAGAATATTTTTGACACAGATTACTTCTTGTTCTCTTGTTGCAGTTCATGTCTTAGAACAAAGGAAGCATAGTGGATGTTCAGGTGTTGCCCCCTTGCTCCTGAATAGTCGAGATAGAAACATAGATGTTTGCTGTTGTTTTGTGGATGAGGTGTTATTACTTGGTTGTCAGTAGTCATAGTAACACTGCTTTCCCATGACTATTGAATGCTTGGTGCTGAAGGTTTCCTTAGATCTCGCAAACTGTTTTTCTCTTTGTTTATTTTTCTTGTCAGAATTTGTTCCCCTCAGAGTTTAAAACTAATTTGACAAGTTAGCCTATAATTTAATGTGTCATAAACTGGAGGTGCTTCCACAATTTTGGTGCAGAATCTGTGTTGGTGCCTAATAGTTGTATTTGTTCTGCCAAATTGTTTTAATGCCCTAAATTTGGGCCATGCTTTTCAGCTAGTGTTGATGACCAAAGCTTCTACTGGGCTCTGAAGGCATGTCTAAACAGATGGGCACAGACAACTGTAAGCTTTCCTGTCCACACTGTGAGCCAGCCAAAATCAAGCCAGCTCTGCTCTGGAAGTTATAGAGCTGCATTTGTGAGATTCTGTGCCCAAGCATTTATCTACTGCCTCTTTGGCAGAGTGTCCAGGTCTGAGCTGGCTCTTGCCTGTCCATCCTGGAAAGGGAACAGGAATGTTCATGCCTGGCTCCATTCTTTGTGTGTGTGTGTGTGTCTGAAGGAGTAAAACCCTGGCTCATGCGGGGTGTGCAACTGGCTTGACTCTGTCAGTGTGAGCAGAGGCTCAAGGGCTGCCCTTTTGAGTGATTCAAAGCAAATCTGAAATAGTGAGTAGTGCTGGCTTTTGCTCTAAGCCCCTTGCTGTGGCTGTCACCTTTAGGACCCCTCCCATGGAGGGGTGGTGTGGCAGTCCCCAGTTCATCTTTGAGCACCATCTTGGGTGGATTTGTTTGCTTTAAAATGCACCATCATGTCATAAACCTTTCCAGTGCCTGGCCTGAAACCACAAGTGCAGGAAGACATGCTAAATGCCATACTTGAAGCAAAATCCTTTGAATGCCAAACACATTGTAAAGAGCTCATGCTGTCATACACGAGGCTTCTCTATACACAGTCTTTTCCCATTTTCCACATCTTTGTGTGCCTGCCATCTGCTGATGTGCCTTCTCTAATTTGGATTACAAGGTCCCTAGGATATCACTTTAACTTTTAATATCTTTCCTCTGAAATTTTGTTGATAGTAATAATAATAATAGCTAATTAGAAGAAATAGAACATTGACAAAAGCTTTCTTCTCAATGATCTGATATTTCTAGTTTGATTAGGTAGGCAGGCACAAAGCTTAGATAGAGATACTTTCTGCTTCAAGTATAACTTGTGGTAGATGGTACTTCTGGGAACTTTCACAGAGGGCATGTCAACACACTCATATGACTATTATACTCTCAACTGAAGCATTTAGCACTGTATAGAAAAAAATGCTGCTGAGAGAAAGAAAGCATTCATTGCTGATAGACAGAATTTGGTGGTGGTGCTGCAGCTACTGTTTTGTTGCTTTTACTGTTCCAGATGTTCAAAATGAAGCTTTTGGCTGTCATCTCTGGGGAAATATTCAAAGTAGCAAAGAGAAGCTTTGCTGCGTGATTGTGTGTAGAGAATGCAGATAGTATTGAATAGGGGAATAAAAAAAGTTCAAACTATTTTCTGGGCTCCTGACTTTTGAATTTTTGCAGTATGATGTAAAAGCCAGAATGACACAAATAAACTTCTGCTTAAGGGATAAGGATCAGTCTATAGGTACCTTTCTCCATCTGGTCTCAGGAGGAATTGCATATGCCACGTGTATAGGCAGACCATGGACCATCTAATTAGGAGAGTGCAGAATTGGAGGATTCTGTATTATGTTTAATCTTGGATAATAAGAAGCAATACACCAAATTATCCTCTTGCAATTAGCATCATGCTCATGAGTACGGAATTGATGCAAATCTATATATATTTTTTTTTGGGGAGTCAGTGTTGGAAATTGAAATCAGGCAATAGAAACATTTACTTTCCTCTGTTAACATTGGTTTCTATTTGCCTCCATATGAGCTAGAGAACTTGTTTTTTCTTTGCATTGTTTATATCTTAATAAAAAGGAAGCAGGACCTGTCATTTGGTTTGATTTACACAGAGAGCCTCCATATGAGCATCAGATCTAGTGAAGCGTGGCCCACGTCACATCACCATCCATCTCCTTTCTTTAGTGAGCTGGGTTTCTGCTCCCTTGGGATGTTAAATTTAAATCAGCAGGTGATACAGACACTGTTCATTTTGACTGGGGTTTTCTCCCTCCTGTATGATGGTGTCAATATCAGCTTTTCTTGGACATTGGAGCGCCCTATCAGCACAGGAGGCAAAACACTCAGGGCTTCTTTTAGTCTCAGTGGGTCTATTAGAGATAGAGATAGAGAACAGAAGTGTCTGAGGAGCTGGATTAATATCATAGCCTAAAAAGGAAGGAATCCTATTATGTCAGTTGGTGCAGCTTTATAAACCTTGCAGTGTTTTATGAGAATATTATTTGGTTGTCTTTTTGCCATGCAGATTCTTAACCTGTCTGAAGTTAGCTGTATTCCCTAGTCCTTGATCCCAACACACCTGCTGAAGTTTTTTGCATGTGTCCTCTACTAGTCTCCTTCAACAACTGTCTATGGGCTTTTTGTTTTCCTTCAGCCAGTTCGTTTCAATTTTTCAGGCTGACAGGCTGTGTGCATGTTCAGAAAGATTTGCTTTCAAATATGAAGTAGCCAAGTCTTTACTTACTGAACTTGAACATGAAAAAATAGTTCACTTAACCATACAAAATTGCAAGCAAGCATTTGCTTTGAAAGCAATGTCCTTTTGTGGCTTTTCCTCGTATGCTCATTAAGTGCTGTGAAGTAAATAGGAATAGAAAAAGGGATTTAAGATGCTTTAGGAAAAGACAGGGTTCTTGTTCTGTTGTTATTCATTTGTACTTGTTAGTGTGTGGAGATCGCTTTCAGCCCCGTTGGAATTGCTACCATCCAAATATGTCATAATAGACAACCCTTGTCCCAGAGATTTGCCAGGCTAAAGAAATCATGGGCAATGGTCCAGAGAAAGGGACAGCAGAGAAATGGAATTACTTGGCTGAGGGCACCCAGGATTTACTGTGATCTGGAGAAGAGGGAAATGTGTGCGTCTGCCTGTGCCAGGGCTCTGTATAATAGTGTAAGCCTATGCCATTATTTTAGTGCAGAGCTGAAACCCCCTGCCCTCATTAAGGAGCCCCTCATGGAGAATGTTAGTTGCAGAAATTAATACTTTTTTTTTTCTTAATTTTATTATTTTAATGTTGGATTTCCTCCCAAAATGATATTTTAAAAGCTATTTGTTAAATTTTAGGCTGCCTGGTTCACCTTGAGGAACCAAATTCTTTGCGAAAAATTTTTGGATTCGTAGATTTTTGTGACTGAATCAAATTAGGGTACATATTCCAGTGTCCCAGGACTAGTGACTAGGCTCCATTTATAAAGCCACATGCTTTGTCAGACAGAACTGGACCAGTGGGCAGAAAATGCATTTCAGCACTGGGGAGGATGATTTTCCTCCCTGTGCCAGGCTGTAGAAAGTTGCTCTCTTTACTGCAGTGTGCCAACACATGGAATTTTGCTGCTGAATGAGTAACGAAAAAGAAAAACAAACAATTTTCCACTTATTTCTTCTTATTGCAGGAGCACTTCGTCCTCTAAATCTCTTTACAGAGTGTTAGGAATTACAAGGGTGGGTGACTATACAAAATATAATTATTTGAGAAGAGTGCGTGTATGGGTGTGCATTTAAATACACATTAGAAATGGCAGTAAGAAGAAAGTTCCCTATCTCTTCTCTAAGGTTATTGAAAAGTCAAGCAGAACAAGATATTTCCATGGTCACTTTCATGAAATTCATGTATTAAGGTCTATCCCCCCAAAAATAGGACTAAAACCACCAGGCTTTTGTTAGTGGAAAACTGGTACTTATTTTGTGCAGAAATAAAATACTTGAGCACCACGAAAGCCTGGAATTAAGAAGCACAAAGTCATCAAATTCCATTTGCTATTGAAGGAAGGCTGATACACAAATAATTTTAAGTGCTAATCTGCAAAGGATCCTGAGTTTCCTGTTCATATTATTCTTCAGTCTACAAATAGAGTGGGAAAGGCAACACGGCCGCTGGAGATACCATCGCCTGTCACTTGGCAAACATGTGATCATTGAACAAACACAGATATCCCCCCAAAACATAGGCTGTGTGCTCAGACAGTGGAGTAGAGGAAGATAGGTGAATTACAGGGTTCTCTGGGAGCTGTAGATAAGAAATGCTGATGCTGCATCAGCACTTCTGAGCACCCAATTGGTCTGCTCTTACTCTGAGGTTGCTCTGTACCACGCACTGGGTCTTTTACAGGTCATCGTCACACCTCTCGAAAAACAAAGCAGAACAAGAATTATTCGTTTGCACCTTTGTACTTGGTTGTATTTATGCTCAAATGCAGTGGCAAACAGTGGCATGCCCCATTCTCTTTGAAGTTACAGTGAAATGAAACACAGATGTGAGGAGGTGATTGCACTCACTCATGTGTCTTGTCTGTAATAGTTATGATTAGGATGACTAGCAAATAGAACTTGCTCAAGTGCCCTCATTCTTGGAGGAACGTGGGAATTGCCACATTAAATGTGCTTAGTGTGCCCTGATCAGTACCAATTCTTCAAAGTGAAATAGTATCAAAGTTAACTGTACTTAAGTAACTGATTTTTGATTGCCTTAAAAATCTAAAAAAATAGGATTAATTTTTTAGTTGAGTTCCAAAACCAGATCAAATTGAGAGAAAAGATGGTGGGTGTTTATGACTTTCAAACAAAGCGGCATTTTGAAAATATGAAGTGCAATTATATTACATCTCTATATTTTACCCAGGTAAACTTGAGTTTGTGAATATCTATTTACATCAACTGCTCAGGTCAGATCAGGTAAGCTTTATACTGTATGGCTAAGTTATTTGGATGAAAAATTTCACTACATCTCGAAGAAAACAAATTAAACCTCAAGAATATCACCCCTAACCTTCTGCTTCTAGCTACTACTTTCATTTGAGCCATGGCAATAGTTTATTCAGCTTTTCTATCACTTGTCTCTAGGCCAAAAATGTCTACATTTTTTCTAAATAAATGTGGAGATAGTAATTTTATTATGCAGGTTGAATGCTTTAAAAAGCTCTCCTAGACTTACTGACATAATGATGTCTTGGGGCAATACTTTTCTGAGATTAGTATTGTAGCATGTAAAAAATTATGTCCTTTCTATAGATTTTCTTGTTTCTGTGAGCAGTGCTTTAGAGATTTAAAAAATGTTATTGGATTTGCCTATAAAGATAACGAGTTTTGTTCCTGTGGCACCACATATGACAGTATATTCATTGTTTATACACAGACAATAGAGCTAGAAATGACAACTTTGAAGTGTTGACAAAACCAAAATATTTGTACTTTCCCTGGAAAATGAGGGCATAGTAATAAGTTTTGACTTAACCTCACAGTACTATATGCTCATATAAGTATTTTCTGAGCCTTGCACAGGAGCTGTTGTATCAATCATTAAAACAAATTCCTTTGCCTTGATAAATTAATTTATACCATATTTTGGTGATATTGCAGGACTATTCTCCAGAAGAGAGTAGTTACTTCAGGTTTAGTTAGCCGCATTTTATTTTTGAAGGCAAAATTACGTTCCCTTTGTCTAAAATTTGTCTAAAAGCATTACCTGGAACCAGGAAAACTTTGGCTTTCCTGCTTGCTGCTCTCTCAGACCCAGTGCCCATCTGTTGTCACATCGGTGGAGTCTCTCCACAACTTTTGTCCTGGAGCATCTAGCCACGGTGGGCACTGTTTGAAGTCAAAATGGAGTGAATGCAGCTCCAGACTTTCTCTGCCAGTCCATGGGCAGGGCATAGCTAAAAGAGCACACAAGTTGAGTGCAACAGGGCCAATCAAGGAACTCTCTGCTGAGATAAACTTAGGATCAGGAATTAAGTTTGACAGAAGATTAATAATTTGCCCTGGAAACAGCAGAGAGGGTAAAAATGGCATCAGAGATTTTGCTCAGTAATTTGGCATCTGGGAGTAGAAATTTGAGCAAAACTTCATATGTTGGGCCTTATGCATCAAGAAGAGCAATATCAGCTGTCTGATACAACCCCTGAGGTTGGTATCGTGGTGGATATCGTGCGGGTATGGCTGGTTTCCTCTGGATCTGCAGGAGCTGATTGATGGAGCTGTCACAGCCCCTTATGTGTCAGAGCCCGGGAAGGCCTGTGAGGGAAAATTTTAATGGTGCTTGTCATCAAAGAAAAATTTTGTGCTTCTCACTTCAGTGGTCCTGCTGACACCATCAACATAGGATCATGGCAGACTTTCTCTTGTCAGCCTGATCTTTACTGGGGCTTCTCATAGATCCTTTTCACTGGATGTGTCTCTTCTGCACCATTAAAGGCAGTGACAGGACCCCAGCTGCTCAGAAAGATGAAATCTAGCAGCTCTAGAATATTCTAGCTAGATACAAAAGTCATGAATATGTAAGATTTAAACAAATGTCATCTTGTTTGCAGGATGAGAGGAATAAGGAATTAACTATTTACGTAGGGGTTTTGCTGTTTGGTTTTTTTTTATTTGGTTTGATTTTTTTGTTAATGTACATTTTCATAATTTATAATTTGTCTACATCCACATCAGTGCTGGTTCATGCTCATAGGCTGTTGGAGGGTGTGTGCTGGAAGAACGGCTGGTGGAACAAAGGTTTGTGCTGAAGAAGAGCAGTGCTTGTCCCTGAGGAGAGAGGGCAGAGCAGGGCAGGCAGAGCCCAGCTGGTGTAGGAGTTACAGGAGCTGCAGCAGTGGTAACTCTTGCACAGGGAGAGGAGGTGGTGGTGATAACTGCAAAGGCAAGGTGTCATGGGTTCTGACTCCTTCTTCTGACCTTGGAAATTGAAGGAATAAGGAGAGATTGTAGTATGTGTGTTAGAGGTGCTGTGCAAGGCGTAACAGAAAAGATGGGAATTTTTAAATCCAAAATCCCTTACTTCTAAGAAAAAAATAAGCCTCGACTGTGATTTTTATGGTCTCAGAAAACATAGAAAATGTGGATAAGCAAAGCTGTTTTTTTCATAATTTTGTGATGCTATCTGAAAATGCTTGAAATCAAAGGAGATGTTCTGTCCCCAGCTGCCATGAACCTGGGCACTGCAGAGGTGCTGTGTGCCATGGACGCTTTTGTGGGTAGTGGAAGCATCAGCCTCTCTGACCCCAGGATCATTGCCAAGTCCCCCTGGCACAGAGCACACTCTGGGGGCTGCTGCCCACTGGTCTGGAATGTCTGGGAAAGCCCTCACACGTCTGCCCAGCACTTTCGGTGGCAGCCTGAAGCATTTTAGATATAAGTGTTACTCCAGTTTGAATAATAATAAATGCTGTGGACTCAAATGCCTTTTGGAGCATGAGCCCAAAAATAGGCAAAGGGCAACAGGTTGTCTTAGAGAGCTCTTCAGAAACAGGGCAGAGTCTTTCTTTTTGCAGTGATGCAAGATTGCAGGGAAATATCTAGATGAAAGGAAAAGGACAGTTTCTCATATTGTGTGGCCACAGGTGGAGGAAGACACATCCAGGCCTACATTTCATCTTCTGAGAGATGTCACTGACAGGGAGCAGTTCTGTGTTCAACCTCCCTACACTGCAGGAGGAAGCAGTTATAGGTCCTACTGAAAACAAGCCAAGTAGCAGCAGCAAGATAGTTTAGCAGTAGGAAATTAACCAATTGTACCTCTTTATTCACCATAATAAGGGGATATTTATAGCTACTGTGAAAAAACCATGCCTTCATAAAAGCAAAAGTAATTGTGATTCTGTGCTTCTTCTTGATTCACTGTGCTTCTTCTTGACAGTGACACCTATGAAACACTTGAATGCCCTATCAGCTTGTCATTAAATTAATGTAGTTGCAGAGTTTCCTTTGATATTGCCAAAGGTTCTATGAAAATAAAGTAGTTTTGTAATATGTAAGCATATAATAGTGGCAAAGAGACTTCAAATGTAAAGATTTTTTTTTTCTGGTGTAGCTTTATGCTGCTGTTAAAAAAGTTGCTTCTATATTTATTGCCTTTCCCTTCAGAGTGAGTTCTTTGAGATGGTGCAGTGTGATAGGATGTTTCCTTCAATTTTAAAAAAAGTTTCCACATTAAAACTTAGCACAAGTGTATCAGGGGATCTGTCTTGCTGTCAATTTTTAAAAACAACTACTTTTTGAAGTCAGTAGGGATATCTGTTGAACAAGGTGTGGCATAATATGTCCTAGGGCTACTAAGATGGTTACTTGATAAATGTTACAGGAAATGTGTTCTGATTATTGCACTCTTTCTCTTTTTGTTAAGTGCCTTACTAACAGCTTCTTCTAGTTAATGTTTTCCCCATGAATGTGGTCTTTCTACCAGACTGGCATCAGTTGAGAAGAGGGAGGAGAATTTAGTCTGACAGCTGTCCCTCTTGTAGAGCGGCTGGTATATCTTCAGCAGTTATGGAATACCAAAGGGAAGGGACAAGAGTCCATAAAGAGGTAGCTCATCCCAGCTAGTATTTTAGGGCAGGTACTCAAGGCAGTGTATTAGTGCAGCTTGGCTGACATTGAAAGAAATCAGGCAACTTTACTGCATCTAAGGCCTAATGATGCAGTTAGGTTTTAACTTTTATATTTTTCAAATCCTGTACTGCTAGTGTAACTCTGAAGTTTCCTGTAGCTTGTTAAGTGCTGTTCTCTTATGCTAAGATAGACATAATAAAGCCTCTCTAGTTTGCTCTCCAAGGACACCCAGACCATCCTAGGCCCAAAAGTGTAAACCTTCATCTTGGGGAGAGGGGGGCAAGCTTGGGGAAATTCCATCCTTGGCTGGGTTCTGCTTGGTGAACTGATGCTGATATCAAAGTGTGAAGAACTCGTGACCTGTCATTGTCCATTTTGGGATCCACTGAGGCAGGATGGAGCCCAGAGTGTACCTCTGAAGGTCTTTCAAATAAATACCATCTTTATTCCTTTATTCCTGTCTAGTCTCTGTTTCTAGGTAGCCATTTAAGGCACCACTTTTCTGGACATAGTTTGTGATGTTTTGTATGTTAGGGTTGAGAGTAAGTCAACAAGGATTCTTCTAGTCCTGGAATCTTCCAGGGAGACTGAAGTTGTTTCTATAATATAATTACTTTCAGCCTCAATGGAATGGCCTGTGTGAGCATCTACATATTGGTAGAGTTGGCAAGCAACTTTAGCAAACACAGTACTGATTTTTAAATTGCAGCTTGAGCAGCACAAAGATGAAAATAGCCCTTAATATTTTCATCAACTTCAGGAACAGTGTGTAACTTTAATATTCAATTCCTGCTTATTGTGAGCACTTCTTAGCAAAAAGGGCAGGTATTTCCCAGGGAAGCTCAGCTATGGAAGAGGTTTCACTGAAGTTATTTGGTAAATTCTAGACCGGTAAGTCCCTGAGGTGAAAATAGTTGGAACGCAGGAATGTATTCAAGGAAAGCAATTTAGTGCAAATATCCTCCATTTTTCCTCTTTCCGAGTATCTGCTTATAGCCAACTGCTGTTAGAGAAAGGCAAATTCAGTTTAACCATTCTTAGAGTTTTAAGACATCTACTCCAATGTCTTGGGGTGATTTTATGATAATCCCGTGTTCCTCTATTTTCTACTTATTGCCCAGAAATGGGTCCCTCAGCTTTAAGCTGAGTCCAGAAGAGGGGGGAGAGAAGCCAGGAGAATTCTTCACTGTGGCAGTAAAAGTTATTTTTCAAGTGTAATGAAGTAGAGAAAGGGAACTAATTCCTGTCTCCATAGAGGAAACTGGTACACACAACCTCACTCATGCACAGCTACATCAGAAGCCTGATGTAAAGACAAGGTTCAGTAATGAGAAAAGAAAAGAGAAGAATCAAACTTTAATGTATATATGGTTCTATTCTGATGCAACGCTGTAGGAAACAATCCCCAAAACACGTACATATGCTCACCTTCCTGGGGCTTATGGGTATCACTAGTTATTGGACCTCAAAAAATGTGGTCTGTGCAGCAAGTCTCACTTTGAGCTAGTTGGAAAAACTGAAAATATTTTTTCTTCTTCTTCTTTTTTTTTTTTTTTTTAATTTAATACAACAGCATAATTTTTGAGAATGTCTTTGTTATAAGACGTTTTCAGGTCCAAGAGAGATTTCTGATCACATATGTGAATAGAAAAGCTTAAAATGACTTTGTGTCTCCAGTCACTACTCGAGATGCAGATAGTCTAAGTTCAAGTCAGTGCTGTTTGTGATGTAGAGATGTTGCCCACGTCTTTCACCTAGTAGGGAGGTCTCACACTTTGCTGTAAAAACTAACACTTTCTTCAAAAGCAAATGCATTTTGCATTTCACACTGAATCAAAACACAGCCTCTGCAACAGGCTGACTTGTTGACTTCTCTGCTTCTGCTCTTCTCATTTTTAGTAAAATGTCTTACTTGCTTTCTGAACATCTGTAACCACAGCTGTAGCAATGACATTTGCTAGAGATTAGTAAAGCTGGAAAGGAACTGATATCAGCTTATGCTATGTGAAAACAAGGTTGATAGGCCTCATAGCTTCTCCCTGACACCTGAATGACTCCTCTGAGTTTTCCACATCATTATCAACATAGCAAGACACAATGTGTGTGTTCATTCCTGTGCTCACCAGTGCAGCCTCATGTCTCTGTTTCCTTACTTATCTGTTAAGTGTAAGTTCACATTCAGTTGTTTCAGCTCCTTTCCTCAAGAATATCTTCTGAGTCACTTTTTCAGTGCCAATAACAATGGGATTTTCATCTTTCATTGAATTTTCACATGCTACTGCATTCAAGTAAATAAGAGAACCTGTTCTCTTTGCCCTTGATGCTTGTTTTATAAAGGTGATACACAAGAAGGAACCAGATCCAGATGTTCTTCAGACGAAAATCCAGAGCTTTATTACCGCTGGAACAGTTATGTCCACTTTTACAATCTCATGGCATGCCATAAATTTTTTTGCCCTCTGAACTAATATATTTGAACGTGTTTTCTGCATTCTAATCCTTGCTTGAAATCCTTGTAGAAAGATGTTTCCAAGGGTTGCACTCTGAGCAGATAATCACTTGCTCAGCTTCCCACACTTTAGCTTTTAACCTCTCTTTTCTGACTGATGAAGATAGTTTGTCTGGAAGATACTATAACATATACAGGGAAAGCAGCTTTTTATAAACCCAAGCAGACTAGGACCTGCAAATATTTCACTTCATAAAAGTATCAGATGAGGAAGGATAATTGCCTAAGTGCAAACTTTAGTAACTCATTAAATGCACCAAAAAGATGAAAGTAGTTTCTTGATTTGACATTAAGTTGAGATTAGTTAAAAAAAAACCCAAAACAGCTGCTTTACCAACAGAAACAAAGAATTCAACACTTTCCCTTATCCTCTTGCCAAGCTGCTGCTTAGTCTTATCTTTTAATTAAACCTGAACTTTAAAATACATGTGTCTAGAATGCCAGTTTATTAAATGAAATATCAATAGGAAAACAGTTTTCTTGTCAATTGGCATTCAGTATAGAGGATTCTGGTTATTTTTTTCCCCTTACAGGATGGACATATTAAAGGTCCCAGTTTTTGTTGGAACTCAGTTTAAAGTCACCAATTAAGAAACAGAAATTACAGTATTATGCTGAAAAAGTTTTTAGTTTCCACTAGAATTATCTTCTACTATAAAACCACACTCAAGTGCTTTAATTTTGTGTTAGAGACATTATTCCCAAGAAATGAAAACTAGAATAGCAATCTCTACTTTTTCCAGTTCTTGATAAGGAACTCATAGCATCTTCACTCAAAAGGGAAAACTTGATTCGATACATTTTCCCTAATTCCCAAATAATTTCAAAGTACTGAATGTCAAAGAATGCAATTTCTGGCTACAATGGCTAAAATCCACATCATTTTAGGCATGTCCCAGCCCAGCAAAGAACTCGATTCTGTCCTAAAATAAGAAATGGTGATGAGATCAAGGATATTCTTGAAGTTAAATGTATACTTTTCTGGGTTAAACCTGAAGTACTTATAAATAATAGATAAATTACGAAGCAATCAAGATTAGTCACAAATCACTGGATGGTCAAAGAAAGAGTTGAGTTATAAAAAAAATTGTGTTCAAACACATGTATGCCCAATGGAAATAAAGCATATATTTAGAACTCTGATGATCTAAAATACTTTCACCACCATGAAAATATTAACAATGAAGGCCACCCTTTTCCTCAAACATAGATGATGACTGCACTTTCATTTCTGTTCAATACAGCATTACATTGCAGTTTTGTGCACATTAATAATGCAGCACAAGTATAATGTTATACTGACTTATAACCTAGAATAAACATAGTATATTGATCTATTACAAAATGATGTCGTAAGCAGTGAAGCTAAAATGAGCATCTAAGAAAGAATTCATGATGGAAGAAAGCAAGACTGTGTCTAGTAACTCTATGCAAACATTAGGAAGGTGGTTAATTGGTAAAATGAATGGGAATTAATTATGCATGAATCCTGTGGCAAGTACAGCAACACTCAACTCATTAAGAAATCCTAGTTTGGAAAGCAGGATGCCTTTCTGACTGCATTATATCCTCAATGTGCTTAAGCCCACTTTTCGGAGGATTGCAAGGTAGCTTTATAAAGTGCACTGTCTTTAGGAGAAATACCTGGGATTTCTGAAGCATTTGAGACCTCAAGAACCTTTTGAACCAGTGAATTCCCTGACATATGAGTGAAGACACTATGCTATCTTTAAAAATAGAAAAAGGATAACACTCAAAAAATGAGGACCCTGGGAAAATTTAGAAATAAATAACTAAACAATTTTCATTTTAAAAAATAAGAAGACAATAAAATGATAAATGTGCCATTATAGATTTTTCAAAAAAAGATTCAGTCAAACCAATTTAATTTCCTTCCTTGACAAGGTAAGCAACATAATATCTAGAAGAATGAAAAGCAATAAAAATAAGATATCTGTATTTTAATATTGCTTTTTTGACATTGTTCAATGTGGCATTCTCATGAGCATGGTAAATAATTATGGTCTAGCCCTAATCACTGCAAAAGGGATGTACAACCCGGATCAAAATTTCCCCACTTTAATTAATGTGGGCTACTGGGCTTTACCTGGGACATGTCTTTTTAGGGAAGGAGCAGATAAACAGCAAATCAGACCATCAAAACTGATACAAAATTTATAAAGAAAAATCTAGAAATTTAACTATATAAGGGAATATTCCACTATGGAAGTTAAAGAGTTTTCTGCATTGCTAACTAATGATAGAAAAAAAAATATATCAAATCAGATTTACTTTGGATATTAAGAGGATCTTCTAAAATATTATGGAGGATGAAATATTGGGTTGATATATGTAGTGTGTTCAGAGATTCATGGGGTCACAGAACAATTCAGGTGGGAAGGGTCCTTAAGAGGATATTTGTTCTGACTCCCCATTCAAATCAGATCCAACAAGAATAGGTTGGCCAAGATGATGTCCAGTAAAGTTCTGATTATTAATCTTTGGTTCCAGAGGCTTATACTGAGTTAAATACAAGGTACAGGCAGATAGTGTCCCTTTATTTTTCATGAATTACAAGGCTTGGTTGGTATTATAGGAGGGTTAAGGAAAGGAGGAATATTTTAGAAATAGAATAGAAGAATATTTTAGAAACGCTCATTATTTTTTTAAGCAGGATTTCTCAGACATGAACCCTGTAACAAAGCTTTGGAGATATAGAATGAAATTAAAATTAGCAAGCCATTGTTTAAAAACCACACAGTTCAAAGAAAGCTTAATAGAATAAGCTGAATCTTCTGCTGTTGTGGGTTTAGAAGACATTTGAGATGAAAACTTAAACTATCAAGTATTTAAAACAGGGGAAGAAGAAAACTGAAAGGTGCTATGTGTGCACTGTAGATGCTTGCAGAAAAAATTAAAACTAATAGCAAAAATATGTGCAGTCTAAAATGAGAAAGGAAAGTTACAAGGAAAAAGAAATTGAAAATTTGAAATGGTGGAAGAAGTCCTAATCGTTTGCATGTGTTCGTTTTCAATAAAGATGCCTAATGAGGGCACAGAAATTAAATCAGAGAAGCTGCACTGGAAGCAAAAAATAACTAGCAACAAGAATTAAATGCGAAAGAGCATAGCATAAACAAAATGGTGCTTGATGAGAATGTTGCAAAACAAATAACAAATATGCGGATTCATACAATATGCATAGAGAATATGAAAATAGTGAGGACATGAATTCTGAAATTTCAGAAATTATATTTCTCAAATTCATGGGAGCCAAAAAGGTTGCTTATCACTTTTGGAAAAGTAGATTTGATAGTTATATAAAAGAGCTGAGAAATTACTGCATAACTATAGTAAAGGTCAATTATTCGAGAAAATATTCAAACAGAGGAAAAGGGAGAGTTGAAAACATTTTGTATTATTTTTTCCCTTATCTGGATAAAAATCCAGCTTCTTGTTAAACAAAGGTTGATTTTTGGTGGTCCTCCTCTGGTGCTCACATCCCCACACCTGGGCCGTGATCTTGCACATCAGTAAAGCACAGGCTGCTTTTGCAAATGGCCAATTGTTAGAGTCATTATCCATTAGCATTCCAGTGTCTTACATATGGGTTAACTGAAGTAATAATGGTACTTTTCTGTCACACTAAAGGCAAGATGAAAAGCAAGTGTTGCTTTAGAATTTTGGTTGACTGGATGTCGGGTGGGCCTTTAATGACGCAAAAGTACTTTGCCTTCAGACTAGAGAATGAGGGTTTGGTGAAACATTGAGGAAAGAAGGAAAAATCTTGTAGTTACAATTAGGATATTACACAGTGTTTAGAATTTAATTTTCTATTTGGGATTTTCTACTCAGACTGCCCTGCTCAATCTTTTGTAATGAAATGTACTCAATCCCATTTTCAAGATAACATTTTGGGACACATCAATTACTGTGATTATCTGAAATGAATTTGTAGTTCAAGGAAACGTATTTATCTCTCTTTTCCAGGGCTGGATTACCTTTCCTGGGAAAAGAACAAATGGCTGCAAATATGATGTCTGTTAATCATGATAATACATAAATTGAACAGCTTGCCAGGATTACATTTATTATTTTGCTCTGGAGCCAGAGTAGGTATTTCCTTCAGCTTTCCTTCACAGATGTATATTTCTTCAGCTAGCTTTGAAACAAGAAATATTACCTATTTCTTTAAATAGTGACATGTCTTCAGTCTTGACAAAACATTCATAATTTTTAGTATGAGAAATGAGGAAACAGAAAATCCCTAACCATATTTTACACCATCCTACCATTACATCCCTCGAAGCATGTGAGTCCCCTGCTCAGCAGGACTGGCATGCCACATCAATTTTTTAATGTAACTGACCTTATGGTCACCTTCCTATTGAGCTTCATCAATAATTTTTGGAGAAGACTTGACCTAAAATGTACAGTGTTTTAAATCCTTCTTGTAATCCTTGTCTTTCTAAACATGCTTAAAGGAGAAGGTGGTAATAGTAGAAGATATTCTCCCTCTAATGCTCAGCTTGCCTCAAATCTAATTTTGGTTGCATGTTTTGCCTGATTTCTTTTTTTTTGCAAGGAGGAGGAGGAAATTCACCTTCCCTCTTGCTGAAATCATTCCAATTAAATATTTATTCATCCAGAGAGTGTACCCACAGGCAATCAAAATTAGTGGTTAAAGCACTCTTGAGCAAACAGTTCAGTTTGGGTCATGCCGAATATTTGGAAATATTTGATGGAGTCAAAACTGGAGTGGAATTCTCTAATTCAATTCTTTGTTTCTTGTGCTTATTTTGCTGTCTATATCCTCTGTCTTTGTATGGTTATTGACAAAGCAAGAAAGACTTAAGCATGATCTTCAGGGGAATTTGTCCCTCTACAGCTTGCCACCTAGTTGTCATTAATTCAAAAACTGGATTTTTTTCCTCTCATTAGCTTATTTGCCTTTGGATCCCCTGTGCAGTCCTAACATTCTCAACAAACCAGTTACACTGGAAGTGGGCAAAGAGAATGACTCTGAGAATAACATCTGAAGAGCTTGAAAAGAGCTTTGTCAAAAATGAATACAAAATATTAGACCTGGAATTTAGTACCGTCATCCAATACAGGGAGAAGAAAAAAGCATAAATTAAAAAGAAAAATAATCTCCTTGTAAACGTGATGTTTAAGACCTTCTCCCTTGCCTGGAGGAAACACTGGGAAAAACATGGGTCTTACATGCTCAGTATATATCCATGAGGCAGATAGAGCTTCTTCACCAAGACAAGTTCCCTATCCTAGGGGAAGGAAAAAACCCTAGCCCATAGAAAGCTCATAGAGCTGCGTGTGCTAAAACAAAGCTGGGTGAATGCAAACCAATCTTGTTGGGGGGCCTTATAGGAGTTTTCTAGTCTTGAAACCTTGAAGTACTAAATCAGCTTTAAAGTGGATTTAGTGGGACTCACAATTTTTTAAATAAATTCAGATATGAAATAGACTGAAGAATTATACCTCAAATTATTCCTCAAGTAAAAGGGCACTCTAATCTTGATGATATCTGAGAAATAATCTCATCAGAAAAGTCACACTTACCAGAAGTCACCAGTCTGTAAGATTTAATTATTTATGAAATTTGATTTTTGAATACTTTGTTTCCAAATTGTGTCACTTGGCGTTCTTAAGTTTCTTAGCTACTTCTGTAGTCTCTGAAATCTTTTATAAAATCCTGTTAATGTTTTGGTCTTGCAATTGCTTGATTTCTTCCTTTTGATGGCACTATAACCTACTGTTTAGCTTCTGGATCACAGGCTTGAGACTAAATGGGAGAGAGGTCTAAATTCGGGTTTAAGGATTTGCATTCCAATGGAGATGCAAATTGCCTGTGATTATAGTAGAGGTGAATGACAAGGAAAGAAGCATTGGTACAATCTTGGATTAACTGGTGTGTCCAAGTGTGTTAGCAGCAGTGAGCTGATGTGAATATTCCTGTAGCAGGATGACCTGGGTTTTGTTGGGAAAAAAGAATTAATAATTGATCAGCCCTGTAGATTGATAACTGATCTTTTTCTTTCAGTCAGAAAAAAACAGAAACAATCCATCCTTTGATCACCAAACACATTTTTTTTGGTGGAGATTTACGGTGCTGTTTTCTAAGAAGAAAACAAAAGTATCTTAGCGTCACATGAACAAAACCAATTACTATACCGTGTGTAAGTGGCTTGCGCAGCAGATTGGCTCTCTCCTTCTGTGCCATTGCAAGTGGCATCCACCTGGGGCCACGTAGACCATTCATGCAAAAGAGAATTACAGGGATCCGGTGCTGTATCTCTCAGTCTGCCTTGAAGTCCACTGGATCTAATGGGAGGCTTTCTGAAAACTTCAGTCGTAATTTGAACGCGTTTTTCCATTTTTCCGTATGCTTTTGAGTGTAATGGGTGTATGTAGGTGCTCATGAATATCCATCCCCTGAAGACATTCTGGCAGAAATTTCCTTCAGTCTCTATATCAGAGAATCTTGGATGTGATTTTAGGTTCTTTACTCAGCCAAATGCAGAAAATTCATGAGGTCTCTGGGGTTTGTTCCTCCAATTTTCACAAATATTGGTAGTTCTATCATGGTCTGCATACTGCAATTTAGTGATTATATCAAAGGAACTGAAGTGCTAATCCCAGCTGAGTCATTGACTGTGTAAAGAGAGGCTTCTAAAGTCTTTCAAAGTTACTGAAACAGGTGTTGTGAGGGATAAGAACATCAGAACAAAGCAAGTAAAAATCATATCACATAAGCTCTCCTTCCACTGAAGCAGATCTTCTTATGCCGTCCAAGTTAGCGTGTGGTTTCACAACCTATTGTTGTTTTAAAAATCAATCTCATGCTCCAACAAAGTTACAGACTAGCAAAGCCAGAAAGTGAAACTACACAGACCAAAAATTTACAGTCGCAGTGGCAAGAGCACTTATCAACCTCTTTTGGAACTACTAACTGGAGCACTAACCTTTGTGTTTGTTTTTGTGAGACAGACAAATATCTACTGGGAACTAGATGGGGGTCATTCACACATTTCATATGGGTCACTGAATAACGATCACAGGGTAGCAACTTTCATTTAGAATCAGTAATGCAGAGGTGAAAAGCACCATATTTCATTATTAATGCCACAGGCATTCCAGGTCTCTGCCTTCATTTCTTTATCCTACTGGTTCTGTGAACCCTTAAGAACCTGGTTACTTTTAGGGGTGAGCAGGCTGCTTTTTCTGACATTGAAAAGGGATTTTGAGGCTGTTCACCATTGCAAAAGATGCATCTGCAAGAGAAATGTAGTATGCATGAAAAATATTTTTAGGGAACAAAGAAAAGGAATAAGCTATATTCTTTTTATATGATAAGAAAAACTATAAAGTAATGAAAGCAAGTAAATAAAATCACTGTGAAAACCAGAAAAGTAATAGTAAAGCTTCCTTGAAACAGATGGTTTGTTTTTATTCCAAGAGATACATAAAATGTTTTATTATTACCTAAATTCACCTTTCTTCATTTTATAACATCAGATGGAGGAAGAAAGACAGGAAAAGGGAAACTAACAGCTATTTGAAAACACAGTGATGGAATATGCCATTTCAAAGAATCAACAAGATGCCCAGGATTGGATATTTGCAATTGGCACTCCAGAGTACTCAGTTTTCAGCAGGCTTAATTCTCAAGTGACAATCCAGTGGACCAAGAAATAAGGCTCTGATAACTGAATTCTCATATCCCCTATGGGCTTTTAAAGATTGACTGTGAGACAAAAATATAAGCATCTAATTATAACTGTAAAACAATTAGAGTTTATTGTTACCATTTTGTTATTAGGAAGAATTAGTTTTCAGTTCAGGCAACCCCAGCTAGCCTTATGTTGCCTTCAAATGACTACATATGCTTGCACTGGTGATGCTATAAAGTGAGGCAGCGTGTTTACTGTAAGTCATGGGATTTTTTTCAAAGAGAATGTTTATCCAAATTTTAAGTTTCCCAGAGCAAAAACTGCAACAAAAGGAGCAACCCCTGGGGTATTACTTCAAACTGAAACTCATCTCCCTTTTGGCTGAAACAACTTACCAAAATTCACGTACCTCTAACTGTTTATTTTGAGGTAACAAGGAGACTTTCCATGTTGATGTTTGAGAGCTATGTTTGGGCCTTTGTGTTTGACAGTTAAATGGTCTGTAAGACTAATACATCTTAATTAAATCTGATTTTTTAATATCTTTCTGCCTGTTAGCCAGATGTGCTTCATCATCATATTTACTCACCAATTCTGTAAAGACAGTGGAATGGAATTGATTTTTCTAGCAAGAATCTATTCATACTGTGACAGATACTTTTGGTCTTGCTTTATTGCCTCTCATGTGCTCCAGGTGTTTAGAAGCCTTGAGAGATGAGCCTCTAAAGATTTTCAAGGCACCCCTAAAATTCACCGAGGTGAAGTGTTCTATGTACATCAAGTCATCAAACAAAATCAGTCTTGCTACTTCTCAGTGGTAATAGAGCTCTGAAGCTTCAAAATTGGGTCTGGCAGGAGGAACTGAGTGCCTTGTGATTTGGGTGTTGGTGAGGCAAGAGTCATTCTGCATCCAGTGGGCTGGGCTTCCCTCAGAGTTTTGAGCTGACCTCAGTGTGCTTCCAGAGTTCACCACAGGGTTTTCAATGCTGGTCAATGACATTTTGAGCTGCCTGCCCTCTGCACAGAGGCCAGTGTGCACACAGCAGTCCCTGGAGCATCACAACATGATAATCTACTGTTCTAACAATCTTTTGGGGCGTAAAAAATCTTTATATTAAAAAAAAACTTTTTCAAGGGACTTTCAGCCATAAGATAACCAGGAGCAAAAAGGCCTTCTCTCTCCTCGTAAGAGTATGTCCCTTTTTATTTTGTTAAATAAGAATATATCATATTTGACTAGAACAAATGAATGAATTTTATAGGATTTAATAACTGAGCNAAGCAGCAGTAACACCACCTCTACCAATAACCTCAGAAAATAAATAGGTAATAACTTTTACCTAAACCATATTAAAGATCATAAATATATTTTTAACATTTTTTTCTCCGTTCAATATTTAGACTTACACAAAAACATAAATTTCAATTGCTGAAATACACACCTTAGAAATATACTTTACCAGGGGCATATGTTTGTTTTTCCACTCTTTGACATTTTTATTGAAAAGGTGGGTTTCTACTATTAGTCTGTAAACACAGGCAAGCAATTTGTCTACCTCATACACCTCAGTAATCGGTCAGTGTGGGACCAGTACAGGATTTTCTGGTTTGCAGAATCACCTTGAGGTGTTATCAATCAAGCATAATCAATCAATCATCAGGCAATACTTTCAAATTTTTACACAACCACACTTTGTTCCTGTCTTCCTCCTATGTCCACAGCAAACAAAACGCTGTCAACAAGGGCCTTTTTGCAGAATAAACTGAGACCTGAAAACTGTTTCTTCCAATCTTTCTAATCAGGGCAGCAAAGTGTGTTTATTAATAGCTGTTGACTTTTGTAGATAAGCAGCATAAAACATTATCTGTGTGTCAATCTCTAATTGTCATTAAGCCTTCAATAATTTCTGAAAAGCAGTATAGCTTTCAAGTGTTCTCTTTTAAAATCTAAAAGAGAAGATTGTTTAACTTAGAAAAACACCCAGTAAATCCAGACTGGCTCCCCCATTGTTTCTTGGCTTTATCTCTCCTGCTGTTTTAGATTTTACACCAGAATGACTAAAATTCTGCTCTTTCTAGGACTCTCATTAATTTTAGCTGCACCTGGGGTCCATTCTCAAATTCTCTGGTTTTGGCAGAGAGGTAGCTTATGGGCCAGCCTATGCTCTGTGCTAGACAGGATGTGCTCATGGCCACTCATGAGGTTTGTCTTCTCCTCTCCAAGAACCTGATACATGCCTGAGTCTGGTCATGACAGTGTCTGTACACACAGGAAGGAGTAAGTGCTTCCAGCTCTAAAGAGGTGTATTTTTAGATGTCAAGTAAATGGCACATGTGGCAGAAGGCAATAATCAGCCTTTCTTGGAATCTCGCTGTCTCCATTGGCTACTCTGACATTTTTTCACAGACCTTCATTTTACTTAGCTTTAAGACCTTTATCTCTTTACTGTGCACATAACCTGAAAATTGCATAGTCATTTGCATTGCAGTGCAGGTCATGTCCTCTGGTTTTATCAAAACTGGAAAAACATATTCACTAGGCATTCAAAGGTGCTTCAATCAGGTTTCTTATGAAAAAGAAACATTGCTGTCTTTTACATTGTTGGGTGTGCTGGATGTCTGCAAGTGAGGAATACATGGTAGGAAATGTGCTGTCCCCTCCTCCAGTTTTGTCTCCTGTCCTTTGATGCTGCTGCCATTGAGGGAAAGGGCTTCTTGTAAGCCTGCCCTGTGCCAGTGAGCCTCTCTGCATCTCACAGGGAAATGCAGGCTCCAGACACAGGGCAGGGACAGCATTTTTCTGGGTCTGTTTTGATGCTTGGGGACACTGTCAAATCCAGACATGGGGAGAGGATGATGTGAGGCAAACTGAATATAGCTTAATGATGAGGGTGTTTTCCTGGGAGGAAAGTGACCTAAAGTTCCCATTTCTGTTTTTTATTTTTAGCTCAGTAATGGACTCATGTTAAATGTATGCAATTCTCAGGGAATGGGGTCTGAAACCCCCAGCCCCATCCCCT
>VZTN01023423.1:341-18248 GCA_013400515.1 Erpornis zantholeuca
CCAGAAGATAGTACCACTAATGATCTTTTCTTAAATAAAACTGTCCCACTTCCTTTCCAGTGGAAAATTCCAACAATAACTAACAGAAAATTCCAGGAAGATTAATCTCGTAAATGTTGCTGAAATGCTTTAGCACATCAAAAAATGAAATTATGATGAAATTAGAGATATTAACAGAGCTTCATGCTTTGTCAGGTTCTCAGCTGGAAGCCATTTTAGTCACTAATTGAAAATTAGTAATCTTGGAACAGAAAGTATCTACTTAAATATTATTTAACATATTTTGTCATTTTAAAAAAAGCAAGACTGTTCTCAGTATGTTGTGATATTGCAAAGGAAAATAATGCAGTAAATGTTTTTGTGTGAATGTGTGAGGAAAGAATTTTAAACCCTATTAACTCACTGGCAACTCCACAAAGTCTCATGATGTTTTTTCCTCCACTGGCTAAAATGACCCATTGCCTGCATATTTGAGGGTATTTTTCTCTCCTCCATTTCCCCATTGTTTTTATGTGGCTGTCAAGTTCTATATTTCTACAAAAGCCCTCTACTCATTGTTTTGGAGAAATCCAAAAGCATTTCTTCCTTAATTATGATTGAGAGCAGAGTCTAAAATCGCATTGAGATCAAGAGGAAATCATTGTTGTGGTTTGGATACAGACTTGTAGGATTTTTTTTCTCATGGGGTTAATGCAGCACTCAGGTGGCCAAGGAAGAGGTCAACTTTGTGACCTTTCATGGCTTGTGAGAGCCAGAAGAGACATTCTGCTCCCTTAGCCTGAGAAATCTTTGCTTCATGATATTGTACTGCATGTAAAATCTGGAAAAGAAAGCAAAAGAATCACTGAATCATTTGAACTTTATCCTTCCCTTTGGGTGGGTCTTTGAGTCTGGAAAGCATTTGCTTTCATAATTATCTGAAATAGCTCTATGCTATGGTAGATATATGCAAAACCAGAAGCACTAATTCCTCACTAAGTCAAGTCAAATGGAAACCAAAATCCCACCTAAAGTTTCCCCATTTTCTAGAATCAAATCCAGCTAGAGAATCTGGGATAAAAATACCTCTGTATCTGGTTACCTTGTTAGTTATCCTGCAGCCTTTCTTTTTCTGGGCAAGTAAGAGAGAATAGAACTTCATCTGTCTGTCTCTGGTTATTCTGAGGGCTCTGGGTAGAATTAACTTTGTATGGCACAGAAATATTTTCTTTATACTTATGAGCCATTGCAACAAGGCAGGGATTTAAGATGGTTTCTATCACTGCTAAGACTTCAAGTAGGGTGAATATAAAGCATAACTGCAATAACATCTTTATTCCAAATGATTATGATGTAGAAAGACCTAACAGCCAATGCCTCCTGTGTCTGAATGGAACTGTTGAAATTACAGTATAAATAGTTCCATGACTTTTAAGTGTTTATACCTGCTCTTACATCTGCTTTATAGGAAAAATTTCACAGTCTGGCAGGTCTCTGGATCTACATACAGTATTTAAAATTATAATTGAATCCAGAGAGCAGTACCTTAAAATTTGCTGGATTCAGATTTGATTTCATAGTAGAATACTGGATTTGCATACAATAATAATCTGTCAATTGTTCCTTAGTTATGTGGGACTTTCATGCATGCTTTTACAGGATCAATATTTATAGTACAATTAATAATATATGGCTTTCTTAAATATTTCAGAAAATACTTGGTCATTCCTGGTGAGAACTGGTCACTTGGTCACTAAACCTCTTATTTTCAATCTGTTCATTTATAAATATTTATCTTTAATAGTTCTGCCTTTTTTTTGTTTTTACTTCTTTTTTTTTATTTTACTAGAAACCTATTTTGTGAGTTTGTTTAGTGATCCACAATCTATTGGCTTCAATTGCTGTATATATGAAATGAATGTCTGAGCTTTGGGTACATGTAAAATTCCCCAAACCTTTAGATAGAGGAAAGGAAATGAGGCTTTCCTTACCTTCCTTTAGCAAAGGAAGATGAAAACTTGGCATGTTTTCATTTTCTTTGTCTGAAAACTAAAGACATGAATGGGTTCTGTGAAAACAGGCTGCAAGGGAATGCCTGGCTGCATCCTGGCATCGCAGTGGTGGCAAATCATCTTTCTCTTGGCATATGCCATCCACGAGGTTAGAAACCTTTCTGCAAATCCTTAACCAGGTCTGTAGCTTAGGAACGTGGCAGTGTTGGCAACACAGAACCTTCGTACAGCAAATTGAATGTCTCGTGTGCAGTCCTGTCTGGATGTTATTAAATGGATTTTTTTTTCTGAGAAGTCTGACGTACTCTGGAGGCTGATGTCATCACTGCTGCACAAACCTGGTGCTTTATTACTGGTTATCTCCAGAACAAAAGACACTTTATAGAACTTTCAAGACATGACATAACTTACGTTAATTACTTATCTTTTTAGGTGCTCCTGTAGTATGATGAAAGATGGGGTATGAGATCAAACAGAAGTTTTTGATTTCAGGATAAAGAGAAACAACTCCTCACAGCTAGATTCCTGCCCCAAGTATGATTTTTTTAGGAAAAAAACATTTAAAAAACCTTTTATTTGCCTTATTTCTTCTCCTCCTGGAGAGAAATATAGGCTGGTAGGTCCTGTTTCAGTGAATATTTCTTTTGGTCAAAACCACCATAATGATTTCTACAAATTTGTCACTAATATTTTCACTTGAATTCTTTAATGACACTCAAAGTAGTTAAGACCTCTTTTTCAGTCTATTGTCAATCTAATTTGCCATGAAGAAACTTATCCTGAAGTGTTTAAACTGAAAAAATGGAGAGATGTTTTCTGTGAAGATAAAGGTAATTAAATATTATCCTCAGGGTACATGGGGATTGCCAGAGGAAGGATTACTGCCTCTTGTATACAGTCACTTGTTGGCTACAATCATGGAGGGGATAATGCTTTCTGAAGGTTTGAATAATTTTAGATTGAATGATAATTTATACACAATGTAAATGCATCTTCAAAGTGCCCTTACCATGCTAATATTTGTTATATAATCAGAAATAGATACAAAAGTAAATTAGCCATGAGTCTTACAGAACACCTTATAAGAAAGGGCCAGTCTAAATGGAGAATAATCCACAATCTGAAATAGATTGTCCGAAGTACTCTTTGGGAACTCATGAGAATCAATTTAAAAAATCATTCCTTTTTCTTGTAAAAAGTATGTAGACAGAGAGACATCCAAAATTTGAAATAAAATAGATGTCCATTAAATGTGCCTAATGACTACAAGTAATCACTGTTTGCATCTGGCATAAAACTCCTTGTCGCTGAAATATTGGTGGCCATTATTAACAAGAGAGACTAAAAAAAAATAGTTAAATATCACAATAAGAAGCTGATATATTATGGATTCTGTTTACCAAAAAAAAAAACCCCAAACAAGCAAACCTTCTCCTGATGTTTTATGTGCTGTAAGGTCTTAGTTTTTAAAAACTAAGTTATTATGCCAGAAACAAGACAGCTAAATTTGGCATGGTAATTGCACAAATATGCATATTTTGTTCTGTGGACTATGTCTATTCTTTAGGTAATGGTTTTTTGTGAAGAATTATGTCATCTGCTTAAGAAAATGGTGAGATCATTTATTTCTTGAAGTTCTTTAACAGCATAATAAAAACTGTATTTTAGTTTGTGTGGTTAAACTGAGCAATGCTGCCGTTATCCTAAAAACCAGGATCCAGTTTATAGACTGGTTTTAATTCTCTTTATAATGCATGCATCTTCTTAAACACTACAGATGGAAAAGAGATGTTGAAGGTTGTCAGAGCTGTTCTATTTTTTGATGAGAACCAACAGTCTCTGTAAAATATCAGGAATACATATTGTTAATTGTGAGTCACCCACCACCAAAAAGGTGACCACAGCTATATTTATAAAACCCATTTGGTTGCATTTGACAATAAAGGGAAAATAAATTACTCCAAATAATAATTTTGGATGAATATAATTTAAAAAATAAGTATAGATAGTAAAAAAAGTTTAGTTTGTGTTGGATTGAATGTCTTCTTAAATTACCTGTTAAAATTTGCCTTTTAGAAAGATTTGAAATTATTTTGAAATAATGTGATTTTATATTAAACATTACATTGCAGCCAAGATTCATGGTAAAAACTAAGTTGGTGCAAGAGATAAAAGTGAGGTTATGTTCACTCCTCTCTGGTTCCTCCACTAAGAGCCTGACACTAGGTTTAATGCATCTACAAACTGGCTTAATAGGTACTTTCTGATCTGTAGAGCACAAGTTACTGAGTGAAAACTTTTCACTGACTTTACAAGCAGGGAAGACTGAAAAATTCACATGTATTTCAGAGTATGTTTAAAAAGCCCCTGTACTTAAAATGTTTTAGGCCTGTTTACAACCCTGTATTTTTTTTTAATGTAAGATTAAGTTTGAATCAAAACCAGTATGGTGTAGCAGACAAGCACTTTAATAGGATTAAAGATTTTTTTGTGACTAAGGGGAAGGAATGGCCTCAGTTTGATGCAGAAGTACAAATGAAGGAAACAGTGCAATTGTGAGGCTTAAAGAGGAAAATGAGTGTTTGCAACTTTTCCTAACCAATGGGTCAGATCCATTGCTAGTGCTGGTATGGCAATTCCAACAGCCTGTAAGCAGTTGGCAAGTACCCTGGAAAACTATGGACCACACACAAAAAATAACTCTTTTTGGACATTTTCATCTGAGTTCTGAACTTTGTTTCTACCTAGTTTGTGTGATCCATTCTTAGTTCGTTCCTATATCATTTTTCCCTTAATGTAATCTTCATACACTCCTATTTTCTATAACTCTCACTGTATTAAAATAAGCCATGGTCTGTTGTCTCGTTACACAGGGAAAATTTAACTTCTGTTGGATATTTACATTAAGTTGAGAAGGTTGGTAAATTGCATGTTTAAATATCAAATCTCAGGAGATGTTTGGAAAGGGAATGTTACAAAGAGAGGAAGTTAAATGTTTGGTATAGTATTCTCTTGCTGGCATCCCATTACATACAGCAAATGGTATTTCTTGCTCATTTCACTCCGAGAGGCCAAATTCTGCTGGTTTGGAAGTACAACAGACGTTGTTTATATGAAATTATTATTCATATATACCATTTTCCCAGAGTACCTCTGCTATCCTTTGTGGTGTCTGGCTGCAGAACAATCCCTCAGTGCATGCACACATATCAGGGCAGTAGGAAAGATTCCTCCCATGCAGGGGCTCATATATGTCTAGTTTGGTATTCATTTCAGTGAAACGCTTACATATGTGAGTTATTACATCCCTGCTAACCAAAGCCATGGATTCAGGCATACATTAAAGTGCTTTACTGAATTAAGAGCTAAACAAGTTATCCAAACAATCCCATCTTTAGAACTCTGTTGTGGGTCTGCTGATTCTTTCTGAGCGGTTGAATCTTTAACTTTGTTAGTGGTTATGCATTTTATAGAATACCCATTTAGAGAGCACTGTTTGTTTATCTCACTGTATTTATACCTTCTCTTTCTAAAGTGGCATAACAGCATTAACTGCATTCTGAGACTTCTGCAAAACATGGCAGCCTCTTTGGACTTAACTTTTGTGTTCAGTTCCCATGTGCAGACATCTGCTGCAAAACTGATAAAAACCTATTCTTTTCTACGAGGTTCTAAATTCCATCATCCCATAATCCTCTCTACTACCCTTACCATAATTGTCTCTGTGCAGAACTGACAGGATGGGATTTGCACATCTGAATAAATATGTTCTCTTTCTGTGGGATATCATTTGTGCACTGATTTCAGTTCAGTCACAGAGGTTTCCCCTTATGAGTTCTTGAAAGCTTTTTGCTGGATTTTAACACTGAAGCTGAGTTTAGTGTATTGTTAGAAGACAGAAGTCTTTATTCTGCCATCTTACATCATTAGACATATCTTGAAAAAAACATGAAGGATTTTGAATCATGCGGGATTCATTATTAAAGAAGGCTTTAAAAATCTAATGTAGTAGTAAAGTGTATATGCCAATGACTGCTGTTCAGCATGCTATTGTGAAAATAGGAGCAGCTATAAGTATTTATGAAACATTTTGAACTATATGTTATATGGAGGTTCATAAGATAGAACACCTACATACAGAGCCTGGACAATTCAAGAAAGAAGCAACTTAAAGGTTTGTTTGGGAAAAAAATGGGAATTTTTTTTCTCTCTAATTTTACTGTCAAGTTCCTTAGCTCTTAAGCTTCAATGGAATCTGAAAATATTCCATAACTTCTGGTAACATTTTTATGTTCCCATTACCAGTTTTAAAAATAAGCAGAAACAAATTATCTCTGTATGAGGAAAAACATTGCCACAAACACCCTTAGAAAGATGACTACTCTCTATTGTCATTATGCCTAAAGGAAAATTTGGAAATTTGCATCAATGGAGACAACAAACCAATCTGCTAAGCAAGCTAGGCAATCCTCTTGGCAAGGATAAAATATGATGGGCAAGAAAAAAGTATGATGATACTTTATAAAATAAAGTAATTTTTCTAAGAGTTTTCAATAAATGGTTCAGTATTTCAGCTTCTGCTGAAGGAAAATTCTTTGGGTTTTTAATAATGTCTAAGGTAGTATCAGATATTGCCCGTTTCTGTGCTTTTTAACTGATTTAATAATACAAGATAGTAGTACAACCATGAAGAAAGTTTCCTGAGTATAAAAAGCAAAAGACAGAACAATACTGGCCTTTAGATGAATCATATTTCAGTCTAAATCTTTAAATATTGCTAAAAAAATCCTAGGCAGTTTGTCTTCTATACTAATTTAATCTCCAAGAGTGAAATTAACTGAGTATGAATTTATTGAGTTTGCTCTTACTGTGAAAAAGAAGTGGCTGAATTTTTCATAAAATTAGAGTTTTGTATGAATACTGAAACATCTGTGGAAGGGATGGGTGAAAACTGTAAACATTTGCTTTGGCTAAGTTTGCATCACATTTAGGGGGTAAGTTTTCATAAACTATTCATGCCATCAGGTTTTATAGGCACAAAAATTCATGGAAGACAGATTTCATCCTGTGTGCAAATGTGACTCTGGTTAGAATATCTGTACATCCACTTCTTGTCACTTGCCATTGAAAAATCCTCCCTCAGCAGTCCCCAATTTGTGGGAGCACCACCTTTGTGCAGTGGTACTGCTGGAAATTCTGGGTGGGAACCACAGAATATGTCTAAGGAACATGGCTAGTCTGAGGTTCCCATTGTCTTTTAGTGTGGAATTTGAGTCTGATCTTATGGTTTGTACTGTCCTGGAAAGGTATAAAGAGGCCACCTTTCACTGAGACCAGGTTCTGTTCCTGTGCCTTGGGTGCCTTTGCTCTGTGCCGTGTTGGCATCACACCAGGATCACACCTCGAAATTCAGGCAGGGAATCATGAGGATATAAATGTGCCTCCTCCTAGGTTTGGTGGGTTCTACTCATCAGAAGTGTTCAGAGTGCTTTAGACAGCGTTTCTGCCTCTGCTGGGCCCATATTTGGGCCATGCAGTATCTGAGCTGGGTTCCCTTGCCTTCCCAGCAGATCTGTGCTCTCAGCTGTGCTGTCCCAGGAGCTCTGGCACTTGGGCAGCACTCACTGCCTGAGGTTTGATCAATACATCAATACTGTGTGTTCAGCTCTCTTCTCTGGAAGAATTTCTTTAGAAAATAGCTCTAAGTGGAGATCAATAGTAGTTTTCTCTTTGTCTCCTACACAGGGGGCAATATTTGCCAAGACAAAAGATCCTGTTAGCTGCCTAACAAAGAAGATTTCTTTGCTGGAGGTAGTTTAAAGCACTGCCTTGTGTGTTATTCAGAATTATCCTGTCAAAATGGGAGTTACATTCTGTTCTGGGGCTATGTCCCTGACTTATCAAGGGTTCCACAATGAGTAGTACCCACAGTATTTATACAGCCCATGGAACTGTTTAGAATTTTTTGAAAAGGGTGACAGAACTTAGTCATTAATAGAAACTTAGCTTACAAATGATTTTAACAAAAAATTATATCAGTACAATTCTAATAACTATGATAGTAATTAAAAAAAAAAAAAGATACATTTAAACAACCAAACCCAAATTTGTAGAAAATATTCAAATGTGTATACAAACAGCATGGGAGAAAACTGTGAGTACAGTTTTTAGCACCATATCTGATAATACTGAATTTTTGGCTAAAAAATTTTACTGGCTGACTAAGTACATTTTGACATATGGCACCCCATTTTGAAACAAACTGTTTTATTTAGGCCAACCTAAATTCTCCTTAAAAGGCTTATGGAAACTAGAGATGAGCCAGACATCTGAGGATGCCTTTGTGGTATGTCATGTTTGTGCCATTTCAGACAGAAAAATGCTCTTGGCTCTGAATTTGTGTGCAGTAATCAGTAATTAATAAACCATTGGACCATCAATATAATGGGTGGGTGCTTCCCTACAGTTTTAACAGTGTTGTATACAATATTCAGTTGTATGCAAAGGTGAATATGAAAATTAGCTCTTTGACTGTGCTCTGCTTGCATTAGTAAGAGGAAATAATAAATAAAATTTTCAAAATCTTAGTTTGGTTCATACAAAAATCCTCACATACCTTCCCCGAGTTAGTAGACATGGCTAGACTGAGGTCAGGCCATTTTTGGTCACACAGCAGCAAGGATGTATGGAATGTCTTTTCATCCCCCTGCCCCTTCACAGCCTTCACAAAAGTAGCCTGAAATGATGTTTCTTCTCCAAGGCAAGCAGATGACAGTCATTAGTCATTGGCAACCAGTCAGAACATACATCTCAGCTGACAAACATTGAACCTTTATGGGCATTAGCAAATTCCTTTCCTGAATCCTTCCACCCAGCTCCTGAACCCATTGAGGGAGCTCGGGTGAGTGTTGTGCCACTCTGCACCAGAGCTGCTTTCAGATGTGCTCTTCCAGAGACTCCCTTCCACAGCTACTAAGAATTACCTTTAAGGGTAACAGGTTAGCAGGGAGGGACAGGATTTGTGCACAGTGTAAACCACCTGAGACTCTCAGGAAAAGGAGGGGAATTCAGCAGAAAAGTGCTCATGTTGTGTAAATAATCGCAGCTGAGGAGGGGGAAAAAGGAACTTGAGCTAAGCTCTAAGGGTTGTAATGTTGCCATCTCCCATGGATTTTCAAATCTTAATTTTTCATTAGATAACTTTCCATCATTTAGTGAAAAATAGATGAGTAAACACCTGGTTTAGTCATAGTTTAGTTTACTGCTTTTTAAATGTTGGAACATTTAATAGCCATAAGGGAATATTAATGTAAAGCAAGCCACATAATTATGTTACACATACTACTAATGAACTTTATTTTTTCTACTAATGTAGCATTTCCAAAAGAAAATGGCTCAACAAAAGAGGTATCCTTTCCTCCTTTCTCCAAAGTGACTTATTAAAGGGTTGTTGAGTGGCAAAATGCCTGCTGTTCATTTCCACATTAATATTTAATCAAGTGTTAACAGCACTACAGTGTCTACATGATCCAGAGCTACTCACAGGAGTTGTGCCAGTGCAAAGTGTACTTGCCCTCTGAGTGAAGCTGGATTATGAATTTAGAAGCATAGGCAAGATTACTGTGCCATCATGAGCAGGTATCTTTGTACTTTTATTTTTCTCCATTAATTTTGCTGATTTAATAGTAAAAAGTTCTATGTGGATTTGATTGTCTGTGTAGGGCTGCTCAGACTGTGATATGTTTCCCACTAGAGAAGTTTATTTTGTCTCATAGCTTCTTGCCAAACTTTTTCTGAAACAGCATTCTGAAAAGATATTTTTAAAAATTAGTCTATACTGTGCATACAGTATAGACGATAGAAGAGGAGGATAGAAGCATGAAAAATAAATAAGACTTTAGAAGGAACTTTCACACAACAGTGTAATTTTATAGCTAGATGTTTTCTTTTATTCTCTGATGTGTGCATTCAATGCCAATATAATGTGTTGTGTTCTTTCTGAACATGCAGAAGAGTCTCTACTGTGGGTGCAGATTTGGACCCAGTTTTAAGTTGTGTCATGTTTTAGTTATTATGGTTTGTGTCATTTTGGGTTTTTTTGTTGTTACAGTTTTTTTGTTTGGGTTGTTGTTTGCTTCATTGATTTAAGTATCTGAGGAATCTGTGACTGAAAGAAACACATAATCCTAAGGGCTGGACTGTGAAAGCCTCTCCAGCTCCTCGTGCCCATGTTATAGACCCTTTGTCAGTGGAATATTAAATTATTCCTGTGTTGCTGAAGTGCTCTTTACATGCTCTCATTAAGTAGCTGATGTATTCTGTTGAAATCATGCCTGTACTTCAGGGCAGACATAAAGAAGTTCTAGTGTTTCTTTTACGCTCGTTTGTTGTGATAAACAGTTGTAATATTTTAGGAGTGTTGTACTTGGCTAATTAGAAAAGTAGGTGAGATCCATGATACAAAAAAATGTGTAAGAGAATGTGCACTGCCTAACAAAATGCTGGGCTTAAAAATATCTAGAACATTCTGAAGCTGGACAGGGAATTGTCTCCTGTCAAGGTAACTTGACTCTTAAGTTTCCTTATCCTATGATTTGTAAGTGTGGATCATAATCTCAACATTAAAGAGAATCTGAGAGTTGCTAATATTTTATTGTGTTTCTCAATCCCACTGCATTTCACCTGTCAGCACTGAACAAATTTCAGGAAAAAATGGAAGAAATGCTTTTATGTAAACATGCCATTGGCAAATCTCTTACATTTTTCCCTATAACTGCCACAGTCAGTGCTGCTTGTATGACAGAAGCTGTTAATAAATTAGGCCCCGAGCCTCTTGATGGCAGTGTATTTCCTTCTTGAGTTCATAGGCTTTACAGAACATTTATGTCTCATTACAGCCAGTACAGCAGTTTATGCCCTAATAAATCAAGGGAGCTTTGCAGAGATGATCTTGACAGTAATGAATCTTTCTGTTGGCATTTCCACTTCACAGACACAAATAATGAAGCAAAACTGCCCCATCTGGCCACTCAGTAAGAGTCAAATCACAGCGGGGAGCTGCTTTCTCAAGCATGACAAAGGTCATTGTGTGCAGCAGGAGTGAGCGATAGCAGGTTGTGCTGTGAGTGACAGTGTAGAATGAAGCCATTTGTGAGCTTTTATCATTATAATTACATTTATTAGCCGTGCTGCCAAGATTCAACCCGCCCTTCCACCAAGTCTGTGTGCTCTTGCATCAAAAGCTGCCTTAACTGATTCCTTGCAGCTTATTTGGAGAGCTGCTGGTTATTGCTCAGGAATTGATTTTATCAGCTCAATCAGTCGGTGAAGTGGTATTATTTAAGTCTCTCACTGATATTTTTTTTTAAATTTCTCATAATTTACTGCCTTGAAAGAGGAAAAACTGGCAAAATATGCTGTATAGTAGTTGTAAATGAATAGACATACCAGGTTCACTCTGCTTTAGGAACATATGGGTGAAATGTAGGATATGTCATCTCAGACTGGCCTGTGGGCCCACGGAGCCTTCTGTGTAGCCTTGGGCAGTACGTGAGCAGGTGATCTTTCCACCTGCTCTAAATCCTCGGTTCTTGGGTCTGACATTATTGTGGTACTGTTCACTTGTTAATGAAGTCCTTGCAGCACAGAACTTGGATATCCACCAAGAATCCTTGAAGGTTTTTTCCAGGGCCCTTCACAGACCATCTTCCCCATTCTGGTTTTCCACAGCTAAATATTAAACAGTATCCCCCAGCACCTCTATTTTACATCATATTCCTCTCATTTTGATCTTTTCCTGCTTGATAACACTGTTGGGCCTGATTTCTTCATTTCTTCTTTTGGTAAGATGAACTGCTTTCTCCTGGCTTACTTTGGGGTGTTAACACTGCATCAAAAAACAGGGTTGAAAATAGGTTCATCTGAGAGAAGTTTGGGGTTGCTTTAACTTGTTAATTTTTTCTTTTTATTCTCCCCCCCTCCTTCTATTTCATGCCCTCTTCCTTCATTTTCAGAAGTGTGTAGTTCTGCATGTGTGGTGTGTGGCTGTGGCTTGCTGACATTCCCAACAGAGCCACCACGTGTCACTGAGGAGGTGTTACCCAGCTCCCTGCACTGCTCAGGGCTCCTCCTGTTTTGGGTTTGCACACAGAATAATTCCAGGGGCTGTAAGTGCCTACAGTCACTGTTCTTGAGAGAATTTTTTTTGAGGCATAAGTCAGCAAGTAATTTGATTTCAATTTACATGTGGCAATTCTCCCTTCACTTATAGGGCATATTTGTAGTGTAAAGTACAGGTGTAGTTACAGGCTGTGTATTTTAGGGATCTCTCATCCTTTCCGGGAATGCAGTTATCCATTCTGTATTAACAACCTGACACAACAAAGATTTTGTTATTTGGAAATTCTAAAAGCTATTTTTCCCAGCTGGTATTTTACAAGGGTTATGTTGCATGGTGAGAATGCAGTTGCCTGAGAACAAACCTGTCCAGAATATGAACAGAGTCACAGGATTGTGGGAAGTACCAAATGTTTTGTAATAACCACATGGACTCCCTTTTCTGTTAAAGAATGTTAATAAGTAAATTGAAGGAAGAAGTACATTTCAATGACATTGAGGTGCCAAGTGGATGCTGTCTATAATCAATAACATCTAAGAATGAGGAGGTTAGGTTTATATTTACAGTTCAGATGAGAAATGCTAAATTCCTTTACAAAAGAAACTGAAAGTTTAAAATAAATTTTTTTTTCAGGTGAGAGTAAAGGTAGGTGTGAATGAACATACAACACAAGTGCTGTAATACTTCTCTTACTGGTGGTAAAACTCCTGGTGCAGGTGATGAAATCAGTAATCTCTTTTGTAAAAGAGGAGTTGGAGTTATAGGAAAATACTGGAGGTGGCATACTTGGTGTTAGAGACTAAGGTGCTGCATCAGTATCAGTGCTGGAGATCTTGCTCCTTCCCACCTTTGGTTGTAAACTTTGCTGTGCCTTCACCCCCTCTGTCCTGAGCTCAGGGGTTGCCCTTTCATCCTGTTCTACCCTGAACTCCCCAGTGCCTGCNCATTAAATAAATCCCTTAATATTACAAGTTATCAACAGCTGACTGAGATGTTACAGGTAGGAGGTTTTGTTTCCTTTATGCCAGGTCCCATCTCTCTGTGGGTGTTTTAGGTGTTCTGCTTGCTCATTTGAGCAGATGGGGTACTCTGCTGGTTTAGTTCCTCGTCCTGCCACCTACTTTAGCAAGTTTCTGCAGGCATCCAAGTCCTTCATTTTCCATTTCTGTCTGGCCCTGTATCCTCTGAGCTGTCACTTGAATATGGCCTCAGAGAGGTGAATTTTGGAAAAATTGCCTGATCTGTAGAGCCATTCTACAAAGATACCTGGAATGAAAAGGAAGAGGATGCATCTCTTGTGCTGTGGTACTCAGCTGAAAAAGCTTCCTTGATGATTACCATTAGAATATTCCTGAAAGCAAACTTTATGCAGAACTGATGCTCATAATCTCTGGTTCAAAGCATATATTAAAATAACACTAATAGAAGTTAATACACTAAGGCAAATGCACTGCTTGCATATCAGAGGGATTACTGCTTCATCTAATTAGAACAGCTTTTTAAAAGTTTAATCTATTAATACATTACTTTGCATGAACATTAAGATGTTAATATTCATATTTGATTTGATTTAATGTCGTTAACATTCAAAAAGCTTTTTCTAAAAAATTGATTGAAGGAGATGACTATGTCTGCCTGTCACCATTATTTAATTAAAGCATTAGTTTAATTAATAGAAATAAAATTGCTCTTGTTACCTATACAGGAATACTTTTGGTGTGTTTTTTCACATCAGTTCTCTTGCCTGTTTTTTCAGACCCAACATTTTTGTTCCAGACTTCTTTTTTTTTTTCAGATGAGTTTTGTTTGCTTTTCATTTACAGACTTTCATGATCACCAAGAGTGATGCATGCTAAAGGGAAAAATTAAACTGAGCAATAAATAAGGCAGTATGTACATTAGAAGATCATGTCAGTGTATAAACTTCATCAGCCTTTCTTTGATGTGACCTGAAAATGGGTAATGCTTCCCTTGGGACCCAAGTGAAAACACTCAGGGATGCAGCCCAGGCAGATGCCCTCAGGAACATAAAAGTATCTGCAATAACAGATGTGCAAGTTCTGCCATTTGTCCTCCCACATCAGAGTACAATGATTGGATTGTTTCATATGGAAAAAAGGTGGAGAATTGCCACCTCCTTTATCTGTTAGTGCAGGTGAGCATTGGTGAGGTCACTGCACTTTGTAGAGGGCAAGACTCCTAAGGCATTCTGTCGACACTTCTTTTCTTAAGCAGGACCTTCTCATCTTATGCAAGTTTAGGGAAAGTTTTGTGCACGAAAAGTTTTGCACCTTAGTCAGTTTTTTGTTATAAACTGGCTCCAATTTCTTTTGGGTTACATCCCCTGCAAGAGACAGACATTTAATTTAACACTGGGACCAACTGCAGTCATAAAACAAAATAAAGGAGGAGCCAGTACCAAACCCTTGAAATACAGTACATTTCCTGTGAAATTACACATGGACACAGCATCCTTCTTGTATTGGATCTTTTCACACAAGAACATTATCTTTTATCTTTTATCTATCTGTAGGTCTTATGAAGAAATTCCTAAACAGGGAAGTCCTTGAACCCTTTCCATTTTCCTCAAGTTTTGGACCCAAGGGTGCACACACACAGGTGTCAGCAGGCTGAAGTGCCACTGTGTGGTGTGGGAATCTTAAATATGGCCATGAGCACTGCTANGGAATCTTGTTTCTACCTGGCACAACTGCACATTGATGTTTCTCCCTGCCTCTCCTCGTACTGTGTCTGTTTGGGAAGTCTCTTCTGATTCAAGCCATAGTTCCTTTTTTTTTGGTCTAAAAATCTGTTGGCTTATTTGTTTTGCTTTTTCCCAAAGACCTCCAACGATCATATCTGTATTCAGATTTATTCAAATTTATGCCAAAACAAAGTCATTATTTTGCAGGACAGAGGAAGATTAAGTGCTGAAGTTCCTTTTTAGCAGCAGCATAATAATTTTCCCAGTGGATACAAGCATCAAAAAGCTTCAGGCTACTTTCTTGCTCTTTAAGAACAAGAATCAAATGTACAAATCCTAGGCTATTTGTATGCTTTTCCTGTTCTATCGTTTCGTTTTTTTTGCCTTTTCTTTCCATGCATGAAGACTGACAAGTTAAAAGATTATAGCTTTCAACAGCAGTTTTGACAGATATTTATCTGTGGCTTTTATTTTGCCTGTCTTGTGATGGGAGTCACTACAAAATTTCAATACCTTGCCAGCATCTGTGAAATGCAGGGAAGGAAAAATACTTTTGCAGTTTTTGTGTCATAACAACAATTTTGATTGCTGTTATCCAAGCTGCCTTTTGTAGTACAGCATCTCTGCACTCTGCCTTTTCTTATGTTCATGTGTTTTTATCAACTGAGTGCTAGTGTGCTGGCCTGTATGAAGTGTATGGAATTGGGGCTGCTTGTTTCATCAGCTGTCATGGTTATGAAGTTTCTTTGTAAATTCAGTTATTCTCTTTCTTAATTCTTTCACTTTCAAAGTTGAAAGGAAGGCTCAAAGAAAGAACATAAAATCAATGTTGCACCAATTCCTTTAGTTAATATCTTTTCTGGCTTTCACCAAAGTATTGCCATTTGTTGACTCCAATTCTGAGTGAGAAATGCATTTCTTTTAAAAAATTATGGGCTGGTACCTTAGAGAAAGACATATTTTTAAATACAGCTTTTAAACTTTACTGCCCCAAAAAGTATTTCAAATCCAAGCACATCTCCTTTTTATCTTTCACCATATTGTATCTTATAGTCAGCATAGATCTAGCTCAGCTGGTCTCTAGAATCACTGCTCTTGCATCAGAGGTGAACATATTTTGCTTTCTCTGGTGTGATGTAGCAAGAATAAATTTGACTTCTGGAGATTTGACAGTTTTAATGCTACACTTTTTACATATACAGGGTTTTGCCACACGTCTGTGACTCTCAGCTATAATAAAGATCTCTTTAGCTACCATTAAATTAGCAGCTTAAACCAATCTAAGGCTGTGGAGCCATTATTATATGTACCACACGAAAATGTATGAATAATGCAGAATACTTGGGGAGTCTAAGGTATAATGGATGCTGCTTATCTTTAGTATGTTACTCTTATGTTTAGTATGTTACTCTTGTTACTTTTTTACTTTTAAAAGTAAAATTTTCTGCTGGTGAAGTTAATAATGTTCATGTTTGACTTAAGAAAATGTTATGTGTGGCTGTTGCATTAAGAAGGTTTATGCTGTAAGACCTGAAAGTAAACACAGAATCCTCCATTTGTTTTTTTGTTACCAGGAGATATATTTTCAGCTATGTTAAAAGAACTGTTTGGAAATTGCCTAGTGAAGTAACTAAGAAATGGTAGAGTGAAATAAGCCAAAGCTGCAAGTGTCCTGGGTGTTCTCAATTGAAAGTCTCTGATTCTAGACCAGCTATAGTCACACCTTTATTCATTACAAGACATACATGAGATATATCCCTAGAAACACCCAGATGCATTCAAGATCAATTGTGAGTGTGTGAGTATGGTGCTTTAGGATGTTGGGCTAATGAGACACTCAAACCTGATTTTTCTGGGCTGTATCTCTTTGGCAACATGCCTCAAACCATGCTGAACATTAGTAGTAAATGCTAGACTAAATTTACATACTAACTGGAGTGTATACAGGCTTCATAAGCCAAACTGTTTTTCAGTTCAAAGCTAATATTTCAATTTAAATTAGTAGGATTTGTACAATATGACCTTCTGAAAGAGGTTTATACCATACTAATCTCTGTTATGAAATGTTAGTCTTAATATTTTAATTGTTTTAAATATGCATTGGTTTAAGTGGGTCTTTATTAACAGTATTTATTCCAAGTTAGAAACAAAGCCTAACAAAACTCTAACTGTAAGAATGTTTGGAAATGTATGCAAAGGTTTTCACAACAGAAGTGTATTTTTGTATATTCTATTTAAAGTGCCTGCTGGCAGGAAAACCATTCCAGGAGATCAGGATGTCAGTATTCCTTCTCTTAGCAACAAACACCCCATCAAAATGTGCAATTAAAACGTGCATGAATAACACAGGTTCTGAATATGGTTTGAGGGTATTAGGTTATTCACACTGGATTGTGGAGAAATTTCCGTGTTCAGAGGTCTTTTAGTATATATTTGTCATCTTCCTTACATTATGGTGTAGTTAAGACATCTAAAAAACCACGGTAGCTTCAATCAATTTTACTTTCCAGCTGGCAGGAAAATTAGTATTAGGAAAAGCAGTAATTGCAATTAAGCTAAAATCAAATTATGACTAATTTGAAGTATTGCCAACCTAAAAATATTTTTGCCTTTCCCTGTTTAAATCACATGTTAACTATGTTATATGTTCTTCTTACAGTTCAATATTTTGTATTTGCTTGGAAAAAAGCTAAATTTATTTGCATCTACTTCTAGGATAGAGAAAATATGAAGTTCCTTCTCTATCTCCTAATAAATGCTCCCTGATGAAGGCACACTCAATCCTTGAGATTTGTGTAGATTTGGCAGCCTTGAATTGCATAAATGTTACATTGAATTTGTAAATTGAGCTGTGGAATACTTCCAAGTCATCAAGAATTAGTATATAATGCTGCTATCATAATTTCTCTGAAGTGGGATTTATGTTATTTGGTATACTTTTTCTCTTTCTACTGCATGATTTTTTTTTAAATTTCTTTTATAAATTTTTTTCAAGTGAAAGAGACATCTTATGACTTTTAAAAATCCTTTTGTCCCAAGATTTTTTTTTCCCTAAAAACATCACCAAATTCACAGAACATTAAATAAATCCCTTA